>VXAA01007452.1:542456-569673 GCA_013399115.1 Anseranas semipalmata
AGAGAAAAAAGTACCTTTCTGCTTAGACACACCTAGCAAATTACTCCAGCATTTTACAGAGAATAGGGTCTAAACCTATGATTTTGCTCTGGTCATTTTTCATAATTACTTTGTTACAACAGGTAATACAGAATGGAAATCAAGCCCATTACATACATTTTAAACACTAAATCCGACTTTAAGGCAATCAATGATCAAGTCTATGGTTTCTTCATATATAAAAAACCTTGATGCATTAAAAAGTTTGCTAGGTTTCAGCAACAACAAAATTACGACTAATTTATGAAAACTGTGTTAGTGCCTGCAAACCTTTGTCATAAATTATGCATGTGAGCATGGAAATGCTAATGAAAAGAGGATTTCATTTACAAATGATTAGTACAAATTCAGCAGTCACTATAGTCACGCCAGTCTAATTTATTTTCTTGTAGAACATGCTGTTTGCCAGGTTTGGGCCATTTATTTCTATACTGTTGAGCATCAACTTCTTGGACTTTAATGTCACATTATCTTTTTATCCAAAGAAATGTTCATTTTCTTTTTAGAAGATCTTAGTTAAATCAAGTCCTCAGGCTCAAAGTTAAGTCTTTTGATTAAAACATTTGTAGGAAGGCTGCAATAAAAACAATGCCCTTTAATACAGAAGGAATTGCTGAAATTACTGTGGTTTCTGAGACTTTTACTAATATGTTGAAGAATATACACATAATGATCTTCAGCAGAGCTTAGCATGGACTTTTTCATTCAGCCCACAACTTTTTTTTTTTTATTATTATTACATAAGCCTTTTGTTAGGGATTAGACCTCCTTGGAAAAAACTTAGTAAGTCAGCATTCCAAAAGCATTCTACAGCCTTGTAAGAAAGATGAGAATAGTGCAAGACTTCATCATGATTTTTTTTTTTTTTGCACAAAGATTCATGCTGGGTAGAGAAATCAATAATGCCTTGTATAAAATAGATCCAAATAGAAACTGAAATATGGTATTCTAAGGAGTTATAAAAACATACTGTAGAAATCAACATTTCTCATTAAATAGAGAATGTGGATTTTCTATGCATTTGATAGTGGTGGTGATGTTTTGCGAATTTTCTTGGAAGAGCTTGCAGTGGAAGCAAAATTCTCTTCTACACATGAATTTCATTTTTTCTACTAAATTCTTTAAAATACTCCAGCCTGTGAAATTTCAGCACTGAAATTCATCATTTAGATCCTTTTGTCTGTGCTTTTTCAAGAAATTCAGTAGAAGGCTTACATCTGAAGTTTGATCTAGTCAACAAAAACATTTGCAAGCCTGGAAAACCTGAAGAAGTAGACCATTGGTTGTATTATTCCGGCCTAAAGAACAGGCCACACAACATCAGCACAGCAGATGCCCACAAAATCAGATCGTGAACAGACTATAAAAAAAATAGTGAAGCTCTAGGTTGTGGAAAAGAGACTTCCTTTAAGCCTGGATCAGACAATGATTCTAATTTCATAATCTACCCAAAACAAATACATAATGTGCAATGCACATTTGCCTTTGACAGCTTTATTTGTTCATTAAACATTTATGTTAAATGGCTTTTAGCATCCCAGTCCATGATATTCATCTACACTTGGCTAGAAAATTAACAGGTTAAGTAGTCCCATATTTTATCATATTAACCTCTCCTGGAATTTTTAGTGAGGAGATGTGATAAAATCTGACTTAAATTGTGCATTTCAAAATTGAATTTTAAGAGTGCTTTTGCCAACATTAATCACTTTTTTGTTTATTTTTTCCATAGCATTAAAGGGTATGGCTCCTACTTCTGATAACTTGGTAACAGCAAATTGATTATAGACACTCAGCCTAAAATGGGACTTCTTTTATAGGCAAATCCAGTACATGACTGCTGGGAAGGGTTTAGCAATCAAATTAACATTGTAACTTGCTTGTAAACTATTTCCTACCAAATAGTATATGGAAAGACTTCCAGGAAACAAATGCTATATATAGTACTTTAAATAGCATTTTAAAACAATTATTCATACACTTGTAATCCCTTGTTCTATTAGCTAAATGCATCTACTCAAAATCTAGCTAAGTGAAGGAGCAGAGATGCAGTGAAATAATTCCTATCATTCGGTGATCAGAAAAATCAGAAATTACCCTACAATAGGCCATAAGTCCTAACAAGTGTAAAAATTTAAAACTCCACGTTTTTCAATTTTTTGCTATATGAAATAGCATCAAGGAGTTATTCAAATAGACTTTTTAATGATGTACATGCAATATGCATGCCTGGAAACAAGAAAAATCCAAAACTCCAACTGTAGGTTGTGCAAAGAGGATAAAGAACCATAGAATCTGTAAGATCTTCCAGAAGTCTTATTCCAAAGATACCTCTTCATTAAGAAGCTCCTCTTGCTTTTCAATAGTATTGTGAAGACTACTGCCAAAGTGTCTAAGTGAGAACAGTATTTCATGATCACTTCAAATCTCTGTAAGCTTACTTAATGATATGTTTATATGCACACAATGAGCATCTAAATAAAACAATGGTATCAGACATGGCAGCTTTAAAGGCACGTTATGCACGAGAGAAATTTTCTAAGGCAACAAAATTTATTTTAAAAGTGTCCTGCTATTTTATCATTTATTTTGCAGTGGTGTTTATAAACTTAGCTGCTTGTGAATTTGCTGTCTCTACAGGCACCAATCACCAGTATCTCACTGTACTGTGATGTAGTAAATAATGTACAAGTGTATTTAAGGGAAATAGTTCTATTCCCCAACAGCTAATACAGAAAGATAAGAGGAGGTGGAGGCAGCAAGAAGACTGCTATACCTATCTGCGCCTAAACGCACTGCTGATTGGCCACATACAAAACTGCATTACGTTCACAAACTGCAACCTGATGGTGCAGCAATTTCTCCGAGAAATATTTAGAAAACAAAACCAAGTATGCTCGTGACCAAATTTATCAGAAAGACAGATAATGAAAATCTGAAAGCTTGAAAGCATGAATAATTTATTCCCTGCAAGAGCATTTAGTCTGTAACAGTCATCTGTCAGTCTTCCCCTCTCTGCAAAACTACATCTTAATTTCAGCCATATATACCCATGCAATCTTTTGTTATTGTTCGCTAACAAAAACAAAATAATCTAGTCGGAGCCATATAAAACAACACAGCAACCGACTTGTATTCCAGAACAATTCATCTTCTTTGCCCCCTTACAAATAGACTCCAATGAAGTTGCGAGGCTTCCCTAATGACATACAAAAGCTAGAAATTTGATTGTGATGTTAATAATCTCACAGGAACTGACAGTAGCTCAATAAGGTGCTGCTATTACTAGATGTCGTTCCATCACTAGCGGAAACTGGCTTTGACACAAGTCCATAATATGTAATATCCTCAAAAATTCCTACTTGTAGTCTCTCACCTGTTCAGCTAGCTTAGAAGTCACACATGCTCTATTTTCTTCTTTTGACAGTTTAAACATCTTGATGCACCGTTGCCTGATCACGGAGACACGACTGCTATCTAAGGGCAACATTTACCCCTGACGTGCACGCCGTAAAGCAGCTATGATGGTGATAGTTGCCATGGCAAGCTGGCTGAGTGGAGCTGCACAGGAACAGCCGATCGACACATCACATGCAGGATGTGCTGATGGTCAGCCAGAGCATCATCATCCCAGTCTTGAGTTTGTAACTTAAACAAATCTTAAGGAAAGCAGAATGGAGATTTTGGGAAACAGCAGCAATGGAAACAATGGACATGCAACTCAACCATTCCCTTATGCACCTTCAGGTCTTCTAATGTTACTTCATCATCTATCAGCTCTCTAGCTGCAAATAACATAATTAAAGCTAGCAGATGGAAAGATTTCCTCTCCAGTTATACCCCATGTACCACCAAATTTTGGATAAATTCAGCATCTCTAGTATGTTCACAAGTGCATCTTCTAAGGCAGAGAACACAATTGTCTTGCACTGGTGGAATATTTATTAAATGCTCATCTGAAGGGAAGAATCCAGAAGAGAATGAAACATTAAAAGCCTTCAGAAGCTGCATCCCAGTGGATTGTTTTCTGGTTTGTTTAAGTTTCCAGTTAAGATGGATGAGCACAACCTGACTGAACTGGGCAAGAGGGAACAGGCTATCCCACTTGCAGCTAGAAAACTGATACAAGGTATGTTTTCCTCCTATCGTTCTCCCCCAGCAGTTACACAGCTTTGCTGGAAAGTGGCCTCTATGACAGAATGCAGATGGATGATTAGCTGTGCAGAGTGCAAATATCAGGTTGGTATTTCAAGAAACTGAGGTTATTCTGAAAAAGCTTGTAAATCCTCACAAAAATACTGGTAAGTTTTTTCTTCACCTTATTCATATAAAAAGACATTCAGAATGACAGAACAGGCTAATGAATGCAACGTGAACATGCTAGTCAGGTATTTTGGCCCAACATTTGCCAAACTCCTGATATTTTTGCTCTCACGTTTTGAATTTTGAACTCTTCTGGTAGAGCTTTTGACTGTTTTCCAGCAGCAAGGTAGACAGAACACTTATGATTGTATCTGATTTATTGCCATAGAACTTGTTATTCCACATATGCAGTTAATTAATTTGAATTTCTGGTGCTGATGTGTGGCTGCCCGAGAAAGCACCTTTCTGTAGGTTTGCATGAGATCCTGAGGTGCTCCTGCCTTCATTCCTGTCATAGAAAACTTATCTGGAAGTACATGTTCAATGAATTATCTGGGGCAACAGCGCAGCTGCTCCTCCTCAATTTTTCATCTGTACATGTATTTCATCAACATCAACAGCTGCAAATTGCATACAGAATTTTGGGAAAAAAAGAACCTTTTAGAAAAAGGCGATTTCATTTTTATCATTTTGCTAAGTAGGGCTGTGATAAAATCTCTACTGCCTATTGCAAGAATCGGAAGCAGCCTGTTTTGCTTATATAATGAAATGCAACCTTATTAGTATTACATTAGGCTTATGAAAAAAGACTTGGATGAGAGTTACAATGGAATGTCTGATAAAAATTTCAGTATCTATACCCATCCCTCCATAAATGCAGAGCACAAAACTATACAGCATTGTATATACTAGCCTGCTTATCACATAATCCTCTACATTTTTTTCCATTTGTTTTTTCCAGTACTAGATTTTCTACAAGGAAGGTCTTCAAAATTAATACCTCTTGGAAGAAAAAGAAAACAACAACAACAACAACAGAAGAGAGCTGCTGTGAGCCCAGAGGCTTTTCTGCTGCCTGCCTGGGGTGAGATGGTAATGGGGTTACAGTAGTATGTTTGACTTAAGGAACACTTACAAAGCACCAGCTACCTTTTATTGGGAAGGTTATGATGGGATCCAACAAGATATTATTGGATCCACTCCCTTATGTGGATAGCCCCAGAAGGATACATATATATAAACTCTAAATTATGGTATTATTAGGAAGGGAAAATAAAAGTTAAAATTAATTTTTTTTAAATTAAAATTAAAATTAAATTAAAATTAATTTTTTTTCCCTACAAAATATTAGTTTTTCTCAACAGATGAATTTAGTGGAATAAAGCTAAGAAATTGATTGCTAAAAAGTTTTACATCCTCTCTGCTCTATAATCAGTCTAATGAACCTGAGGAATTTGAATCTTTTATTTACAACAAAAAGTTGTTTAATTTTTGCTTTTTCAAACTAAAAGCCTGAAAGAGCCTAAAAAAATACCTAACCTAAACTGGGAGCAATCACCACATTTTATTAACTGTCGGGATTATCTTCTGGAGAGCAATCACAAAACTATTGAATATTTTACTTTTCTCATCTGTGATCTTTCTTCTGTCTCATTAGAAAACAACCCAGTGAATAAATCATTCAGTGTCCAATTCTGTATATTCAGTTTCTTTTAAATACACTATAAGAGCACTCAGCATCTTGGAGGGACATGCTTCTCATCAGCAGCCTCGTCTCTACTGCACTTCTCATCAGCAGCCTCATCTCTACTGCAGTCTTCAGCATCAAGTTTCTTCCAAGCTACTTATTATTTTTTAATTTCTTTTAAGCTTAATGTGTATGTGTGTTCTTTTACTGTGCTGCTGCAAATCATGCAACAATATGTCAGTGATTTATAATTAGCCTCATCTGGCTGATTATCTGATATACAGGTGGATAGAGAAAACAACTAGGAAACAAAATCTCCTCAGGAAAAGAAGGGTAATTGAAATTTTCTTCTGAAAATGCTCTGTTTCTTTAATTGGAATACTGCAGTTGCTGTTACTAGGAAGGAGTCACAAAGAAAGCTATTCTACCGTCGGCCTATTTTATTAGGGAAAGAATTTAGCTATTATTCTACTAATGTTTATCACTAAGACAGCAGCACAAATCTTTTTGTTACTTTTTTTCCCCTCTCTCCCTAGTTTTTGCCGAGTTTGATGGCTGATTAGTTCCTGGGCCCTTTTGTAATTTGTCGTAGTGCAAGAAAGCAGAGCTGCAGGAGATGTGTAATCTCACTGTCTGTACCACAAGAGTTAGGATTACACGTAATCCCATTTTCTCTGACCACAGCAGGTGCCAGTAAAGGTACACAATACTTTAAACAGAAGAATGTGGCTTTTAGTCTGAAAGTACCTGATGAAGGTCTGAGTGGAAGGGAAAGTGCTCTGTTTGGTGCCATGGCACCGCTCTTCACCGTGCCCTCTGGTTTGAGGCGGTACACTTCTCTTAGATTCAAAGGTTGGCTGTGAAAACCACAAATGTTTTTGATCAAGCTACAAATACCTTTACAGAAGTCTTGTCATACCTTAAATGACTTGGCATGGCTCCATCACAGTTTGCTGCCAATGATTCTCTCTGCCCTATCACAACCGGCAAATACTGTACCGCCCGTGATGCAGAGCAGACGTGTCCAGCCAGCGACCTGCAGAGGACCAGGGCCTCTGAGCACGCTGCTGGTTATCACATTTCCACCTGCTGTGGAAGAACAGAAGCTGGGCCCACACAGACTCACCTCAGAGCTGCCGGGTTCCTTCCATCAGGTACAAACATGCTTTCAGTGGTCCAGCTGCAAACACTGCCTAGGGTATTATTCTTCCTGTTTTTCTAGCCAACGTGATTTGCTGTATGGCAGCTCTGTTCATTTCCACTTCTTTTCCTTTTACATTCAGCAAGCAGTTATGAACAGCTTTTAGCAGCTTGAATAAAAAACCAAAGAACTTTGTTCGGAACAGAGACTGGCTTACTCTTAAAAATAAACAAATCAACTACACAACTCTATAGAAATATTTAGTAATTCTCATTTTTTCATATAAATTTATATAGCTTATTATCATTATTTCCTCATTTGGGGGGGATTGGGATAGTTGATTTTTCAACTTAGTCTGGAAGGATATCTGAACTAGCCTGTGAAGCAATTCCAATGGCATACTATAACAACGAATATACTTATTATTTTTATTAAAGTATAAAAACTATAAAAATGAAAAAATCTATTTCAATCTGGAAAAAAAAGAACAAATGAAAAAAAAACATTAGGGTCTGAATATGCTGTTTCTGAGGGTTAATTCAGGAGTTTAATTTTGCCTTTATTTTTCATCATGGGAACATGAGAGAAACCATTGCTCTTACATCTATCTAATGGTGACTGCCTCTCTCTTTGGTATGACTGAGTTGCCTGTAGTCTGTCTACACAGAAAACCATGCAGAAAATACCACAAGCGTAATGAACATTTGAAATATACTACTGTCCTTTTGGTATGTTACTTGGCTTTTATAAGAAAGTAGATATCATGTATTTCAGTTAAACATAAAGTAGATTTAGAGATGCAATTTTCAGATTGCCAAAGTCCATTAACCTGATGTCTAGTTAATGTATGAAACTGCACCTTTGAGGTAGGATGAGCCGTAAAAGAGGTTAGAAACATTAAGCCAAGATACCTGATTACCTGTTCATTGTGTACAAATAAACCACCAAGAGAACCGTAACCTGACTCAACGATTAAGTTACAGATTCTAGTAATACTAAAATTCCAGTAATACTAAAAAAAAATAAATCTGAAAGACATGAGACATTACAGGTTCTATCAAAAATAAATCTTTGTTTAATATTTTCACTGCAGTACTGCAGTGTTGGAAGCCCAGTTACATGGTTTTATTCTTTTAACTTTCAGGAGGAAAAGCAGCTCTGCAGAGCTTTCTACTAAAGTATGCATCAGCCTTATACTGAAGCACAACATGATTGAAGTCACTTTACTGTGTTACTGATCTCTTTACCACTCATTTCCAAGGGTTTCTGGCTTCTTTCTTTACAGATATCCTTAGTCCGGCCTTTATCTCCAGCTTTAAAAAGTAATTTTTATTTATACTTCAATGCTGAGATGGTATTTAGCTCTGTCTGTTGTATACAATTAATTCAAAACAGAATAAAGGTGTTGGAAAAAATAACATACAGCTGCCCAGTTACATAATTAAAGAGTTTCTTGACACTTGTTATTACAGACTAAAACACTTTCCTGAATTTTGCTGTATCTTATGAGCTTCAAGATGAACACATAGCATGACTCAACTAACATCTGCTCATGATCTTTACCAGTCTGAAGTTGAACAGCTCTCACACCCTCAAACCACATTTACATCAACCTTCTCCTTTTCCTGTCTCCCTTCCTTTTGCAGGTTCCTATTTTTAGATTGAGATAACAGAGGCTCGTTTATCTCCTGTCACTTTACCTGGCTCATTTGCCGATGATTCTTCTTAGTCTAATTGGCCTTTTTCTAACCATAATGGGAAGAATGGAAGTAACAGTGGAGTAATTCAAGAGCAGGCTAACCCATCAGCCTTCACGGTTATATACAGCTGGTATAAGACAGACACTTACAGGTAGCCTCACATGTAATCAGAATGATTAGTAAAAATACACTGTTGTGTGTGTTTTGTTTTTTTTTTTTTTAATAAGGAATATTGGTGCACCATATATTTTCACTAAAAGGATTTTACAGAAACAAGTTTAATTAAAGCTATCAGTAATGAAGTATCATTGACCCTTAAATAAAAGATGTAGAGATGAGGATTATCTGGCAGACATTAGAACAACTAGAACTGATAAAAAACTAACAATAAAAATACTCTCCTCTCACCCAATGCCTTTTTCAAATTCTTAGTCTACAAAAATGAAATGGCATCCATTATCCTTCGAAGAGGAGATAAGTTAAACCTCAGTGCTGATGCCGAAGAATTTTTACAGCAATTGCAGACTGATAACTTACATTTCTTTTCCAAGATCTCTTACAAAGAAACTCATAGCTAGTACATGTGACAAACCACCTGAAGATAGCTTACAAGATGATACATTACTTCTCAATATGGTTTCCTGCCAATAGTCTAGATTTAACAAATCTTATTCTATTGACCTACACCATTTGATCATTGCTTTCAAAGTAAAATTGATCCAGTAGCAACAGCATCACTTACAAAAAAAAAAAAAAAGACAAGTGTTAATAGATATAAAAAAAATAAAATTAAGAGCTTGCATTAATCAATACAGCTTTTCATTGCATGGCCTTTTGTTAATCTTTGATTTTACAGAACTGACAGCTTCTGTAAGGCATGTAATATCCCTTGATATTCCACGTCTTGAAAACAGGTCTTTGCGACAGTATGTTTTCAAGACAGAAATCTTACATAAATGATGATACCACAGTTCAGCAATGCCTGGCGTAGGAATGTGAAACTGAGATTTTTCCTTTAAATTTAGACTGGAAGCCCAACAGCACTTTCATCTTTAGAAAGGCATTTGCTATACTGATACAAAGCAGAGCTAATCTAGAAACCTCCAAAAATTTGTATTCTTTTATAGAAGTAATAAAGAAAAGAGTAGAAAACAAATTGCATAACAGTAGAAATATAACTTAGACCATCTTACAGGTTTGTGGTCTTTGATGCACACATGCGTGAACGGAACAATAACATCTACCATTAATGTGTAGTCTTCATTAATAAATTTCATAGCATCTTACAAAAAAGAAAGCTACTGTTATTTTCAGTTTATGACCTGGGAACAGAGATTCATAAATGCAAAGCAACTTGTCCAACATCCACGAATAATGGGAGATGTATGATTATGAAAATAGTGGAAATAGCCAAGTTTCCTGGGGTATCTCAAGTTCCCTGAGCCAAACAACCAAAACAAGAAGCTTAATTTTTCTTCAGCACGAGTATGACTTAGAAGATCTAGTTCATCTTTTTTTCTCCCCCTTCAAATGTCAAGATTTTTTTCTCCCTACGAGATTCTGAGATTAGTTTTTGACAGATGCAAATTAGCATTAATACAGCAATCTATCTCAGTTCTCATAAATGAGATGCAGTGATGCACAGTACTGGGCTGTGATTACCACTCCAGAAATGTGGATGTTGTGGGAGGGATGCTAGAGGGGAACGGGGGAACAGACCAGTTTGGAATCTGTTACTTGGTCCTTCCTGTCACGGTCAAGATTTGTGCCTAATGAAGGTGTCCTATCTGCCACCTGGTCCATGCCCTCTCTGCTTGGGAAAGAACGCTAGGAGAACAACCTGGACTGAACTTACTACTTATTATTCATTAACAGGTTGCAAAAATTATTTTGCGTTTAAGGTTACAGAGAAATGAGCTAAGACAGAAAGTGAAGCAATTCAGATTTGTTAAAAAATGACAGAATATTTACAGAACAATACAATGTAAATATGCGCCTTAAAGTCACTTTTCAGCGTTATAAATTGTTATACTTTCCCCAGAGGTACCATGCAACTGCAAATAAGGAGCAGAAAATCTTTATGATCCTGGATGACAGAGCTACAGGTATCACCCAATTAAGAATGGAAGGAAATCTCTCCATCAGGCAGTCTAGCTATTAAGATGCAGTTCACACTATGGATGTGTCTGAGAAGTTTGCAGTCTGTGAAAGTGAAGGTGAAGGTCAAGGAGTAAACCACAAAACCCTTGGCTACCTGCAGAGTCTGCAATCAAGATGTGTAGAGTTGATATGTTCTCATATAGTTCCCAGAAACGATGCCTTTTGTTCCCATAAGTGTGGTCACTCCATTGCTGATCATCAGGTCTTTGTAGCACAGTGTCGTGAGGTGAGTTACAAAACTCATGTTTTCAAGGCAGTTCATCAGGGAATTGAAGGAGCTAAGATGTTGATAATCACTAGACCTGAAGCAGATCTGACAGGCAAAATATCAGCCTTCTCCAAGAAACTTTCTGCTCAGAGGTATCTGCTATAAACATCTTTGGCTCATCTGTAGTCAAGTGCAGTACTGGTATATCTTGTCTAGATTTCACATTCCCTTTCTAAGCCATCCTCCTATCATGCCCTTTCATCTTTCAGGCAGTCCCGGACTAGGAAAGATTCTTGCCTGCCCAATAAATTATCAACAATATTTTCCAGCTGAAAGTTAGCCAGTCACAACATCATTTGTATGAATGTTTGGCAGCAATTTCCTTTTCTGCCAGAAGTATTCCCTTACAGCACATTGTTTTGGCACAAACATCTTCACCCCTCCCCATTAAACATCAAAAGTAATTGTTAAAGTAATTGTTTGAATACTGCTTGAGCACTTTTTTAATTTTTTATTTTTATTTATTTAAGTAAAGCTTTGATCTTGAAGAACTGAGTGACTTAGATGACTCATAACAAAAGTTTGCATTCCAGATACCCTGCTAACTTGAGCCAGGACAACAATAATAAAGCCTTTGGCAGTGAGGGGAAAACCCCAGTTCAGAGAGGTCACCTGCCCGCCTGCACTATTGGTCACATATACACAACTTGGAATATTACCACAAGTGGCCCAAAGGAAATGATCTCCTGGAAAAGACCAAACAGTAGACACCACTAAATAAACAAACAACTAAATAAATAAACGCACAAATGAATAAGTAAAAGAAGCTGCCTGTATGCCTGCAGCCAGAAGTAGGGCTGGCCGGGGCCAGCTGCAGAAGCGCGGCAGTTGCCATCCAAGTGGCAGCAAGAATTCAGCACTTGGTAGGTGAGCACGAGCTTGCAGCCCGTAAACAACCACATTCAATCAAACCTTGAGGCACTTGTTATCTCTCCAACTACGTTAATTTTAAGAAGGACTCAGCCTTACGTGCACTGACATTGCTAGGTAGTATTCCCATACACACTCCAGGACCAACTCCCCTGGTTTCCACTCAGAGCCTCTTTTTGCTAATAATTTGATTGATTTCAGGAAGCCCAGGGCTAACTAAGAATAAACAAACCAGGAAAAATCACCATGTAGAGTCCAGGTCTATACACCATGTGGAGCTTCAGTCATAGCAAAAACATTTATGCTCTGGACCCCTCGCACAAAGGGAAAGCCAGCTTCCAGCAACAGCCATCATTTGCTTTGCTGATTTCTGCCATTCGTTTGAAGTTCTGCAGCTCATACTGCTTTTGGTACTGGTTCAGTTTCTTGTTTCACAGTCTTCATCTCCAACCTGCCTGTTCACATAAGAGTGAGCTTAGGGGGATGGGGGTGGATAGATGGATGTTAATTTTACGTGCTACCACTCTTACGCTAGTCCTGTTACCACTACTAAATGGCAGTTTTTACGGCATTTGATCAGGTGCAGCATGACCTGCTGAAGTAAAAATAATGTTTCAAAGCAGTCCACTTGCTTTTGCAGCACAGACAGAAACAGCTCTGAGTGGGTAAGCTGAAGGGCAAATGCAGTGCTTCCATCTGATGATCAGCTTATTTGAATGGGAGTTGAGTGAAGAGATTTACTTGAAATTAAACTTTTTTTTTTTCCTCTCTCTTGTGGTGCTAACTATTCTCCTGTAGAGCAGACATGAGATTTTGGGGATCACCTCCAGAGAAAAAGATTATAAAAACTGTTTCATGATGTTTCCATTCTTTTGTTCAAGCATGCAGCAACGTCCAGTGCAGACTGTCAGAACACCTGGTAGCTCTTTCCAGCAGTCTCACTTGACAATGTAGTATCACTTTAATATGGCAAAGATGTTTTTGGTTGTTTGAAAAGTTTCTAGTCAGAATGTGGAGAAATATTGAGTCAACATGACTTTCATACTGGCCTAAGTGGTTGAATATGGGGGGGGGGGGGGACCTATGTGGCTGAATATAAGAGGGTTGTTTGTACAAAAATTTGTACAGAGAGAAATCACGATTTTTAAACATGAGAACATTCTTCAAAAAGTCAGTTACATTGTAAATAAAGTTCATACATGTGATAATGTCTGGATTTTTTAAAAAATACGTTCTACTAGAGAATAAAGTTGGTTTTACGGTTAGGTGAAAGGCAAGCTTCCCATGTATGCTAATAACCTGATAGAAAGCAGGACAAACAACATGGGAATAAATGCGGAATAAAAATTTAGGGAGAAACTCAGCAACATTCCACAGGAATTCATGCTGGGGCCCCTGGTATTTGCTATACTCATAAGCTAAAATTGAATGGAGAACAAGGTGACAAAATTTGCTTAAAGCAGAAAACAGCTAAGACTTTTTCAACATGGATAAGACAGTTGATAATTCACTATACCTTGTAGCACAAGATCCACAGGGTGTGCAATCAAAGTGTTTGACAGGAGCTTTAAAATAAAGAGCACAGATGTAAATCCAACTTTTCCAACACTATTCAGAATTTAAACAATGGAATACATAGGAAAGGTTGGATGTTAATATGTAAAGTATTAAAAAACTCAGAAAACAGACAAGAATTCTCGAGGACTATTAAAAAAAAATTGTCTGGATGTAATATTCTACTTAAGAAGTCCTTATACTGCAGACGAAAATAGGAAAGGCCGTATCCAGAGAAATACCAATATGCTTGCTCTGCTTTTACTCTTTCCTCAAGCGGTTGCTATTGCCTGTTGTCTTTGTTGATTTCTCCAGGGTCAGCTGGACTCTTGGTCTGATCTATTGCAGACATCCTTTTGCTCTTGGAGCTCTGCCCTTTGCATGCAGTCAGACAGTTTCACCGAGGAATACGCAAACACTGAACGTTGCAGTTTTCCATTTTCCCTCACAACCACTCTACTCAAAAAGTGAGCCTAAAGCTACTCATCTTCTGTTGTGCATGGAATGAAAATAAAACGAGAGAAGGAAGAGACTAATGATAGTCAAGGGATACTGTGTAAGTCAGCCAGTACAAAAGGTATAGAAAAGCAACAAGTATGAAGAAAATACAAAAATAAAAACCCAAACCCCTCCAAAAGACCACCCCCCATTCTCCCACAAAACCCTTATCTATTTTCTGTAATGAAAACTATTACTAGATGAAGAACTTTGAAAGAAACTTAAATGCAATTTAAATTTCCTGGGCTTCATTTACAGCATTACTATATAAAAAGTAGCACTCAGAGATAACAAGTGGGCTTGTGTTGTGCATGGCCTTGTAAATGAGGTGTGAAGGAGATAAACCGACTTTTACAACTTTTCCAGGAAAGCTAGGAAATTAATGGAGACCACTTTAGCTCTAAAATAGTTTCTCCCAAATGCCCAAGTAAATTAACTTACATAAAAGACCCACATGGCTATTGTTAGCTTACTTCCAGAACTCATGCTTCCTCATTTAAAGTTAGCTTGCATATCTAAACCACACTGCAATTTCTCTACAGACATACCTTTAAATATAGGGCATCTTTCCTCACTACACAACACCATTAAGACCCTCCAGGATGTGTTTTACCAGCCTGTTAATCCGAACACTGGCAGCCTCATATATCATACCACACCTTGAGGCATATGTTAATTGACCAATAAAACACACCTGTAGCATATTAATGTTATAATAAAACACTCTACATATTCAGTAAATTTTGTATTATCAGTTGTCCATCAATTATTTATTAAGAACTAACATAATAAATAATCTGCTGAGCAAGGTGCAATAACGTGAGGAAGAAGCAGTGCAAAATACATTTTATCACCTTCTCTCTATGGTTCCAGCCTTTGTAACATGCTGCATATTTATAAGTGCTTGAAGTAAAGTAAGATTGAACTCTTCAGCTCTAAATCTTCATACTCTATTCTCCAAGAGATTGCTTTGTTGAAATTAACAAAAGAACAGGCTTTCTTATATGTATTTGCTTGCATCAGGTTCTCTTAATCCTAATATTAGTAATTCCCTTCTCTATAGAATCAGTAGTTTCATCCTCTGTGAGTGCTCGTTAGCTGACTCAGTATTAGTATTAGCTAGCAGAAATACTTCCACTAAAAAGACACTGTAAGCCTCTTTGGCACTAAAATAGATTTTTACATTTCAGTACAGAGTATTTACAATATCTCCAAATAAAATCAGCATATAACTAAAATGAGGGAGTTCCGTCACCATAAAAAAGCAAAAATATGAGCCAGTGTGGGTTTTATTCATCTTGTAATGCTGGACCTACCAGGGGCTGATTGCTTCTCCCATTTGCTGAGATACTAAAAGTTGTACAACTTCTAAAGGGTGTACTGAATGAATGACTACCGCAAGTCTCAGCAGTAAAATGTTGAAATGCTTGAACATTAAATACAAGCCTGAAATTTAAGTGAGAACTTTGGACATAATATTCTCAACTGGTGTTAGCTGCTAAGTCACCCCTAAAATCAACAATCACATTGATTTAACTCCAATTTCCAAAAATCCAACAGCAAAGAATTCATAAAAAAAAAACAGGGCAATTGTATTTGTAACATCCAACATCTACTCACTTTGTCTGCAAGAACAGAAAGATGCCAGATTCTTCTTTAGAGTCTGTCACAGTAAAGATGCTGGATGAGAAGACTGGTGAAGTAAAGCAGTTGAAGATATAGTCATAAAGCAGAAGAGCTTCTCCTTTGAACTGAGGGTGCACTGAAAACCTAGTGTGGATTCTTCTAATGAACAGATGTAAGGAAAACTTCTGACCGTTCAGGATAAGCTTCTGGTCATTTACCGCACAAGAGAAACAATGCAGTAATCCCTGACAGCATTAAATGGAGCATTGTTAAAATCATTACAGTCAAGAAACTCAACTAAATGATCATAACATAAGATGTGGGAAGGTGGGTTTTGGTTTTGTTTTAATTGTATTTCATAACAAATACTACTGAATAAATAAAAGTACAATCACGCTGTATTTTTGCTATGAAGTAAGACTGTCAATGGATGCATAACTTTGCTTATTTTCACTCTGATTTACTGTTTAATCTGCATATTGCTGAAGAAGACTTGTATTTAGAAAATAAGCTTGGATCCATTTTAGGTTTGGGACAAATTCATATGTAGTAACAGAACTTAAAATCTGAATAGCAGGTGTAAATTAGATAAAGGAAGGAGCTGTAAAATGAAAGAGCAAAGAAACCGAAGGAAATAAAAAGCTTCAGAAGGGACAGAAAAATGAAGGGATGTAAAACCAACCTTTTGCTAATAATACTTCTGCTGTATCTTGGACCTTACCACAAAGTGGCTAAGGCTAACTCCTATGTTTGAAAATATGTAAAAATGTAGATTAGTAATCAGTGCATTTACAAAATTTAGTCATTTTTTGATGGCAGATCAGTAGGTGATTATCTAAAGAAATCTAAACATATCCACAAAACACACAGAAAATCATCTCTTGTCTAGTAAGACTTTTCTCTCGGTGTCCCAATGATATATCATTTTTAAAAGTTATTACTTCCCTTTTCATGATATTTTTTCCCCTTATGGAAAAGAGTAAGGAGTTTTACTACTATTCATACTTTTTCAGCATTGTTCTACTTTGGATACATTTCCCCTTCCTGTATTACAGCATCTCAATACCAGCTCTCAGTAGCAGCCTCAATTCTTTCTTCATCTAGTAAATTGTGCAATTGTATTGTTGCACACCAGCAGGGGGGAGATGACATTCATTTACATGCAAAGATGCATATATCTTCTGACCAAATTCCACCAATTTGTCATTCCAATCATCCCCAAATTTGGTTCAACTTACTAAAACAACTTTTAAAACTACCATTTTACATAGATAATTCCAGGCTCTGGACCCCTGCGAGGCATGAAAGAATGTTTCTTTGAAAAATCTATTTATGCAAGCACAAGATATGGAATATCATTCTATTTGTTTCTTTTAGATTTGTTAGTATATTTAGTCACAAATTTCTATGCAGGTGAGGAGGTATCCCAAGAAATCAGCGCTGTTGATATGTTTTAAGCCAGTTGCTGACAGTTTTTAAGTGCTAACCTACTTAGGTTGAAAATGCATTGCATATTTGTATTTCTAAAAAAATATTATAGTTAAATCCAGATACAACAACAGTTATGTAGAAAACACACAAACATTGGGAAAAATCTATAAAAATAACTCCCGAACAATTCTTTTCTCAAAGGGTAAGTTAAAATTCACATCTCTACAGATGGCAGACTTAAGATGATTAAAATACCTGTTTTACAAAAAGCTAAAACACATCTTATTTCTGCTTTTTAGTATTCTTATCCATTGCTGCCTTTACAAGATAAATGTTTCATCAAGTTGAAAAGAATTAAAATCAAAACCCACGTAAGTTACTAAAAGGAAAGAGGAAAAAGAATCAGCAAATGCTTGAGGGACAATTTGAAGATTATTCGGATCCTAGTGACTACAGGAACAGTTATTCTGTCCATAGGAAATACAGAATTTATGGAAAAGGACAACGTTACAAGTGAACAGAAGGTAAAGGGAGAACAGCACAAAATTATTGGGTAGGGATATACAATTGAAAGATCTCAGTAGCTGTGAGAGTAGGTGAAAATCAAGGTATTATTCATAAATCTGCATAGAAGAAAGAACATACAACTTCCATCACCTTCCATCCACTGCACCTTGTCTAGAGTCTGTCATAAAGTAAAATACAGGAATAGCTCTGTTACAGACATGACAACAATAAAAACTTTCATTCCCTAGTGATTGTTTAAAATGCATCTTTAGGGTCAAGTTTTTAGCTATGATTTACTCATGCTCAGTTTCTTAGTCATTTAGATCACTTAGATCCAGGAAACCTAAAGTGAAGATGTTACGCTGCACTCAGAGCATCACACACAGAAGTCAGCCTTGGCCTCTTTATATGCAGCAGACTGAGGTAACTTTATATGACAGTGAAAATGGTATTATTGCAAGAAGTACCAAATAAGCTATTTCTTCCTTCAGAAAAGAGGTTATAAACCTCTGTCGAAATATTAATCAGTTTACAGTTCTTTATGTAAGTTACCCACCCAGATGTCTCTAGGAAGTAAAGAGAGAATACTTCCTCAGGTACAAGTGAGAAGGAATAAGGCGATCTCTAAAAAGTCACTGGTATTTTGGTGCTGGTGCAAATGCTCAAATAAGTATGAAAACCTGTTACAATGAGAATATTCAGTGTTTTGAGATGTCAGAAATCAAAAATTAAATATATGAACAGTATTTCAGTGTAACTATGCACAACTGGCACAGCATTCAAAGAATGCCTCAAGAGCAAGGAAACCAAATGTTCAACTTCCATCAAAACAAGACAGTAACTCATTTCAAAAGTGTAATTTCAAGGAGGCACAACAAACGCTCAAAAGCCGATACTATGTTTGTTGTATAAAATGTGAGATATTTGCTACAAAATCTAAAAATTTTAATTTCCTTGGTAAAGGATCAAATTACCATTCTCATTTGGAGTAGTAATGAAGAACTTCAATATTACATGTCAAAACAAACTTACTTTGCATATTCAACCTTATTTTATTTCCTTGTTTGTTTGTTTGTTTCAGTAGTGGGAATATGCCTATGAAACTTGTCAGTTTTGCATACTGCTTGCAAAAGCAAAGACTTCAGAACAAATACTGTCTGAGGGTGAGGGAGTGGCAACACTGTGTCCTGGGTCTGGCAGGGATGGAGTTCATCTTCCTCCTAGCAGCCTCTGTGGTGCTGTGTTTTGGATTTCTGACTAAAACCATGTTGGTAACACATTGGCGTTTTGGCTGTTGCTGAGCAGCACTTGCACAGTGTCCAGACCTGCTCTGGTCCTCACAGCAAGGAGGCTGGGGTGGGCAAGAGGCCGGGAGGGGACGCAATCAGGACAGCTGGCCCCAGCTGCCCAGAGGATATTCCATGCCCTGTGACTTCACACTCTAACACCTTTAAGTACCTGATGAGATGGCGCAAAGACATTCAGGTAAGTACTTCAGCAAAACTTAATACAATACTAAAATAATCAATAACATTTAATCATAATAGTATTTATTATATCATTTAAAAATATTTAAATAATAATAGTTAAGGTAGTATTATCTAGCAGGTTACAATAGAGAGGCAACTTGTGAGAAATAAACCTGTAGAACAGATTACAGCTACTAGTTTAATTCCAAAAAAAAGCCACGTGAAAGGGAAAAATATTTCCTTATATCTTGATGATTTGCTATGTTTCTGTAACTTTAATTCAAACTGGAAAAAATTGTTTTTTCATTAATTTCACAACTTGTGAGTAATGAAGGATTATATGGAAATGGAAACTGTGCAAACCTGAATTGCCTATTTTGTGACATTTCAGTTTTTTCTAAAAAAATAAAGAGTAACCTCTTAAGCGTGAAATAATTTGTAGAAAACTTACCCATTAATACATTTATTTTGAACTTAACGGTTTTAGTTTTATACTGTCAATATGCCAAGAATGTCCACTTTAATGGAAAATAAGTAATGGCCTGAATCGTAAGATTTGGCTTTCCAAATCCACAGTTCTATCAAACAGGAGGCAGTCTGCAACTTAATTTCTAGGTAAGTTAAATATGCTGCCTTACATTTTTCATCAAGGTTCTAATTAAAAGAATTTTATGTTTTCATTGTATTTAAAGTTATTTATAGATAATCATTAAATAATTAACAATTATTAGTTGTATTTAGTAAATAGCTATTCAAACAGCACTTAACCCAGGATCAAAGTAGGGAAAATGAGAAAATAGATCTTTTAAGTCAGGAAGTACAAAATAATAATTTGTTCACTTTCCTACTATAAGAAAAATGAAGTATGCAAGTGCAAAATCTGTGCTGTATCTGTCCTTGCAATTTCCCAGTCAGTTTTGTAATATACAAAGTCCAGAAAACCTTATTTATTCACAAATGTTTTTTCTCTCTCTCACATATAACTTGGACTTTTGTTCTTTTTTACTATGTTCTTGTCATTCCGTTGGAAGTTTCTCATGTTTTTTGGATCCAATATTTCTTTTAATGACAGTGCTGTTGTTTTTTTCTTGCCTTTTTGCGTTACAATGAGGGATTTAGGTACATTAGCAATAAAAAGCCCTGACTTGGCATAAAGTGAAGCATGTCAAATGAAATACTATATTAACATGAGAGCAATATATGTCCTTGCCATAAAGTGAAGCATGTCAAATGAAATACTGTATTAACATGAGAGCAATAGATGTCCTTGCCATAGATTTAAAAAGAGTGGGTCTAAGTTTATTTTGCTTTCAAATCCTATTAAAAATGATTTCTAGGAGAGCAAATTTTAATAAGATAAAATGATACAAAAGCAACAACATCTAACATAAGAATAACGAAACTGGAGGAAAAAACTCTACAAGACACAAAGTTATTTGTTTTGTGACTGGTATCTACCTATTATTTTGGTGGAGTGGATAAAGAACCAAGTTATGAAATAGTAACTGAATGATTACTTCTATATGAAATAGCTATAGGAAGCTGAACTAGCACTAAACCTTCTGCCTGACTCAATATTCCCCTTCTTCAAACACTTCAAGAGCATTTCAGTGGTAATGAACATATATACGTATACAACACAAAAAATAGCTGTGAGCAATGCTAAAACTCCTAGGAAAAACAGAACAGCAATATCAATTCAAATTGATCAGCAAATCTGATTATTTTGAAAAGCTTCTGAAATATTATTCCTTTTTGAGGATTCCACATTTTACAAAGCTGTGTATACATACATATAAAATTCATACATAAATTTAACTTAACACTGTGGCTAGGACACGCCATCTAACTCCTGCTGCCTAAAGGTTAAGTATCTGTTCTGAGTTAGTCGTGATATTGGTATCCCCAGAAAGAGAAAAGCGCTTCCTAAAACAAATGCCTCAGACGGATACCTGAGGCAGGTGTGTCCCACACCGCATCGTGAGGAAGCCCACACGCCTAACCCAGGCAGACACCCAGCCCTCAGCTGGGTTAAGCACTTTCCGCTGAAACAAATGCCAGAGCTGCTACCCCAAACAGCATTCCAAGATCAACGTGTACCTCTGGATTAAACTTCGGCTTGATACTCAGGTGCTTTATTATTATACAGTGAAAAAGCAGTTATTTTAGTGTTTGTTGCCAGGTCTACTTGATATCAAGTAACAATTTTTTGAACACGTATTTTATTAGTAGTGATAAAACTCTGCTGCAACCTGCCAGTTGGAACATCAGCAGAATACGTCTTTGCAGGTCATGGTCCCAGCAGTAGCTGAGAATGACAAACTAAATATCATGCTTTCTGAAGGCAAAGGTTGCATTCATATTTGTAGCAAGCATGGAACTGGTTAAAACACAGTACAGTTAAAATTGACCAGTGAGCTGATAATCAGCAATTCATTTTTCTGGAGAAGACAAACAAATGGGGAGAAAACATCTCAGCTACTAAAACAAACAAATAAGACTGTTAAAAAAAAAATAAAAAAAAGGAAACGAAAGAAAGAAAACCACCACCGCGTGCAGATGAAGCGATGAAGGTACAGCCGTAATTCTGGCCTCCTCGCCACCCGACCCCGAGGAAGCTGGATGTGTCAGAGGGCCGCCCGCCAGGCCCGGAGCTGCCGAGGGGCCGTCCCTCAGAGAAGCGCAGAGACGGGGCAGAGCACAGCCCGCGCTCCGACCTTCACAACAGGCACAGCCCTCGGAACACAGCGGGCTACTCAACCATGTCAAGGGAACAAACAAAATGAAGAGTTTCAAAGGCACCTCTGGACTGAAGCAAATCACAAGTGCAACAATCCACACAAAATTACTGGGAAAATGATCGGGTTTTTAGATGTCTCCACCACAGCTCAAATTGCCAGAAGACTGATAGGTTGCAGGTCATACTTACATTTATATGTCATAATCTATTCTTTGATAATTTTTCCTGGATTGAAAATGTTACATCAAATATGTATTGTTATTAATTATACTCTATTCCAGTCTCAAAGTTACAAAAAAAGCTTATTAAATAATATTTCTGTTCACTTCACTTGACTAGACACTATACTAGTCTACCAAACATATACACAGTCCTCTGTAAGAAGACGGGGCTTCAGTTTGTGATGGGACCTTCTGGTCTTGCCAGCAAGATTTGGAATCAAATTCTGATTTTCCTTTGTTAAGGTCTATGGGAGAAATAAAGCTAATATTGACAATACTGAAACAGTATGACAGAGTACATAAGGCAGAAAAGAAATGCAATACACAGGCTGTGGAACAATTGCCTTACTGCCTACTGAGAAAGAACCCAGCAGTGTAAGAATCAGCTGTGCAATAATCTTGTTTATATTTCCTTCATGCAAGCAAATGGAAAAAGTGGAATTTTCTCACTGCATTCTGGTATTGGTAAAATCCGTAATTACAACAGAATCTGAGGACTTTTGACTTAGCTCCTCTCCACCAGCACCATCAACTCATCCGGCCAGAATTCAGCATACCCCCAAACTTAAGAAAACTTCTCCAGAGTTATTTCAGGAAAACAGCTCCTGGCTGAAGAACCCACGTTCCCAGCTCCGTGAGCTGTCAGCAAGAAATGCAGGTTATTAGAGGGCTCTGCTATTACAGATTATGCAAGTGGCACCAAAAATGACATCCAATTCACATTGTTCCTCAACTTTGATATGCTCCTCCATACACTTCTTGTGAACACATACAGATAAAAATTCAGTTGGCTCAGAAGACAAAAAGGAGAATTATGTGTGACCAATATTAATAAAATCTAAGCAAATGATGAGAGAAGAAACCTACTTTACAAGACTTTAATGTTTCTTTAAATTGATATCTCAATTTTAAAATAACATTTATAGTATTCTGAATCACATTTCTGCAGTGCATCTAAATTTAAGCCTTCCAAAAGTGAAAGAATAGAAAAGCCATTTTTCCTGCATACCCTGCTTTTCAGGATGTAGAAGCACCTACGCAGTAAACAAGATTAATTTCTTCTTTGTATTCCCTTGCAGTAAGACATCCAGAATGTCCTACAGTCCTCAGCATGGTACACAGATGGGAACGATCCAGAGGTGACTGAAGTAAGTAGTAAGACCCCTACGGACATATGCAAATCATTCTTTCACCTTTTATTTTTTTAACCAAAAAAAACCCCATGTTGTTGAGCCTTTACAACCTTAATGTAATGCTACTACCACAAAAACTTGCTATATTATTTGCTGTTGCTTAGTTTGCAAAATAAAATCGATGCTTCGTTTTTCAGATGTAATACATGATAGGCAGTCATGATCAAACCTAACTTGACATTATGGAATAGGAGAGAGAAATAATTGATTTTAAAAAGTCTCTTGCAGTGTCACGTAAGAGTGAGATTTCACTTCGGTATAGTGAGTTTCATAACAGCTCTACAATATTTTATTTTCTAGTAATTATCTGAGGAATATTTCTGATACATGTATTTGATTCATATACTATGTGGTCAGTAGACCATTTGTTGCCATGATGTACCTTACAGAGTAGAAAGGCTCAGAATTTAGAAATTGCTTTATACAGAAATGCACGCATACACAAATGTGATATTAAATAAACTGAGAACTGTATTATGAAAACTCACATAACTTTTTCTGAAAGACAATTTCTTTCAAAGACAAAGAGTTTAGCAATTTGATTTGTCACAATAACTAAATGAAACCATATTGAATCTTGCAAAGTTGACTATATTTTGAGAATGCTTATTGCAAATATAATGCAAAATAGCATTCTACAATCTTAGAAAAAACATTCCGAGAAGAAAGTGGGTAAGATTAGGTATACTTAAACATAGACATGGAATTTCATAAAAATGCGTTGCTACAAAAGAAACAACCAGAATTGTTGAGTCTGGTGCCCAATGCCCTTTTCCCATCTTATTTTTCTGCAGGACCATTCTTAGGAAACTGCATCAAAGCTTTATATACTGCTGTAAAAAAGAGAGGCAAAAAGCAATGCAGAACAACACCTAGGACTCTTACCAACCTTTTCCTGTGTTAGTTTATGCATAATTAACACGTGGGATCCATTGCTGCAGTGTATCTAGGCCATATGTTAAGTAAATTATTAAAAGTGAACATTTACACTGAGGGACAGATGTAATGTTGAAGGTTAAAAAGAATAATCCCAGCAAAACTTTCTTTCACAGAATGGTTGAGGTTAGAAGGGACCTCTAGAGATCATCTAGTCCAACACCCCTGCCAAGCAGGGTCACCTACAGCACATTGCATAGGATCGCATCCAGGCGGGTTTCAAATATCTCCAAAGGAGACTCCACAGCTTCTCTGGGCAACCTGTTCCAGTGCTCTGTCACCCTCATTGGGGACTTCTAAATTAAAATCAGAACTCCTACTGATCATGCTGATGCAAGAATTTCCACCCAGATGTATTGGGCAGCATATAGTATAACCTGCATGTCATTTCCTAAATTATGAGCTAAATTCAAATGTGGGGGAGGAGAGGGGAAAAGAAACTTTCTGTTCATACAGGCTACATGATAAATAACTTCAGCATTTCCTTCATCTTACCCTGAAAGAGATGAGTTCAATTATGATAAAGTAAACTGCACTGAATAAACTACAGAATTAATGATATCTGTTTTCTAAAAAGAGAGTTTTTATGGGATTATGATTCCTGGATGTAAATATTTATCAAAAAGAAAAGCAGATGCTACTATAAAAGAAACATCATTTGTCAGTTTTACTTGGCATCAATCAGACCACTTTTTAATATATGCCAAAACTAAACAATGCTTATACATTAAAAACAGATACCAGAGTAACATATTGTGAATCTGTAAAAGACGGCGAAGTACGATGTAATAGTTCAGTCCTGGCCTCTTCCTACACGCCTTCAGAAAGGAATAAAAAACCAGAAGTCATCAATACAGCCCATTGTATGAGCCCAGTGGTGGCCGGAGCACACTCTACCTGTGCAACCTGCTCTAGGAAACCTGCACGGGGGTTGGACCCGATGATCTCTGGAGGTCCCTTCCAACCCCTACAATTCTGTGAATCTGTGAATCTCAGCCCCTGCCAGGAGTGGGAGAGCAGGATGCAGCCTAAGAGCTGGGTCGTGTTCCCTTGTCTCCCTGCCCCAGCCACTGGGCTAGCCGACTTCACAATTTGACACAGCCATGAATGCTTCGGTTTTAGAAGGAGCAACTAGACATAAAGCATCATTTAGGAAAAATAATAATCTAATGTAAAAGGAAATAAGTAACTAAATATGCCTGGGTCAAATTATTGAAGTAACGTACATGAAGAAGTCAAATCATGAATGGTGTTTGTGGGAAGAACCTTTCATCCTACTATAAATATGGATATGCCTTATTAAGTTTGAAAACATGCTCACACAAGAAAAAGATGTTAAAACTGTAGTTATTACCCATAATAAAATATTTAACATGCCTGACAACCTGTAGCACTGACACAAAACTATGGTATCAGAAATTTTTGAGCAAGGATTTGCAAATAGAAGGTGAAGAGTTAATATGATAATAATCAAAAAACACTGAAAAGGGCATAATGTATGCAACAAAAATAAGTGAGAAATTTTTGTGGGAAGAAACAAAAAAAAAGGGAAAGCAGGAAGAAATATTGGAGAAATACATTGTGGAAAGAGAATAAACCAAAAGAGTTTTATCTTTTCCAAGTTGCATATAATTCCTTCTCCGAAGGAACAAGAGTAGAACAATGACATTGCTAGTTAGAGATCATCACCTTCCGGCAGCTAGCCTTTACCTAATATTAACATGACAACTAGGCTCATTGTAACTAAAATCCAGCAAAACTCTAAGATCCATTCCTCAGCCTCGGTGACTGCAGAGACCTCCTAGACAAAGATACTTTGTTCGAGCTTATATATAATCATTAAGAACAAACAAACAATTAACTTACATGTTTGGTAACCCAGAAAAAGGGTTAAATCTTTTTTTATATGTATACATATAAAAAAGGAGACTAAAACAGTAAAGCCCAATCAAAAAGGTTTTTAATGAAGCAGGAACGTATTAATTAAATTATTGCAATTATTATTAATTATTTGTTATTAGTAACAGACGCAATGAACTGGCAGCAGATGGTAAGATATGGTGAAAGAGAGATTAATTTCATACATTCACTTTTGGCAGTCCTTCTGCCCAACCAGACCATCTGTGACACATTAGAAACGTTAGAAGCTGCACCATACATATTGCAAAGATGATACAAATTATTTGACTGTTTGCTTTTCCAGTCCAAAATCCATTCATTCTTTATGATCACAGAATTTTAAACAAAGTAATTTTTATCATATACATTCTGATCCACGCTCCACCGCTGTTTCTACAGCATGCTGCAGAGATTCTGCAGGATTTTGTCTGAGTGGTTTTGCCAACAGCAGAGCTGCACAGTCCAGTATGTGAGCGAGCTGAAGTTCTTACTCACAGGACATTCTCCACTGAAAACAACAGGAGTTTAAACTTGCGCTTTGGGAATCATCCTTACTTTACTTTGCAATTAATTTCCAAGTTAAAATCTCTCATCTGTTTACAGAAAACTGATAGGGAGATTAATGCCATCCTCACTGATAGCTCTTACAATTTCGTTTCATGACAGCTTAACATTTGGACATTTGTTTTTGTTTTCCTTTGCTTTGGAATCTATCATGTTCGTAAAATGGATTTTGTAAAAAGAGCCATTTCATCCAGCCAATATATCTCCATAACACATTCCAACTTTGCTAGAAATATGTATATATATATGCACATAGATGAAATCTGGCTTACATTTACTTCAAAAATTTTTAATGTGAGAAATTTATATTTCAAGTGCATACAATTTTGTGCAATAAAATTTGGAATACTGAAATATGATCAGAAATCCAAGGGAATAAAGATAATTTTTTTTTGTAACGATGAAAGCAATTCCTAGAAATTCAATGAATATACTGCTCTCTGCAGTTTTCCTAAATAAGTATCCATACGTCAGATTTATCAAAATAGTGTGATCATTTTAGGGGAAATTTTAATTGACTGGGAAAAAAGGCTAATGACATTTGTTCCCAGTTAAACAGACCTCTTGCACA
>VXAA01007452.1:575665-628264 GCA_013399115.1 Anseranas semipalmata
TAGAACAGAGCATCCCTCTTGCATAGAAGACGTGAGCCACTGACTCAACAACATTCTAGTGTCCATCCTGCCAAAAGCTGTACACCTGGTACAGTCAAGATTTTTGTAATAATCCTCAATCTTGCAATTCCCTCACAGGGCTTTTCATGTAAAGGTCATAACTTTTTGTCCCTTTGTTTATTTATAGGCATGTTTAGTGATGTTAAGACAACTATTAACCAAGTTGCTTAAACTAATTCAATTAAATTATTAACTGGGAAAAAAAAAAACACATCATAGATATGTCTTTATTATATTATATATATTTTTATTTCTTTCCGTCTCTTTATATGCCTGTAAACTATGNATATATATATATAAAGGAATTGCAGACAAATCAAAGTATCAGAAATATTTCAGATATAGTGGATGTTGTGGCATTTTTCCTTTTTAGACTGAAACTGGTTTTCCATCACAAAAAAGAGAAACAGATTGCCATGTTTTTATTCTAATATCCTCCTATTTTCAAACCACAAGAAAACCATCAAGCCAGAACATATGCATTGAAGAAGCTGTCTGTCCTTGCACTGTATCTTCCTTGTATCCCTACTCTGACTGATATTTTTTTGCTTATTTCATATGGTTTTGATCTACAGTGTGGGATATGGGAGGTAAGAACTACATAGTTTTTGGCTTCTTGAGGGTTTTTAAAATAAAAATATTAAATTATAATAATTAGATTTTAAATTAGCAATTTACATAGCCTTCAAATTCATTCATGATGAGCTAAGGAACAGGACAGAAAACGCTGTATGAAAAAGTACATATTCTCTTTGTTATACCTTATCCCCGAATCACACATAAATCTACCTATCAAGTGTAAAAATGGTTCTCTTTTCTTTCATTCCTGGCTTTAGTGATACGAAGTTTAAAGGCTAGGGCTATTTTTGTGAAGTTCGGGGGAAAGTTACCCTAATCTCCTTTAAAGCACAAAATAAATGAAGTTGCTATAAGTTTTTGAGTCGCATACAGACATTTATTTGATTCACACAACTTAGGCAGTCTTTCCTTGTGATGGATGGATTCATGCTCTAAACTTTCTATTATTCTGAGATGGCTCTTGGTGTTGTGCAGCAGGCTGTACTTGCAGCATCTATTACCAGCACATGCCTAAAACAAAATACATCCGTCAAGAAAAAAATGACAGATCTACACCAAAGGATTCCCAGGGTGAGTGTACAAGAGAATCATCACTATTCTAGCCATATTTGTAAGGTTCCTTGAAGAGATTTTCCCTTCTTAAATACCTCTTTTTTCCTTAAACAGGTCAAATTTGTATTTTAAACCGTAAGCTTATTCTGCTTTGTAACCACATGTCTTCAGATCTTACAATTATCTACAAGCGGTAGTTAATTTATATGATAACTTCACAGCAATTCTAATTTTCTAGCCTTTTCTTACAATGCAGCAATGAGACAGCAATGCAGAAACTAAAGACTATGGACTACATCTTTTTTTTGTTGTACCTTTGCCAATTTTTGGTCTGCAAAGACATTGACTGGTGAAGCATTTACCTCCTCAGTTAATCCCACTTCTGTTGGGAATTTGTGTAGGAGTTGCATGATCTGGCAGTTATATAATCTGGCAGCTACATTTACAAGTACATAAGATGCTAAACCCAGTGTGGAAAAAGAAAAAGGTTTTCACTAGCAAGTATCGAGATCATCAGCACCAATTTAGAAGACTCAGCAGTGGTTTGAAATCCCCATAGTTAATCAAGAAAAGACTGTAAAGTAAGCTAGAATTCCAATGCTATCCTTAATGGTTTCTTTTATTTCACAAGTCACCTGCTTCTTTCCATTTCTGATCATTTTGATTTCTTGCTTATTTTTATACCTGTAACAACATTCTTCATTTTGCATCTATTTTTGTCTGTAAAATGTCAAACCCCAAATTAGTGTCTGTCTTCAGTTATCTCCATCACAGAAGCTCACCTCCTAGATACGCAGCAGAGGAAGGGAAACAACATATTGCGTGACAACCTGGCATCTAGCACTGCTCTCTTCAAAATAAGCTTTTCAAGCTTGCTTGCTTTCCAGGTGAATGCTCAAACAAGGTATAAAGACACACAGTGAAGTGTTATATGAATATTAAAGGGACATAACCTTTGCCTGGCTAATACCATTATTTATTAAACTGGTGACTATGGCAGACAAATCGATGTCAAGGTTCATGAATAGCTTGGCCTGATTTGAATGATCCTCAGAGGCTAACAGAATCAAATGAGTTTAAAACTGTACTGAGAAAACAAATGTCCAAACATTCAGATGCACTGTTTCTGCCAGGGAGGAAATTATGAGGAACTTTAGGTAAGGCTTATCAACATGGTACTTCCCAAGAGCATTTTGCTTTTGTCCGCATTAAGTCACCTTCACAGACAGAAGAAATGGGATATATTAGACAAGCCAGAAAAAGAGACAGGAGCTGGGATTTTGGTTAAGATCTGACTCTACCATAAAAAAACATGCGATTATACCAAGTATACCAAAACATGTAAGTATACCAAGTCTATGGTATACTTAGGCAAGAAGGAGAAATAAGTTCCTGTCTTTTCAGATCTCAGTCCTCAAAGTTACAGTCAAGTCTTCCTCATCTTTTTGCCCATCTGTCTAATCAGCTATAAGCCTAGCCAGCACTGGAATGGAGTCAGTGTCATTATCACCTCGCTGTAATTGGCATGGCAGGATGAAGCAGCATGTACAGCCCTCTCCCGGTGTGAGAGAAAGTGTGAAGAGAAACCAAAGCAAGTCAGCCAGATGTCACGAACACCCAAGAAGTGTGCTGGGATCCAGAAGATGAGTGAACAAGCTGTTTGCTTGAACCACAGAGAAGCTGTTTCCTCCCATCTTCCATTTTCTTTGTTTTTCCAACATGCATTACTTTGTGGGTGGTTTTGTACCGCTGACCAAAGGTGCTCTATTTCAGTGACACCAAGTCTGAAGTATTTCACTTTTCAAGAGCTTTTCCTTTTTCCTGTGCTACACAGTAGATGCAACCAGGACACTGTGAGGCAACAACATTCTTTAAATGGCTGTATGGGAGCATGAAAGAAGGAAAAGGATGTAATCAAAAATGAATGAACATTTTATTTTGAGTTTCTTAATATCTTTGAAAAACTTTCTTTAGTGTCTTTCTTGTTCTCAGGAAGCCCGGATTCCTCTACAGCTACGACTGGAATCTTGTCATACTTGGCCCTTACACCAAAGGAACTAGTCCAAGAAGCAGAAAGGAAGAGAATAATTTAATTTTGTAGTACCTGGTACAGTATAACCCTGATCTACGCTAGTATGTTTAAGGTTCAGGTTCAGTTCTTCTAGCAGGGTATGGACCAAATCCGCTGGTGTGCTGGAGCTAACTGGGTTTATTAACGCTTTCTATGTAGTATTTTCAGGCTTCTGTTTAAGAAAACGAAAGATTTGTTGGAACTGGAAAAAGAAGAGCCACCACGGCCCACATTTTTTGACTACTTTTTAGTAGTCCAAAGTACATCATCTACTTTTCTTTCCTTTAATGCCTACAGTTGAGTCAAACCTTTGTATAATTTGGCTAAATATCGGGGCTCCAATATGCCTTGACCTGTAACAACCTTTGGGGTCAATCCAGAACTCTATCAGACCTACTGTGCCTGTTTTTACCCTCTTCCCTCCTACTCCTTGATGCTGACTATGTATTTCAGATTTTCTTTGTCTAGCAGCCTAGCCAGCACTGAGAGGTAAAATACCACTACAACAGTACTGAACTGACCGTATTCTTTCTCCTTCCTTCCCCTCTCATATGCGTCCTCCTCCCCCCCCAAAAAAAGCAAAAAACAAAAGGAGAAATTGCATTGTAGTTTCCTTCTTCGTTTTACATGAAACAGTGATTTTAATCTCATCCTCTTTCAGATTTCAATTCTAGTGTGTATCATCGAGAGTTTTTTTTCAGACCTCTGCAGAAGTGTAATGTCCCTAAGCATGTAGACTTATTTAAGTAACTCCAGCGTCCCGAGTCCAGAATACACAATGTTACCACACGCGTTTCTCCAGAATCAAAGGTGAAAGAGAATTTAATATGTTCCAGATGGAGTGGACTTTAGCTAAAAAGAAAGAGTCAGAAGCTTAACCATATGATAGACCTAGAGGCAACTCCAAAGCTGCCAGGAGCTGCTTTTGGAGTCTGCCAAAGAGACAGATGCTCATGCCAACAGTGCATAGATTGGCATCATTTATATCACATCAGGCCTCATGCTGTCATGATGCCACAGTGCAAAGCATTAAGTCAGACAGCTAATATTTAGACAAGAGTAATCACTACACATATTTAGACCATATAACCAGCAACAGTTTTCATATTATATTTACCCTTTTGCATCTTGGCATTTAAGACACGAAAGCATGTTTTGTCTTATTGTATTCGTTTAACTCTTAAGGAGAATTTCACATGTGCACTGAAGTATGAAGGTAAACTAACCCTTTAATTTTTATACCAATCGAAAACCTTGCCATAAGTAATGATCAAATACTTGATATTGATGTGGAAAGTAGATCTCTCATTTATACAGCAACTCCCCACTAGATTCAGCAAATGTTTTTTTTTCCCTCCTTAATTTCACAAAATCTGAATATAAAGTGCAAAGCTGCAAAAATCTAAACACACAATACATAACTACAAACTGTTTTTCTTTTAGCGGATTCAAACATTGTTCCTAAATTCATTCTCTATCACTTGAAACATCTTTCTGTCTGAAAATAAATTATGCTCTGTATGGTGCATCAAGCCTAACCTTAGGTATCTAGCAGCATAGAACTGTACAGATGTATTACAGCAAATATCCATATTACACGCTGTGTCATGGCGTTTGAACAAGTGCAAACTCTTGCATGCAATTTTGGACACAAACTGGTTGAAACATGCCTTGTTTAGAGATCACTGTGCTGAGAATTCAGGTTTGATTGCACCGTCTGTTGAAAGTACACAGTTTCATGGAGTTCTCTGAATATACCTAATAATCATCTAAATCCAACGTTAGTATAGAAGTTCTAAACAAAGTAGGGTGCAAATGGATAGAACCCACGGTCTCAGCACACAGTAAATCAGTGACTTCAGAAAAGAGCACTGCAGTTCTGAAACACATCCATAGCAGGAAGGATTAACGTTGTTCTCTATGGAGATCCCACCATAAAGTGTGTTAAAATCCACCTCTCCCTGACTGAGAACCTGAATAAACACTGACAATTATTTAACAGCTGTTTAGGCAGCATGTTTACATATCCTGGGGACTGTGCCATCCAAATATTGTGATTTCATTAAGGAGCTTTGCCCTAAAGAAACTCAGGGATTAAGACTTCCGAGAACCCTAGAGCAACATGATAATTTTCCCAGTGCACTACCTGGGCTTCACAAGGGGTTGATCTGTAAGCAGACTTGCAGATGGTTTTCTATCTCAGAAGTCCTCAGCAGTGTGGAAAAACAATATGGTTCTGGGAAAAAAAATAAAAGCAAAATGCATCATCACTCTGTCAGACACTGCATAAACAACAGCAACAAATAGGTTTTTTGTTTGCTTGGTTGGTTGGGGGATTTCTGATGCATTTCCTTGGGTTTCTATTCCTAACCACCACTCATTAAAATTCCTACATTCTTTGTCCATCAGATAAACAGGCATCTTCATATCAATGTGTTCTTCTTGAATGCTAGTACATCCTCATGTGCCACCGAAAAGTACAGGTTTGCATCAGCTGCTAAGCTGTCCATCTCTAACAAAAGAAATAACTGAATCTGACCTGCTAGCTTCCTAAAAAGCTATAGCCAAGCATCTCCATCCCACTTATTTCATGGCCAAGCATTCTGCTCTCTAATCCTTGAACCCCTGAGACTCTTCTGATACCATTCAAAATATTCACTCCTGTAGAGTGAAAGCTCTCGTGGTAAACTTGAGACCCTCATGACTGTAGCAGCTGGAGCCCAGACAAAACCTTTTCTGGATTTACTGACATTTGGAAGAGTAAAGGCGTAGTTTTAAGAATTGATGGGGTCAGACCATCTTGAGTGAGGTATGCTTGGGATGAGTATTTCTGAGATGAATAGCTCTCCTTTGTCTTCAAACTCAAATCCCACTCAGGACCCAGCACACTGCTCATACTACGTTTAAATACATACAGAGCTGGTATAAGCAGCCAGACTTTTTCCCCACAGCATATTCTTTCTAACATGTATAATATTTTGAATATAAAAAATATTGAAATCAAATATATCTCTTGCAAACACAACAAAGGTAAAAATCTGCTTTTAAAAGAGAGTATTTACATAACAGACATTTGAAAAGTATGTTATATTTGCTTAATCCAATTGATTTACGTTCAGTTCCTTTAATGTGACAGAAGTTATAAATGAGCAGACTTAATCTCTAGAGTTCGAATTTTCATTCTTTACAAATACTACAATCCTTTAAAAACACAGTATTATTTCAAATACTAAATACCAAAGTCATAGTTCCCTTTACTAAAATTAGTATCTATTTTCTGCAGAAAAGCAAATTAAAAAGATTTTTGTGTTTCAGGAATGATGTCTGTCTGATCTCAATCACATCAGTCCAGGGAGAGGTTTGGCTGTTGTTTCATGGAAAGCATCTTTCTTATGCCTCATATTTAAACCTCTATAAATTATACAGCATTTAAAAAGGGGAAGTAATAACACCCCACCACCACCAAACAAACAAACAAACAAAAAACCTACAACAAAACAAAACAACAACATGGAAAGCAGAAAGGATGGCATACGCAGGAGAATACATATGGCATGGAACAAATCACATTGTCATAGAAAAAAATGACATCAAAATGACATCAGTTCAGGTACTTCTGTTTCTTCTTTCTGACTGCAAGGCCAAGAAGACAGTAAATAGAACTGATTTAAATACCAAACAAAAGGATTTCTTCCATTCAATCTTACATCAATTTACCTATGGAACTAATTCTACCTATGGAACTAACTCATTGAGAGCAGCCCTGCATAGAGGGATTTGTGGGTTCTGGTGGACGAAAAGCTCAACATGAGCCAGCAGTGTGCTCTTGCAGCCCAGTAGGCCAACTGCATCCTGGGCTGCATCAAGAGAGGTGTGACCAGCAGGTCAAGGGAGGTGATTGTCCCCCTCTGCTCTGCCCTCGTGAGACCCCACCTGGAGTGCTGCATCCAGGTCTGAGGCCCTCTGCACAAGAAATTTGTGGAGCTGTTCGAGCGGGTCCAGAGGAGGTCCACAAAGATGATCAGAGGGTTGGAGCACCTCTCCTGTGAAAAAAGGCTGAGAGAGGTGGGGATGTTCAGCCTGGAGAAGAGAAGGCTCCAGGGAGACCTCATAGCAGCCTTTCAATACTTGAAGGGGTCTTATAAAAAGGATGGACAGGGACTCTTCATTCACATAGATAATGATAGGACAAGGGGCAATGGTTTTAAGCTGAAAGAGGATAGATTTAGACTAGATGTTAGGAAGAAATTCTTCACTGTGAGGGTGGTGAGACACTGGAACAGGTCTGCTAGGGTGTCGGGCAGTCAGCAACACGGAAGGAGCCTGGGCAAGGCGGAAGCCCTCAGGCAGGGACCTGCTTGCTCTTGCCGGTCTGCCCAAGGTAGGCAGGGTCCTGGGGAAGCAGACACTGCTGGGGTCTTCCTCCTTACTGAGCAGCCACAGAGTCCTGCAGCCACTAAAAATCCAAGAACCAGACATGTCCCAACAGCTGAATTAAAATAAATATTATAACCATTCCTATCATCCTTCTGGTTCCCATCATCATCACAGACAACTGTCTTTAGTCTTAGATTGTTACTGACCAAGAGGTTTGAACAGTGTAATGGTGCACGTGTAATGTAAATAAACAAATTAACACATTTACAAGACCAAAATGTTCTGAGGGGATTTAAAAATACATATTTGAGCCTAATATTTACTACAACCATGAATAACTTGTAGCCTCCCACTACCGATTGGTGCGTACCTCTACTATTTTAGTAAGGAGAGTAAATGCTATGTAAGTAGCTAGGAAGTTGTAGTTGCCACACTATTTATATAACAAGGTCATTTTTTAGGGATTCCTAGGAAGTGGAAAAAGAAAGAAACTAAAGCTGTCTCATCAAAATCTGAAACTCCCAGTAGGAGAACAAAGCTTCAACCTTCCAGATATAAAACATATTACACAGCATTCACACTTGAGCAATTGATAGAATGGTTTTAGAGAGACAGCCATGCAGTCAGCAGAATAGATAACCTTGGGGGAAAAAACGTATATGAAATTTCTATCCCTCCAGGTATTATTCATTTGCTGAAACTGGAGAAGCAAAGATCCAGAGCTTCAGAGCATTAAGACTACAAAGAAAATGGGATTAGCTCTTATGCAGAAAATTTAAGTTTAGTCTGTATTTCCTTATGAAACTTCAAAGGGGAAAAATCTCATTTTTAATAACAGAAAATACCAAGTTATCTTATTTCAATCAAGGTGGTACTGTAGTCAGTTAGAAATCATGACTGATCTTTTCGTTTGAAAAGTACAACAAGGTTTTTCAATAGGTATTGGCAACTCTTTAGGGCCCAATACTAAGAAAAAAGCTTTTCCATTGCCTCCATAGGTTCTGTATTAGGCCTTCAGTACACTGAAATGAAACAAAATCCCAGAACACTTAAGACACATTGCCATCTATCAAACAGCCAATTAAAACCACAACAGCGTTCAGCTTTCTATCATCTCCAGTGAAATATGGTCCAAGTGGAATGCTGGATCAAATTCATCACTGATTCTAATGTAGGGGAAAGAAATATGCCATAGCACTAGGAATACTTTGAGCAACAGGAATATTAACTAAGGTCATACAGGGAAAATATGCAGCCCTTTTTCTACATAAAACCCTCAAAAGAACCAAAATGCTTTCTGATGTCAGATGCTGGCAGCTGTAAGAATGAAATATGATTTTTTTTTTCATCTTGAAATTAGCCGATACGTTCTAAAGATATGTAGACAAAATTCCCCTTTGCCAGAAAACGTTAAGTGTCTTTATTCTACTAGTTGGAGATACTCTTTTTTTCTGTGCTGAGTGCAAAAATAATCTCCAATTTACAGCTATAGGACACTCATCACCCACCTTTGATGGAAGAAAATAATGTAAAGTGTTGTAACTCTAAAAGGTTGATGCTTTTTCTGCTGGGACTTTCATATTTTGATGAGACAGGCTGCTACTCAAGTTATTTCCTTGTCTGTTGACTACGGTAGTCACAATTTAGAAATAATTCAGTCTTCTTGAGTATTTCTGGAGCTCCGGGTAGTTGAAAAGCACCAGTTTTTATTTGGGATTGGCAAAGCATTATTTTTTTGAAATGCAGACCCCAACAAAGTCATCTAAACGTTTGTAATTTGTAACCTAGGCAAATTATAATTTGACATCTGAACAGCAGAGTCAAAGCTATCTTTGAATGGGATTACCTATCCAATTGTCACACCATAAAAACATTTAACAATACAAATCTTAGTATTAATACTCATTGATTTTTTTAAAGTAACATGATGAGTCAAATTATGATTCAAGAGATTTTATTACTATGAATGATTGGAGAGTCTGAATTGAGTACTTATTTTGCAAACACAATAGATTATATAGGTGATATTCGTGATATTCAATTTCCTATTGCAAAAGAAATTATGTGGAACATACCTGGAGGAGACTGGCATGGTAAATTCACAGGGAGGAAAATCCTCACTCAAATTAAATTACGAAGTTCTCACAAGAATATATTCAATATTTTGCTTCTGTTCTTACTGTCATTGTTTTTATAAATTCTGCACTTGAAGTGGAATCATTAAATCAAGATGGAATTTAAAGAACGGTTGTTCTGCTTAAATGCATTTTTTCTTAATCCTCAATGTAAACTGAGAATTAACACTACCATCAGCAGAAAACACTTACATAGCAAACAAACAGGAATAAAAATTGAAATGTAGAAATTATTCCTTGATCAAGAGTTTTCAAGAACCATCTTACTTGTTACTCATGCATTGCTAAATTACACTGATTTTCAATTTCCATCTCAATTGTAAATTTTAGTTTTTTGTCTGGTGACAGTAAACATTCTCAAAAATAAAAACATATTTTCAAAAGCATACACGTTAAACTATGTATACTGATACTCCACACTGTTATTTTCAACTGCAGAGGTAAAATAAAAAAACAAAGTTCATTTGGAATATTAAGACAAGGATATGTCTTAATTCCACATGGACTTTTCATTCCATGGACCTATCTATTGAAGATGTGAGATGATTGTTTTATCCTCCTTCCCACAGGAGTGAACAGGAAGAGAACAGAAACACTGTTCACCCGTATTTGAAAGTCATTAGACAAAATATTTTGTACAGCACAAAGATGGAAATTAGAAGGGAAATTATTAACATTGCAGCCTGTTAACTGGCACATTAAAAATTACACACACCAGCAAGTCTGCATACGAGTCAAATCACTGAAGATTTCCTTACCATTATTAGGAAGTATGTAATAGAACAGCAAATACCTGCCTCAATGCAAAAGGTCTTTCTTTTTTTTCTTCTTTTACCTATTTAAAAATTATTACATTTACTTGAAAGCATGAGAATATTTGGATGCCTACAACAGAAAAAAGTCTTTAATCTACAACAGTTTGAAAAAGTTTACAGAAGCTTGTAATTAGTTTTAATCAGCTCATATATTCATTTATACATTAATAAAATATTTAATAAAAGAATGTCAATAATTCCTCATTCTATACACCTTGGAGAAAATGCTGGAAATAGGTATTTCTGCAATTCTATTGTAGAGTATTTGTAAGATTAATTAAGACTAAAATTTAGGACGATGAAATCCTACCAGATACATTTTTTTTCTCTTCACATACTATGATTTCTGTATTATTAGAGTCTTTTGACTTTAAAAGTTGATTACAGTCCTTAGCCATTCTTTAAAGCTAAAGTCAGGGAGAAGCTATTCACTATCTCTGAGTTTGTGGATCCAAAAAAATGAAATCATATCTTTTTTTTGTTTTAAAGTCTACTTCATCGCTAAGGATTGAGAAGAAAAATCAGTGGTCCTTTACCATAAGGCTTTCAAGAGAAGACATAGGAACTGATAGATCAGATGCTTGATAAATGGCAGACTGCCAGGGAGTCATCCATATGGCTCTCCAGATAATGTCTGAATATGATGAAAGTTTTCTTTGATTGAAAAGCCTACAGTTTCAGACACTTTCCTCACACCCTGAAACTTGCATTAATAAGGCTCAACTGAAATCTAGTTTTCTGTGCAAAACACATGCTCATTTAGTCAGAAGATGGTTGATTATTCTCATTTATTTGTGCTTTCCAGATCCTTCATGATACAAGAAACTAGTCTTGCTTAAAGAATCAACTGTCCCCGCGAAAGTCATGGGATGGCACCAAGACAGGTTTGGCTCTGCTGAAGAAACAAGTTCCGTCAGATTTAAGTATCAGATCTATTACAAAAGTTTTCTATTTCCTACAGTTCTTTGCAAAATGGGCAAGTATCCACCTATTGCGAAATTGCCTCAAGATTCCTAAATGACGTACTAAACATATTGTTTGATTTTGTAAGTGGAAACAGGCAGAGCCTGACCCCAGTTCAAGACTTCATTGTCACTGGAGCACAAGAGAAGCCAGGGGCAGTTGCATGCGCACAGAATCACTAGAAACCAAGAATGTATAGGAACTCAGGGTGAAAGAAGGAAGATACTTGGTGAAGCCAACAGGATCTTTGACATCACTTTTTATATTGATGGTAAGATTAAATCTGTCACCATGTATTTTTTTGAAAGGCAAACACAAAACACAAAATATTCACCCTGTCAAGTGCTTAATTACCTTTTTTTAAAAAACAAAAAACAAAACAAACACAAAAACACTAACAATTGCTATGAGAGCTTTCTACCTGCTTAGGAGGGCAAGCAGCTGATTTCCTGTATCTTAAGAGCTCATAATTTCCAGAATTAATATAATGTTTTATCTACCAGATAATACTTTCATGCTTATATTTTTAAACTGAATATACTGCCTTTTACCTCACAGACCTCTGTCAGTACATAGATATCAGAGAAGTACAAAAGCACTAACGACAATTTGTTTTTCAGGTATTTTGTGAGGGAAAAGCGGGAAGAATACAGTGCCCTGATTCAAGTAAAGAGTTTAGATGCTATTAAATGGCAAGTTATGAACGTAGCATAATCCACATCAGACAATGACATATTTAGTCATAAGAGATCATGTTTGAAAATTAAGTCTCTGCTACCTCTAGCTGACTAAGTTTATACTTTTGTTATGGTTTGCGCTTTAGATAAAGATGAGGTGTATCAAATATAATTCATCTTTTCTTAAAAATATAATTATTTCTGTTAGAAACAAATCTAATTTGTTTATTAATCTCTCAAATATGTAAAATGGATTTTTAATTGAGAAGTAATTGCATTTTGCCTTATGCAGTCTTTGTTGATTTCATAAGTTTATCATCAATCCTTTGGCGATTTCTCACCTGATAAAGAAATAACAAATCTAATTAATCATGTTGTGTAATAACAAATCTCCTATTTAGAGGTACAATAATTAGATTGGGAAAATGCTAGGAAAACAAGAAAATTATTCCCCAAGGTAGAAGGATTGTGGGATCTACTTGAAAGGAAGATATGCAGTTTGCAAGGTTGATTAATTAGTTTTACGAGGATCTTGAAAAGCGTGGTACTTTGAAGTATGCAATCAGTTTGGAAAAAAAAAATATCTGTGCTACAAAGATACCTTGTACCAACTTTCAAAATATTATCTGTGGCAAAACACAGCATTTGCTTTGCTATATGAAAAACCTGTTTTCACTTTTGGAGACACAGTATGATAAATTTTGGCAAGCTCAGTGATTTCCTATCTATGATTCATTTGGCAAGGCAGAAATGCTAAATAAGAAGCTTGCCTTGAATTTACATACCCCATCCATACAGTTTCAGCTGCAGCAGCTGAGAGCAAAGAAGATGCTAGTTCAAGTGAAAAGTCTTTTTGGACAAGAGTCTGTAATGAATCACACTTAAAATATGTGGTCATTCTCCACCCATGTGCATATTTTTATCATTCTTATTAGATGTCCTAAAAATGTAAAAATCTCTTTACATCTCATTTTGAGACCTGTGGCAGAGATGAATAGATCAGTTTAAATGAATAATTTGAAGCTGACAACCTCAGCAAACTAGTTCAGAGCAACTGTGAGCAACACAGCTGTGGCATCATGCTGAAAATACCACCCTATCTGAACACATGTGCAAACCTCAGGAATGAATGAATTGTGTCCTGGAGAGGACAAGATGGAAAAAGAACACTAAATACTGTTAGGCAGGTAAATGGGTATCTGACAAGTGTCTTCAGTACAGAAGATCAAGAATTCTCCTCTGAAAAAATCAAAAATATAATGAAGAGAGTCAAATGCAGAGGAGTCACTGGTTTCACAAATCTGTTTTGAACATCCATTCCCCTTTCTCAGGGCACAATGCAAATAAACAGAACATTTTTCCCTGAATAAATCAAATAATAAAATACTAAAAGTACGTGAGAAAGAGTCTTATTTTTTCAAATGAGTTATCTGGAAGAGCAACAGGCCACTAAAGATCAATAGCTTTCAATCATTTCCCTGTTTTATAAGCTCTTCGAAACAAGGACTTTGTTTTAGCCAATTGCTGACCTGTGATTTGAGCTCTCTGGCAGTAAGAAAATAAAAAAGAAAATAATATAGCAGCATATTTTAGTTCATTTCAGACCTTTGCAAATGTATACCCTTTACTCAAACATGTAATACAGGTACTTGATAAACAAATGCAGCACCCCAAATTCCTCTCTTTTACTAATTCCATTATTCTCTCCTGTCCTTTAAAAATATGCCTGTTCTTACCTCCAAAGAAGAAAAAAGCAGAACCCTTTTTTTCTTCCTCAGCTCTTTAAATGTGAGGCCAATCAGCCTGCTTTGACAGGATTATTCTGCTTCATAATGCAGGATCTGCCTCAGGTGACAGAGCAAGGCCATACCAGGCCTTCCTGGCCTACTTCACTTCTCCTGGCCTATTCTCATGATTAAACTCTGCTAAGCAGGAATTCCACAGGCCTTCCTGATATACCACCACCAAAAGGTCTAATATGCAAAACAAATAATTTTCAGAATGTTCCAAATGGCATTCAACAGAAATTGGACACAATAAAGAATTCTGCAAAAATTATGCAAGTTCTAAAGTCAGCACAGCCCTTGACTCCCAAAGTACCATGGGGTACCTTATTTCTACTATTCAAGTGCTAGAACTAATAATTTCATCTCAGAAGTCTTTTTTTTTTTTTTTACATAATCCATTTTAGACTGCTTAATCCTAAATGTATTTTTCTTTCAGTCTCTTCCATTTCAAGGGCAGGTTCCTTAGAAAGATCAAACTCTTAATTCACTCTCAGTTTCAACGTTAATTAATTTCAATCTATTGTCAGATCTCTATGAAAAGTAAAAATTTTTCTATTAGACTGTGTGACTTTGTAGCTCACCAATGAATGGTGGCCAAGCCTGCCAGTCACAAAACTCTGTATGATCTCTCTTTCTGAGGCTCCGAATTATTCTTCCAAGCCAGAGGATATGTTGCCAACCATAGTACCGGGCAGAGTGCTCATGCTCACTGAGCGCTCCGTCAGAGGGCTGGAGGACCTCTCTCATGAAGATGGGTTGAGAGAGTTGGGGCTGTACAGCCCGGAGAAGAGAAGGCTCCGGGGAGGCCTTACAGTGGCCTTCCAGTACCTACCGGGGGCTGCAGGAAAGCTGGGGAGGGACTCTTTGTCAGGGAGTGTAGCGATAGGACAAGGGGGAATGGCTTTAAACTAAAAGAGGGGAGATTTAGATCAGCTATAAGGAAGAAATTCTTTACTATGAGGGTGGTGAGGCACTGGAACAGGCTGCCCAGAGAAGCTGTGGATGCCCCATCCCTGGAAGTGCTCAAGGCCAGTCTGGATGGGGCTTTGAGCAAGCTGGTCTAGAGGGAGGTTCCTGCCCATGGCATGGTGGTTGGAACTGGGTGGTCTTTAAGGTCCCTTCCAATCCAAGCCAGTCTATGGTTCTATGATTTGAGTAGCTCCATAACCACATTACATTACATTACAAAGTCTCACAGATTTTCTTCTTGGTTCTCTAAGACTTACTTTGTTTGTTTGTTTTTAAACCAAGGACAAAATTGTCAGCATAAAACATTTTTAATTTTTAATTTTTAATTTCCTTCCCTCCTTTTCAGTAAATTCATAGTCCAGAAGAAACTATTCAAAATCTGTGAAGTTCAAAATCCGCCAGTCAGGTTCAATATTTAGAAGGCAAACCTAAAGTTTCATGAACTTAAACATTCTGGCTTCTGCAACCCTGCTGACTATTTCAGCAGATTGTGAAAACTAGAAAAAAAAGCTTCATAGAAGTTACTTGAAAGACTAAATTTACTTTTTGTGTGTTGTAACTTATCTGGATTTAAAGTTCTAAAATATCTATTCTTTAAACAAAACTGCACTTCACTAGTCATCTCCTCTACAGAACATCTTTACACCACATGAGAGAGGGTTTATTTTTGAAATATTTATTCCATTTCTTCCTGATTACCTTATAATCCCTTAAAAAACACGTATTTATGCAACATCATTTCAGTTAATGTAATCTGCAAATTCCTGCTATATTTCATTCTCTCAAGTAAACATTCCTTGACTTTCTCTCTCATGTCACACACTCCAGCAGCTGTGTCCCTGATAAATCCCTGATAGAAATTAGTTCAGATCTGACAGCATTCATGTTGTTTGCTAATTTTAAACTTTTTCTTCTCAATTCAGACATCTCTTTATTCAGCTATTCCTGATACACATTTATTGGCAAATACAGCAGTCCTTGGCAGCTGGCAATATGAATTATACCTATTTATCCAAGAAATGGGCCAGTGCCGCAAAATTTAAGATGGGCTAAAAAATCTTGCAAAGACAGAGATGCCAAAGGTGACTGAGAGAAGAATTGTAATAACCGACTGAATTTATAGACAAAGAATCCAATTTACATTACTGTTAGTAGAATTTTAATATTTTTCTAAGCTTAGAAAAATAAAATTCCACTCAAAAACTCTCTACATGCACAGCTAATCCTAATGCTCATACTATTTAACAGCTAGGTCTATATATACTCTTCTCAATAACCTTCCACCATATTTCTTAGACTCATGCAGTGCAGTCACCTCTCAGCTGATACTAATGAACATATAGATAGATAGCTATATTTTGAGGTTCATGGCTCAAAACCGGATGGCATTGTCTCTGTCACAGATTAACAGTCTGCTAAAATTTCTCTTGTGTGCTGATACCTATTTTAATAATACATAGGGAACATTTCTTGTTACCTAAATGTTTAATATGGACTGACTGTTCAGAGGTGCTATCTTGTAAAATCATTTGCTTTCACATATTTTAATGTTTAAGAAAATATCCCTGTTTTGATATTTGAGTAAAAATATAATGAAAATTACTCCACTTGACCACAAGATGCACCTGCAAACATCCACCGCAGTATTATTCAGACTCATTTCTTTTACTAACATGCTAGACAGTTATGATGGAAAAACACTATGAAGCTTTCCTCATAGGTGGAGAGAGCTTTCCTCATATTAGGTGAAAGGATGGAGAGAAGTTCTGGAGTTACACATTATTATTCTACAAATCAATGGCAATCAGACTAAGAACAACAGCACAAAGGTTTGCAGCTCCATTTTGTTTCAAAAAGCCTATTTCACTGCTATGTGGAAGGAGTTGTCCATATGGTTTTGCTAAGGCTATGCTGGCATGGGGCTAAGCACAATCAGAATAGCCACAGTATGGAGATGTTAAGCTATCTGATGAAGGGCACTGATCCGTGGTTAAAGCCTAGATCAGACACTTCTTTGCAGATTTTATAGATTAAAATTCTTCATTTTTACCTCTTACAGTAAGAAATGAAACGAGGAGAAATTCTCTTTAGATTTTGTTTAAACAGAAAAACAAAATGTGGCCAAAGAGTAGCAATATTCTTTTGCTTCTCCATGTCTGCACAATATCTATGAGAAAAATAAAATAAAATTGGTGACTTATGTCCTAGAAATACCAAAACCTTATAATCAATAACCCATTACTCAAACTGAGGAAATGTAGAAAGAAATTGAGGAAATGTAGAAGATTTTCTTTTTATATATGTATTTCTCTTTTTATTCTATCCTACAAGAAACAATGAAAATAAAACACATCACGTACAAGAGCCTGAAATCACACCGGAGCTGCCACAGATACAAACATACAAAGGGTCTACTGTAAAACGGTACAGTTTCTTATTACACTCCACCCAACAAATAAACATTTAATTTATGAAAGTTGGCTCCTTCTTCATGAGTGCTAAAGCTGAATATAATAAACAGGCATCATAACTGCCACAATTTTGTTAAAATAAATACAACCCAGGGCCAAGTTTCCTGGCATATGTTTATGCTATGTATTGCAGGCAGATGTAAGCACACGCTGCTTACCCTCTGAGCCTGAAAAAAAAGAAAAGCAATATAACTGCAGTAGCATGATGTGATGCCTACATTAATAAACCCTGCTGAGAGGCAGCTTTATTTGCGTAGACTTGCTGCTGTGCTAACACAGTTGCACAGTTTTCTTTTAGCTCACAGCTCACAGAGAATAATCCCAGATGTACAGCATAAACATACCAATGGTTTAAATCCACCAAAAAAATCTCTGCATTTCTTATAACCGAGATATCCCAGAACCTGTAACCAGCTTGGGGATTTTGCAAGTATAAATCCAACAGCCCAACTGTTATTCCCATTAAATGACGCCGTTTGTAGAAAACTTACCAACATGAGATACATAATCAAATTAAAGCAGATCTGTCTGCAGGCTTTATCATGCTGCCATTTATCAGTGTATTATTATATTCATAATTATTACAGAAAGTCACTGTCGTTATAGTATAGTACTAGGAATAAGACGAATTTAATACATACACAAAAGTTATGATAAACAACCAAAATATGTATGAATATCAAATATATGTTATAATTAATGCTGATTACTTTTCCAGAACTCACACTACATATATGTTGCTCGTTCCAGGAAGTCGTCTAATTGCAATCAGAGATTACCAAAGATTATCAAATACATACAGAGAGGAAGCACATACACATTTACACAACTGATTTGAGGTTAACTAGAAAAACAACCCCGCCCACCAAATCCCAAACCCCATCAGATTTTTTTTTTTCCACAATATAGAGCAGCTTCCAATTTTCAATTACTACAGGTTTTATGTACTAAAAGAGGAATATGGCAGCTAAGAACTCAATCCTCCAAACTACCCAGTAAAACGGTTTGGGCGGTTGTTTCCTTGTGGGTTTCTTTGGTTGTTTTGTTTTTATACATATTTTGTTTTATGGCGGCAGGAATATTTCTGACAAACTCTTTAAAACAGAGCCGTATAAAATTCTATGCAGATATTATGGATTCGATGTCAGTCCTTTCAAAGAAATGCTAAACTGTAAAATGTAGTGAGTAGGTTGAGTCACATTTACCTCCCAAACCCACTGTTACAGACCAAAGCACACTGAAGTAAGTTTTTTCTTATCTTACCCCTAACTGTCTCTGTTATATTTCCTTTTTGCATTAACATACTCACTAGATAAAGAAATGCTAAACTAGCCCTAATATAGAATTTAACATATATGGACTATATGGATTGATTTAGACAATCACTCATCGTGCACTAATTAAAACTATCTTTTTCGGTTTAATCGTTGGTCTCTAATGATATTACATGAAGACAATGTATTTCTCAAGGAGTTGACAAGTGCATATTCTTTGGCAACACTGAAAGCTGTCATATGCTCAGTGGTTTCAATTTTCTTTCAAAATTATGCTGGAAGAAGCACTTCTGCAATGCCTTGAGAAAAAATAAAATAAAAGTAGTGAACATCTGCTGATATTGATTCTGTGAATCTGAAACTTCATGAAACCATAGATGGGATGCATTTGACAAGCATTTTTCTGGAACACTTTCAGACTTAAGCAAAGAACATCTGTTAATATTGATTTTTGGGTTACATTGAAACTTTCAGAAGAATTACAATCAGCGGGTTATTGAGAAGTGTTGCTGTATACGTTACAAGATCAAGTATTAAACAAAGGTTTAACGGGTCTGTTTCCCTTTAGCTTCATTAGTAATCTACAACTATTGCCCTCTAGAAGAAAATAAAAACAGAAAGTGAGAAAAACATTGGCTTAACACAGAAAAAGATCAGAGGATATAATTAACATATATGAAATGTGTAAATGCAGTATCTTTCAGTTACACAACTGACATAAACGTTTCCAAAGCTACATTACAGACAAGTCCATAGAAATCTTCATGAGAGCTGAAAATTCCTGTTTTGAAGACTTCTTGCTATAAAAATGAAATTTCTACTTCCCCAATACCCTATAGCTTTTGAATCATTAACAAAACAAAGCAATACTTTTAGAAATTATAACAGCATCTTAAATTACCTTATACAGTGTACCTTGCTGTTGAACATCAGTCCTTGTTTCCCGATGCCAGTTATCTTTGTTTGAACTTTTCAAACTTTCTTTTACGTGACATTTTCTTTAATAGTGAACTTATTTTTAAATGATCAATTTACTCAACAGTTTTTGATTTAGTAAATGATTCAGTACAATTAAAGTACACACTTACTGAAATACAAACATGAATCTTCATTTTATACAGATTTTTATTTAAGTTAACTCCAGTTCTCCTGCAGCAAGCAGGCATTCATGTATGCGGTATTTTACAAAATATTAATATTCTACTAAACACTATGGAATAGCAAATATTATGGGAAATACATCAGTCTTGTACCATTAATAAAACCAGTTCTACAATAAAAACAGTTTTTAATAAACTATTTTCTGATATAACTGGGCTTGCCATTTATCAAACAGAGTTGAATCTTTCCATGACCAAGGTAAGAGTCACATGGAAGAACAGGCTCTCCTGCCAAGCTCCTACATCTCTCCCAGTCATAGATTAGGCCTGGCTATGAACAGAAAATGGCACCAATGAATCAACTTCAGCTAGAGGTCATACAACTTTACGTGAGCTTTCAGGTTCTGGCAAAATTCATCTGAACGCTACCACTTGTCTATAAAATGTCATCTATTCACAAAAATTGTTTCAGAGGATAGAGCACTCAATTTTATAAAACTACTTTTTCACTCAAGTATATGCTGCTTCTCTGTCCTACAGAAATTCTATTTGCACTTGAGAGATTTCTTGAAGTCAAATCCCAACCATATGGAGGTAGCAGTCAGTTCTATTAATCTTTCACACCGTATGAAGTACCACCAGCTAGCCCAGTATCTTGCTGGTAAATCTAAGCAAGACGTGGGTAATGTTAGTAGTCAGAAAGAAACACTTGACAGCACTGTGTGCTTCCTTCAGTGGAGAACATCTGTTTTCAAACCACACAACTACCATGGAGAAAAAACTCTGGATTTCTTGTTGATGCTGATAGCCATGTAGTTTGGACTACTATGTATATATACATGCATATGAACACACAGACCCTGGGAGTATGTTCAAATGTGTATCTATATATTGTTACACAAAACAGAGCTTCCCAACTCTTGACAGTTTTATTATATATCCTTTATAGCTTCTTTCTCACTCAGAACTTGGTTAGCCCACCAACTGCAGCTAGTACCAAGTGTGCTGGGCTAGGGAGAAGAGAGCTGCCGGCTCCTACCCACGGGAGCTGGCCACCAACCACACGCCGGAGTACTGCAGCGACTTTGGCCACTTTCAGGACCTACCAGAAAACACGATCCATCGCGCTTCATATGCTACAAGAGGTTTAGGCCAGGAATTACAGACATGTATATGAGGAAAAGATAATTGAAATAAATGCACGTTTTAAGGACAAAATCTCCTTCCATCACCAAAAAAAAAAAAAAAAAAAACACATTTCAAAGGGCTGATTTTTGAAGAAAAATCAGAATGAAAGTCTTGCTTTGAATGCAGGAAGATGCTCAGGTAATACAGGCATTGAGCATGAAGTGAAATCTAAGAAATGTAGAAGAGAAATGGCTGCTCTCAAGTACTTGTGGAAGTGCTTTCATGGTTTATAGACAGTTCAAAGCTGGAGTCCAGAGTGCTTCTGAGGCTCTGAGTCAGAGTCAACGTGGCATCCACCATTCTTCCATTCTTCAGACATGTCATCAATCAGTCACCAAACAGCACGCCTATCTTATAAGCATACCTTTACAAGAAAGATACTGAACAAGGGGTACCCTCTAAATTAAATGCTATCATGCTGAATGAGTTATAATGAAAACTGTAGACAGGGAAAGAAAAGCACATGCACTCAACACCATTTTTCCCCATGCTATCTAGTGACAACACAATAAGGCCAGGAATATTCATAAGAGTGAGAAGAACCAGGCAGAGAACTCCTGATCAAAGCACAGTGCACTGCTATGTCTTCCAAAAAAATATTTTAAATATATATTTACATATATATGCACCTATATCTATACATATGCACATATACATATATACTTTCAGACAGGAGCATCCCGTGCTGTGAAACAGAAATAAAATGAGAAAATCAATTAAGCACTAAATGAGACTACAGTTTGTGCCTTCCTGGTCACAGTTGGTTCCAAGGACATTGACCTGTTGGTCTAGACACTGTAAAAACTGAAAAATGAGCCAAAAAAAACCAAAAGCATTCCCTGATTGACCTGTTTCTAACTCATGGGATTCATACATTTAAAATGGGGAATTCAACTCTAATTACTACGTTAGAACTATGGTTTGCATTTTTAAGACAAAGTTCATGTGATTTGAAGCTGACCTTTAGCATACAGCATTCTGCATTTATATTGTGGATCTTATCTAAAGGAAAAGTACACCTTTTCTCAGCAGAAAGCGTGATCAAACTGAAGCCAAAAAGAATGCCTGTTTACTTAAACTACTCCAATATGTTTAATTACATTTGCTTAGTCTTTTATGGAAAAGAATAGAACAATGCAGTCTGAAAAATAGGACATCAAACTGTTTTGTGTACTTTATTTTAAAGGTCTTCCTATTTGGCTCAAGAACAGTTAAAGTCTTAATATACGAGGCTTCTTAAAAGTAATTTATGCACTTATTGTCACTACTTTTATCTTACCAAACAACTTAAAAGTGATAAATAAGACACTGAGTAGCTAGTATAAACCTTTTTAACACCGGTATAGGGCATGTGCCTCTTCTAAAAGCCACGTAGAAATTTCTTTTTCTCTGAGACGTGCTGAAGAACTGTTTACATTTTTTTTTCTTTAAATGAATACTAGAAAAGCAGATGTACTAAGTTGTATGTACAGCTCATGCCATTCCTCCTGAGCTATTCACACATCCATGTAGTATTTGAAGAGCTTTAGAAATCATTGATTAAAATTAATTTGATATATCAAAATTAATACATACTTTGCTTGGCCTGCTCTCAAACTTGTGCAAAATTGGCGAGTCTCTGGAAGAAGTTATGTCTTTTGGCATTGTGTAGTGTTTAGCCAGATGGATTTTTTTTTTCACTGAATGTGTCCCATATTCTTTTTATGCCGAAACATAAAATTGTAGCATCATGCTGCCATCTATTAACTAATGTAGTACCCATGCACAAAGAGCAAAAGATACTGGGGTACGAAGTGGAGAGTGATCCTGTATACGTAGGGAAGTTAGCTTTCGTTGGTTGTAATTTCTACTGTGCAATAAAGACTAATTTTGTGATTCCCATTTCCCAGAAAAAGACTCCGGAAATTTACAAAGCTCTGAACCGGTGAAGTGTGGATCTTCATTTGAATCACCTCTATACAAAGCACTTAGTAACTGCTAAGGTTGAAACATTTAATGATATAGTATCAATTTTAATTAGGAGAAAAATTAAGGGAAAAGTACTGGTAGTAGAAAAGGTCAAGAAACTCCTTTAGGCTGTTTTAGAATGACGAATTCCTATTTTATTATAAAGCTTGCTCAAGTTGATTTACTTAGATTACACAGTACAATGAAATGCAGGATAAAAGCATTATCAAAATTATTATCGCTGTCATCTTTTAATCAAAGACTTCTACTAACTAACCTGAAACCTCTTTTCCCTTCTTTTTCTTTTTTTAGGCAGAGAATTTCTGAATTAGTGAGTTTGCCCTACCTGGCACGAAGACACATGCTGGTATCAGAATCCTTTCCCAGACAGAACTCCTGTCCTTTGCACAGTTCTATTCAAAAGTTAAGCAGGACAAATGCAACTGGCATTTAGATTCATACTGAGGGCATTGTGTTAACTGTCACTGAGATTAATACAACCTGCAGAAGGCAGTGTGGTAGCTGGCAGTTAGATTTATGTAGTGTGCTTAATGAAGATATACACCGTGTTTAAATGCTCCTGGACATTGCTTCCCCTGCCCCTCTCTCGAGTTCCCCAAAGGTAGAGCTTGCCAGTTATTTGAAAATAAGACATCTTTCAGAAAAAACTGAACCATGTTCCTTTTTGCCCACTCTAAATATTTACTCTATTTCCGAGACTGTTGTACTCTGCATACTGAGTATATGTACCCACTCCTCCAACCAGTGTTTCTTCTAACTCCCTAGAACATTGCTCTATATTCTCTTTAAAAAATCTCACTGATTAAGCTCAGCAAGACGCTGTATTCAATTGGAAGGCATCTGGCAGTTTGCAGCAAGAGGACTCTGCACCTCGCAGCTCATCATTTCCTGCAGATCCTCAGTGTCACCAGGCAGTGTTCTGCTGAGATACGTAAAAAAATAGGCTAGAGACGTTACATCAAATTGTTGGAAGTCACATGCCATCCGTAACTTCCCATTGCAAAGCATATGAGTATTTCATGGAATCAAGAAACGTGAAATATGTCATATACTGAGTTCGGCATACATGAACAAGTCAATGCAGTAAATGAAGAAGTTTGATGTATATAACATGCTTGTATGCATGCAGTGACTTATGCCTAGAAAAGTATCAGATCCCAGAGTGCTAAGTACTACAGCACTCATCATTAATATGTTTTTACAAGTATCTGAAATAATTTCCATCAAACTGTAAAAATTCTCCTCAGAAACACTGCTTCAGGTTCTCTGCAGTTTTAGACAGGTGCTGTGTTTATGTTTTCTTCATATTTCCATGATATGCAAGAACAAGAAACACATTTTTAAAACAACAAAGAACATCAGAGAAAATATCTACTGCAACTATGGAAGGTAGTCTTCATACGTACACTTCGGGAAGCTACACCAAGAAAGAATGCAATTAAGTTTAAATAAAAAGTATTACCTTGCTCTTATGTAACTTCTACTGACATAAAGTTATCAAAATGCTTTAAAAACATTACATAAGTCTTATAGTATCCTTGATTATATTCATTTTACTACTGCATAAGAAAAAAAAAAATAAGGTCCAGCATTGTCCAGAGGTCTACATTTAGGCACTCTCTAAGTGACTCAGATTTTAAAAACTCTGAAATCCAAAGGGTTTTTTTTTGGCACAGACTTAGGCAATCAGCTCAATTTTGTATTATCCTACCAGTTCTCATGTCATTTCATCTTATTAAAAAAAGTAAACAAAAGGTAATTTTGGTTACGCAGTTCTCGGGATTAAGTTTTGGGTACAAGGCCTTACATCCACTCCTCCGTTCTAAATGTATTACTCACTGAAAAATTTCCTTTCACCACTCAAAATGCCTTTTCTATCATTTCATTGAAATGTGATTTTGGTAAAACCAAGGAAATAGATTTCATTGAGTATTTTTCTAACAAGGTTTGGTTTATGCTACTAGATACTTTCTTTCATTACTCACATCAACTATTATTGCAATCTGAGGTAACATGTTAGGCAGGTAAGGCTATTCTTCCTAAATCATTTTCCAATCCAAACACTCATTTGAAAAAGAATTTTGGGTTGAAAATTCGTTTCCAGTACGTATGTCCTTTAGGCCTATAGTGTAGTAACTTTAGCATCACCATTCCAATCCCTTTAAGGACCTAACGCCAAGTGACTATACTTTGAAAATTAAGGCATCAGATCATCTTTCAGTGGATTCTTTTTTTTCCCCATGGTATCTTCCTGACTATCCTTAGCTGATTTAAAAGGCTTAGATGTTTGTTTTGGTAAATAAGCATTTGCATCTTCTGGGGGATAAAGCCACACAGCAAATGAAAACAGATGAATACACACACAAAGCAACAGGTTCATTAAGGAGCAATGCTAATACTAATAGAAAAAGTTAAACAAATGCAATCAACAAAAACTAAAGTAGTTCCAACAAAAGCTTTTGTTGTAACTGGATTACATGTATATCGTGAGCAAAGTACATTTTATCAACTACTTGAATTATTTTTTAGTCTGTGAAAGCTGTTGCTTTATCACTATAAACTTTTTTCAGAATTACTCTCTCCGTTCTCTTGCAAATGAGGAATACATAATAAATACCTTTCCAAATATTGTGACAAAAACTACCCTTGCAGACAACAGCTAATTGTGTCTTCTCCTGCTGAGAATCCTCCTAGAGCTCTGCCAGTGGGTTTTGTAACTCCCTCAAAAGTAAGGGGTAACTTACTTAGTAGGGGTAACTGCTTCTCTCCGGAAGGAAGGGAGAACATTAATATGCTAACTAAACTACCTTGCACTTTCCTAATAAAATATTTCTTTTACTCACTTCTGTGAAAAAGATTTTTGTCAACTATAGCATGTCTGAAAAACAACTTAGGAAGGTTTTTTCTATTATTTGTTTTTGAGATAATTGTTATGGAATTCTGTTTACCCTTACCTTGTCAATGCTTCTATCTAATGACTTCTAATATCAGCTAAACTTTGATCAAAACACATACAAATGGTGAAAAGAGAGAAGTCTGACATTGTCCTGGTTTCGGCTAGGATAGAGTTAATTTTCCTCCTAGTAGCTGATAGGGTGCTGTGTTTTGAATTCAGGATGAGACAGGGGGACGGTAGGGGAACGGTGAGCGAACGGCTGTGTGGTGCTTAGCGGCCTGCCGGGTCAAACCACAACAGACATACGTTGTCAGACTGATATTAATCAGTAACAACTTCTTACTCTTGCTGCTTCTTCTCTGAAAGAATTAAATTTACCCGTGTATCATCTAGCTAATTGATGTTTTATTTTCTAATTATTATTACAATGCCCTAGTATGTGAAATATCTGATATTTAATGTAGTAAAATAACACACCCATTTTTCTAACATTATGTATGATACTTGATTGACTTGTCTAAGCTGTGGTTTGTTTTTGTATTTTTTGTTTTTAAATGGAAAATGTCATTCTGAAGCCTAATAAATATGATCAAACTTGAGGTGCTTAATCATATTTAAAAATTCCTCAGTGACAAATTATCATCTTAGTAATTCATAAAATGCTTCGTAGGTTTTAGAAAAGAAATCGCATTTTAATCAGTGGTGGAACGAACCTAAAAAGAGAGATGGAGGGAAAGAAATTCCCTTCTTCAAAGATCTCCCAAGCTGCATTTCTCCTTTCCAGTTTGAATTTCCTATTTCTCTGTTTTTCTACTCTAGATTTGTTTGTTTTTTTTCCCCTCAATGTCCTACTACTAGAATTAGTTAAATCTAGTAGATTCTCAGTTACTTAAACTATTTTAATAATCACAGGACCTAGATTTATTATAAAGAGATTAATTATTGGAAAATTTCTGAGATGAATTCCTTAAAAACACAGTGAAAGTACTGATACGCTAACATTTCTCCACTCACGAAAATTCCTGGGTACCTGAAGAAGACCAAATCTAAACAATATACATTCGGAGTGAATATAAAAGAAGCTCTGCCTATGTATGTATGCAATAAGATACATATGCATACCCTAGCCATCTTTAATAAAAAGCTCAGAGCAGCAGGTTAAGGTGAACCAGACAGGCACACATTCTCAGTGGCATTCCTCCTACAAGACGGAGGTGACTATTCTGCACAACATGATTCCAAGAAGGTCTGCATATCACATACAACAAATCTTAAGAAGGAAAAAAAAAAAAAAAAGAGAACTCCTTTATGATTCCAAGTCTAAAGCACAACAACATTGTCATGAAAATCCATCCTTTCTGATCAGAGTGCACTAGAGAAATGATATGTGGGTGGGCTGATGATCTGTGGAATGAAGTCTTTTCTCTATATTGTTTCTTTTCTTGCCACACTCTTACTTTAACTCATGCTATTGCCATAACTCCAGAGTTGGCAAGGAGAGTCTATCAGCTAAATCATTCATTATCTATCAAACCCAGCAATATACAAGGGTAATTAATTCTCTGCTGAATGCTTTAAGTAGAGCATGTGGAGCAAGTATCTCTTATTTCAAATATTGATCCACTCACCAAGCCTCACTGTAAGCAAATAGTCATGCAGAAACTGTAATCATTATCTATAGATCAGCTGTAATTCTTTAAGAAAATGTAGTATGTATTCTCTTGCAAAAAGGCCAGAACATAACCAAATGCGAAAATCTGATTTTGTGTGATGTAAAGCAATGAAGACTTGAGACAAACCAAACCTGAAGAGTGCTCAAAACTCCTTTTTATATTTTCATGAAGGATATTTCATGTCAGCAATGAGTTCTTAAAAAAACCTTCCTTTTTATATTTGATATATGAATATTCACTTAAAATTTATCATATTGTCCATGGAGATGCATCATTAGTGAAAGGAAACCCAAAACAAATTGAAAAGTACTAATAGATCTAAAAATATTAGCTCTGTTATTTTTAATTTTCCAAAGGCTCATCACAAGGCCTCTAGTAACTAAAAGGAAGCATCTTCAAATGACCAGAAGACGAATATTATGGGCTTCAACCCCATCAGTGATTTCAAAATGAGCAAGGCCTTACATATGTAAAAGTCCTGTCAGTTATCTCTTCCGCCACTATGTTTTGCCCATGAGAGCCCTTTCTTATTTGAGCTCAGTCTTTCTCTAAATGCAAGAATAAAATCAAAAAAGCCTACTTCTGTGAACTGGGATACTTGGCTCTTTTAAAAGGAGAAACAAAATGGATTTGGAAGTAGTTCTGTTTATCTAAACTGGGACCAACTGATTAGTATGCATTCCTACTAGTTCGTTTTATTCAGACAAATAAATCATGTCTTATATTCCTGTGGAATTATGCACATCAAGGCATGCGTGTAGACTGTATACAAGTGGAAGGGATGCATGAAACAGAAAAGATACTAAGCTGCGTATTCTCCTCCTTTATCAAAGATGGCTCAGCATGATGAACAGCTTTATTTCCAGCCAGAGCACTGTGAATGACTGTAATGTATCTTTGAAGATGTTACAAAAATAACACTCTTGTGTTTTTAATTTTTCAAAGGTCATTCCCTTTAGAAATTTGTGAACTTCTATAAATGACAAATAGCACCTAACGATGAACAACTAGAGATGAACAGCCAGCTGGCTTACTGATATTCAAAGCTGACTCAAAAGACAGCTTCGTAACAAAGGGAAAGGAATATATAGCCTAAGTACGACACATGGGTTCGACTGGTAAAACACATCAGAGAACATCCTGGATTCACAAAGGAACTCTTTAATTAGCAGCTTCAAGAAGACTGACCATTTGCATACTGAACAAACGACTGAGTTATCTGTGTTCTGATCAAAGGCATTTGGATCTGAATGGTCAAGGATTAGGTATTATGTATCAGTCAGTTAAGCATTAATGCACAAGCCTGAGTCAGAAATGCTCGATGTTTGCTCACACAAACATGCTTTCTTCATCAGCAGAGTTCAGAAATCTTTTACTATAATTGCCATTGCAATGAGTTTGTTGGACAGACACAGCTCTGATGTAAGAGCTAATCCTTTCTAATTAAGGCTAGGGGGCTAAAGGAGGTATTAGCAAAACGTAGTTAGTGATTTTTTTTTCTTACTACATATAATACAGACACTGGAGAAGAACAGCTCAGCAAGCATTGATAAATTCTTCTCTTCATTCCAGCTGAATCATTTTCATTTTGTTTTAGTATCACCACGTGTGAAGTCTCAATACCTGAATGACTTGCTTCTGAAACCTTATTTGTCTCATGGTTCTTCTCAAATCTGAGGTCAATATTGAGGATTAGCTTCATGTTTACAGGATCTGAAATGTACGTGTTCGACCGGTGCAATCAAGATGCAATTTCATACAAACTACCGCAAACACATGATGAGGATCTCAGTGAAGATTCAATTGTCAGTTCTAAGCTTCCATTTCCAAGCTATTCCAATTGCCAGAAGAAAAAAAGAAAAAAAGAAAAAAAACAATCCAACATTTGGAACAATGTTTGTAAGCTGAATGATAAAATATCCTGAGGGATCTAAGCAATAGCGGTTAACAAAGAAACCATCTAAAGAAGAACTTGTGTTATTTGCAACGATGGCACAGTAATGCAGCTCTCCCTTTAATGTATTTTTACTTCCACAATTAACATCACACAGCTTTTCTACATAGCTTATTATCGTTAGATTTCAAAGCACGTTACAACATCTACTGTCACCAACCATCAAAAACGCAAACCTAATTGTTCATTAGTAGTGACTATCATGTTTATGCAAAGCTTTGGCAGTGAAATTTCTTCCAAATAGTATTTGTGGCTACATCTATACTAGTTAATTATGCCATTCCCCATGCAATAAAATACGGTCCTATTGTTAAAATAATCAAGGGAATATTTCTGGCCTAGGACATTTTGCACTCTCCCAAATAACTCACAAGCCAACGCTGGGAGCTGGAGCTTTCCAGTGACAATTCCCAAAAGGCCACTCACATGCAGCCACCCTGTTTTGGCAGGTAGAAGACTTTATTAGTGCAGGCTTCATCTTTGCCAGTTGGCCTCAGTGCCTGGGAACCTTCCCAAGCATGTTTAATTTACTAGTGTCAATGTAGCCTGATAGACCAAGAATTAATTAAACAATTTGGCCCTTTTACGCATCCTTGTACTTCACTGGCAAGATAAGAACTGGGTGGGGGAACAAGGAAATAGTATTTTAGACATTTCAAACTCTTGGGAAGGCGAAATGAAAACTCAAAAATGTGTTATGCATTAATTTAATATTACCTATTTAAAAAATGAAGATATAACATTTTGTGCTTTTAAACAGATATTGCCCTTTCTGTAAAGATTGACATTTTCATAAAGGGCAATTTGGTCACTATTGTCAATCAGGTCTACTGTATTTTCCTCTTCCAAATGAAGTGTTAGATGACAGATGAAGTTTTAAGAGTGTTAAGACATCAGAGAAATTTTTAAATGCTATTAAAACTGCAACATGCAAATTATAGTTTCCTCTCTTGTGAAGCTTTAGATTTTTACACTGGAAAAATAAACAAATAAATACCCCTTCACTCCCCACACACTGAAAGTACTTATTAGAGCTTAAATCACAGTGTTCTGAAGAAAGCTTATCTAGATCATTGCTTTGTTTTGCTGTGGTTTATCTAGAAATACCAAGTTTGTCAGAATTTTTCCACTGTTCTGGAAGTTACAAGCAGTTGAGTCTGTTTACAAAATTTAACAAACTCTGCTAACTTGTTTTTTTAGGTGGCCTGGGAGATGCCCGGTCTCGCTTGAGGGAACTCAGCCCAACACCTTACCCCTTTCACATCCCAGGCACCAGGCTAGATGACATTACAGACTTGTGCGTTTTGAGAATCTCTCATTAACAGTTACAGACAGTTCAATTAGGCTATGGAAAGAAACTTCCCATATGAACACTCAAACCACCAAGATTCTCATGGTCTCACTCTATTTTATACAAAGCAAAACAGACCCACCAGATACTGATCACTGAATAACATGAACCCTACTGATTAAAGTACTCTCTGGAAAGGGAGAACACAACTGCCTACTTTTATTATATTGCAGGAACTGAAACCAATTCCCATATTTTCTATCTGAGTACCCTAACTACTGAACTATTTGATGAGAGAGGAATATCTTTTTCTGCTTGGCAGCTTTCCGAATATAGCCTTTTATCTCTTTTGATTTTCTTACGAGCGCTCAAAAATGTAACAATCCATTACATGGCTAATGAAACATTTGCTAATGAAAAAAAAATGTACTGAAACAATTCAGTAAACAAAACATACTGGAAAAAATAATTTCAGTTTGGCCCAAACAATTTTCCTTCCTATTTCTGGATTCAGGTATTGAAAAGATAAAATAAATTATGAAGTACTGGCAGGTAGATAGGAAGAATGCTATAATAAGATATAAATATGTCTCCTCAAAACCTACTTTCAACTCAAGAAAAAAAGCAAATAAAACCACCTGACCATCACAGGATGACTTTATGAATATATTAATGATTTCTTTCTTAAAACAGAAGAGGATCATTTTGCTTTTTGGGTTTCCATCTAGCTGAACATGCTATCAGTGAGTGGCCATCTCTAAATCCCTTTCCATTTCACAGTGCGTACTATCTTGCACTGATTCAACAGCATCAGGGGTGAAGTATGTCTTGAAGATAGAGAGAGAACTGAGGAGCAGCTAAAACGTTTTTTAATGCATGCATGAACACAAAAAGCAGACTCCAAGTACTGAAAACTAAGTAAAGACTTTTGTTATTCTTACTACTCTGTTTTAAATCCATACAGGGACACACTTTTAAAATCATCTGGAGTGACAGAAGAATTATACTTTCTTTCAAAATAGTGATAAAGACAGCAGTTAAGTTTTAAAGAAAGTGGATCTTTAACAACACCTTTAACCTCTAGAACACCACAGTCAGAACCCTCAAAGCACATTAAAATCATCAGGCACTGCTGTGAATTTTTTTCTTCTTCTTCTCTGGTTTCAAGATTCATTTTTATTTTGTAGCTTTCATCCCCAAAATAACTCCTGCTAATGTGTGGTTGTGAACTCAATGAACTTGTATCACCTACTTTGAATTAAATATTGATTCTCTGTAATGTATGAGTATACTGTATGTATGAGTATAATGTATATAGCAGAGCTGAACAGCTACTTTTTTGAGCTCTTTTCCGACCTCCTTGTTAATAAAAACATCATCAATTTATCTATGGGATTTTGAATCTTAAATAGCATTTCATTTAGACAGTCCTAATGAATTCAATCAGGAAAGATTTATTTACTGAGACCTGAAGACAATACAATCCAGATTTTGAAACAATGATTTAAAACATGACTTTGGGGTGTTAGTTGATAGTATGTTAGGGAAAACTGCCTATACCTGTAAACCTGAAACCTGAGAACGTAACTAAATTTGATCAATGAATGGCATGGGTGGAAAAACAAAAGGTTCTTCACTCAACTAGAAGTGTTCAAATCAAACTGAAAAACAAAATAGTAATACAGATTAATTTATTTCACATTACACTGCAACAAAGAATTGACGCCTACAAAGGATTACGGGACACAATCTGCTTCCTTAGTAGAAGAGCTCTTTACAGAAAACAGTAAGTAATTACTGTAACAGACACTTTACAGCTTCTCAAGTGAAAAGCAGGCAAAAGATGGTACTTAAGAAGTAGGAAGGGATGCCTCTTCCCCTAAACCTTCTCCACAACAGCTATGACTAACTTCATAAGTAAATCTGATGATTTTTATGTATATTAAGGGCAGTTTCATCTCATTTGCAAGTCAGGCATTTAAGCAAGGCTGCTTTCCCAGGTTTCTGTACTTTGTATTCTCTCAAACACCTACCTTGAGATGAAATTAAGAGCTGTAAAAGTTCCTTCTCCTTCTTTACAGAGAACGACTCAATGGATATTAAATGGATGTGGTGAAATAAATCCCACCCAGTTTGTATGATGATATATTAAAAAATGAACTGAAAATCATTTCCAACACAATTTACTTTCTCAGAGTAAACCAGGTGTGGGGCAGAGACATGTTCTTAGCTCAACTTCGTCTAACTTGAGTTAAAATTCTAACTGTTGCATGTCATGCATCGTTTCCACATAAACCAGCAAGGTGAGATAAAGGCCAGGTTCCTTTGTCTGTCTTAGAGTTCCACCTCAAGTTAGCTAAATTCAGTTGGCTCATTCAAATACAAATCTGAATTCTTTTTCAGAGTGAAGAAAAGGTATGAGTGACTTGGCCTCAGATGTCTACCAACTACACCACAGGCTGTACCTGCAGAGTTTTGACTGCCTCAGTAAACTATGCCAAAGGCAGGATATGAATGTAAAATGCTGTTGGTATATCATTACACAACTCAGGTGAGATGCTATTTTCTGATGTATATTCTTTCTCCTAGCATGCATCACTCCGGAAGCAGCTGAAGTTACGCTGAAAATTCCAGTTATTTCAGAATTAAAAAAATCCAAATCGGCGCTTTCCAGTGCAGTTACTATAGTAACTGAGAGAGTGGGAAATTAATTCTAGCTCTCTAACAAGAGTCAAGAATAACCACTTTCCATTACATATGCATAACGATAAAACTATGTTAAGCTCATATAAAATAATAATTATGAAAATTATTTTTTCATGAAGTGGATTTTTATTTTTAAATGAGATCTTGAACAAGCAAGCAGAACCAAACTGTAAAAATACTCTGCACAGCGAGCTAGTTATGTTACCAAAAACTTTGACAAACTTTTTGATCTCACGCTGAAAGCATATTTTTGGCAATACCTTTGCTTTCTTGCTTTCTTCAGTACCTACAAATTCTAGCAAACGTGAAGTGTAGATGATCTATAATTTGCTATATACAGCCACACACTTCTCACTGCACAATCACAGCTTCTGAAAGATCTGAGTAAGCAAGAAATGCATCACCTCATGCTCAGCTGACAAATATTTTGTCAGGTTAAGAGTTAAGGGCATGGGATTTCACCATGTAGATTTACAATGCTTGTGCTAGCTACAGTCAGTGGGCTTTATATGGTGCGGTATGTTTAGAGCAAACCTTCTGCTCTTTATTTTCCCTTCGTTTTTACTTTGCTGCCCGAATACTTTCCCTCTGAAAAGAGGAAAAGGCATCCACATATACTGTCTCTAAATCTTTGCTGCTTAATTGCTTTCATCTGGGGACTTGTTATTGTTAAATTTAATAGACATTGGGGTGTTCTCTACAGAGAGCTTTAATGTGTTTGGGGCCTTAGAGATCTGTGAAGAAAAATGGAACTTATGGACGGAAAGTCAATGGTCCAGTGACTAAGGAAAATCATGCACCTGCTAAAAAACATCTTTCTTTTAATATTACACCATGGTCTTTGGGCCCTAAACGACCATGGATGACAGTACAGATTTAAACCTTTTAGTCTTGCTGTGATAATAAAAGGATAACCAGCATGAATATACCTATAATGCTTTGTACAGAGGGATATTTTCTTGTTTGTATTTATGCATTCCTAACATACAGATGCAGAGTTCCTTATTATAAAGATTTTTTATTAACAAAAAAATAATTCATAAATTATTCTAGATTAGTGGTTCCATATTTTAAATTTAGATTTGTATTAATAATCTAAAAACATATATAAAAACTGTAACATCCATTAGGATCACATTTTCCTGTCTAAAGATTCATAGATCTAAGCAGCCAGTTTTGAAAGCTTATCCACAGCAAATGTTTTGACTTTTTTACTTCAATTCTGTAATAAACTATTCTGCCTGGAATGAATTACAGAAATCCTCTAATGAATGAATCATGCTGTGCTCTGCAGTCAAAAAACAGCTAATAAAATTTTGGTCCTTTTAGCCAAATAGTTGGCTTGTTTACATAATTGAATAAAACAGAGTTTAAAAGGTTAAAACAAGAACCAGTCGCTAATACAACAAGGAGAAAACATGGATATGGAATGAAGAGACGTTTCTCAGATGAGAGAAAGAAGCAGATGGAAAGCTGATGAGGCAAAGAAATGCCAACCTGGGACTTTATCAAGCCATCCAGGTGGCAAAGCAAAGTATTAGAGCTTAATTCTGCACAATGCTGAAGAATTCTTAAGATTTTATGATCCCTGATCTTCCCTACAGATGAAATATTAGAGCAGACAATTTATATATCGCTTTTTATCAATAGCTTGTTAGGAAAAATAAATATGAGAACTTTTTGGGAAACTGATTTTCTTTTATAGTACCTTTGGTGACAGTTTTTCAAAACTCCAGAGAAAGGAGGTTTGCTTTTGACACATTTGGGGAGTTAATCTGAGCTATATTTTAATAGCCATGATGTGTAAGTATCATACTAGTTCCATTCCAGAAGTGAAAATAATTTATAAGACTATAGCTTTGATAAAGTTCCCAGGGTGTCCTGGATGGGTGGATAGGAAATAAAGATGCTGGGGACTCTTATCTGAAAAGAGATGGTATTAATATGAAATATTTTGGATTCCAAGGACTGTCATCTTTAAAGAGAACAAGATTTGTACAAAGTGGTGCTGTTGCAAAAATCCTTCTCTGAACTTCCATGTACAATAATTTGTCGATGCTCAACCACTTTCCTTGATTTACCACAACTTCCTTCATTTGCATGTGCCTTCCCATGCCTTTATATGTCTGATAGACTATAACCTGCTTCCATGTACAGACCACAGGAAAAGTTGTTTGGAGTGGGTAATTTTACAATTACCTCTTATTCCCACAGCTACTGGTAAGGTCACACAGATTTAGAGACTCCAAAGTGTGCAGTAAAATTGACTTATGCAAAGAGCATCAATCTCTATGCATGCAAGACGATCTTGTTCATACAGCAACAAGGGTGTAAGAGTGACAGCTCTCATTTGAAAGGCTACGAAAGAAAGGGAATTGTTAGGAAAAAAAACACACACACAAGGAAATCTGAGTATCTGAATGTTAACTCCTAAAAATTTTTAGGTACGATTAAAAGACAAAAAAGTATTACAGAATCTAAAAAAGAAAACTATTGAAAAAATGATTTGTCATATTTTTATCCTGACATCATTAGTTTACTATTCCATCTACTGACATATCATGCAAAAACAAGATAATAGTTGAACCGATACATTTTGTAAAAACCTCAAATTCTGTCTTAAGTCAGTAAGTGCCGAAGGTGTCAAAGCACTTTATAAAACTGAGTGTTAAAAGAAGTGTGGAATCAGTACTATCAACCCTTTGAGACCTTGTCACAGTCTTCATACTGTTACTGTAAAAAATTATTTCTGTTTAGGTTTATTTCTAAAGCAACAGGAAGCCAACATTTTTTTTCTTGCATTTTTCTTTTTGCCTTTTCCCTTTCTTATTCCTAATGCATGCTGAATTAGGAAAATTTCCTTGGGAAATATATCTCCTGGGGAATATATGTTCAATAGTAGTTGAACTACAATCTCAGCACAGTGGCAACAGCTGCATCTCAATTCTCCCTTAAGAATTGTGTTGTCTTTTCTCCTAAGAGGCTGGGAAAACACATAGAAAAATGAGTAGGAAGTACTATAGAAAGGTGCTACAAAACTTACATCAGAATTGCAAGCAAATGGAAATGTTTCCTAACAAGAACTATGACCACTGTGAAAATACATCTTTAAAATTTGACTCAGTTCTTAAACAGAATAAACATCAATTTGCCAGTTGTCATGTATTCTAGAACCATTTATGCCATTTATTCTGAAGCAGAATCACATTTATTTTCCTGACCTGCTGTGAGAAAGGGTTTGAGATGTTACTGTCACAGTTGAAATATGTTGCCGTATTCAGCGAAGATATTCAGCATTATGCTGCACATAATAAGCTCCACCACTCATCTTACAATTAGTCATGTTGACACATTTTTATAAATTAGAGCTAGCAATCATTTTCACATGAGACATTTTCTCTGCAGAAGGAGTCCTTTGGCTTTGCGGGAAGCATTGAAAGTCAGGCATTTACTACAATTGAAAGCAATTTTTGTTATGGAAAAGAGAAACATGCCTTTTGTACATGCCAAAAGGAAAATGAAATGTGAATCAAATGTACGATGGCAACAACAAAAACATTATTTTCTACAAGCGAAGAGACATTTCACATAGCCTAACACTTCTTCTGGGCTAATTGTTAAGTTCTATATATCATAGTATAACCAGCGGTAAAACAAAGCAAAGCAAATTCCACTAATGAGTATGGCCCAGATTCTCAGAGGGCATCAACCAGCTTAGTTACATTAAACACAAGAGCCACAGCAGCTATTTCAGATATGCAGTTGGCATCTCTGTGCCTGAAAAAGACCTAGAAAGGAGCAGAATAATACTTCTCCTTCTGCTTTGATTAATGCATTTCTGACTAGTTTCCATTAAATATGAAATACTGTGCTAGGTACATATTTTTAACTACCTGGTACTTTACTTTACATTTTTGACCCGAAGACCTGAAGCTCTTCAGTTGAAGTATGTAACTACAGCTAAGTCAACTGTCCATTTAATTATTCCTTTNATAAATACAAGTTTAAGATATTACTGCTGGCAACTCTTTAAGCAAATACTTCCCACAATTACAGATTTATATATTCGATCTGACAGAAATTGCAAATTGCTATGGAACACGATATTATATGTTATAGCACCTCTGTGGAGAAAACATAATTCCTACAATCTGAAAGCATTTTAAAATTACACAATCACACATCCGAAGACCTTTGATTTGTGAAGGTCAATGCACAATTTTCACCGTTTTACTCATATAGTCTGCCACACAAACCAGTTCTATTTGTCAGGAATGCCAAGGTGTTGTATTCGCGTTCCTTAGAGGACTCTAGTAGGGCCCCTTTTGCCCAAGGCTGCCTTTCTTCTAGTCCCACCCGCCACACAGAAGTCTTCCACAAAGACACTAGCTTTCCTCCAACAACTGATGACGACGATGACAGACTGATTGTTAATTGCTTTCGTTATTCCATCCTGACTTGTGCTTTACTCCAAGAGCACCACAGACATCACTGCAGAAATCTGCTCATCAGCATGACGAATTTTATACGCACTATGAAATGAATAGTGTAGCACTGACAGTATGAGACATCATCTAACTTCAGTTTACAGTAAATTTGCATTGCAATTTGTTTAAGGACATTACAGGCATCTATGCATTCAGGTTTGACTGGAGTGTCACCTGGTTTTAAATTTTGTTGTAACACTTGCAAATGCCTGTTATTAACTTCCAGTCTTTTGTTCTAACCATTACACCCCATCCCAGAATAACGAATTCTACTCTACAGACAGCCCTGCTAGCCAGTTTTCTAAGTCTATCAACATGCCCAAATGTATTTAAACAGCCTGGAGTGTGACAAACTAAATAAAACGATCAAAGAACTTCAAAGTGTCATAGCACCTCACAAGGCAGATCTGTGCAAAGGTATCAATTTTTACTTTGCAAATATTTGCAAGTAAAAAAGAGATTTCCATGAATTTGTCAAAAGGCAAAAAATGTCACTACTCCCAGTAAATACAATTTTTCATTATGACAGCAGTAAAATATATAGAGTGGTATATGTGCTCTGAGCTCTGCATATCTCGTAAAAATGAATGAGATCGTTATAACAAACTCACAGAAAAATAATTACTGGAAAATAAGAGAATTTTAGTGAGGCTTATATTTTTTCATGGTTTTATCACAAACACTTTTTGAGCACATGAAATACTGTATTTAATTTTAATTAAACTATTGTTATTTCAAAGTAACAATATTGAGTATTACAAGTCACGAGACTATTACAAGTCATGAGAGGAGTTAAAGCCTCTCGACAAGGATAGTAAAATGAACAGATTTCTCCCTGCAGGAGTTACAGTGCTGGTATATCCAGGTTGGCTCTTCCTTCTCAGGCTACATACCTACACTGCATTATTCTTAACAAAGAATAGCCAAACTCAAAGCCATTGGAAAGAGTGGGATATACGCTTCAAAAATGTCAGGGATGGGAGGGGGTTGTTGTATTTCACCACGTCCAGGAACCTAAAGCTAATGGCTTGTATGGTTTTTAGATATGTTATTCCCAGACAAAAGCATTAGGTTCCTGGATCTGGTAATCTGGGGGAGGATTAAGACAAAGAGAGTGGTACTGTGAAGTCTCTAACTTGCTCCTTTCCTCAGGGACATGTGATGAGCAAGAAGTTGGGAACAACAGAGGGACATGGCTCTGAGCCATGCCACAAGCTGGCACCCGGCTGGCCCAGCACGGTGCTAATGAAGATACCTGCCTGGCTTACAGCTGTGTTACAAAGCCTGTGCAGCAAGCTTTTGAGGCTACCCCATAAGCCAGCATCATTGGCCCAGCTGGAACAAATCAATACAGCTCTGCGTGGTCTCTGTCTATCCTCACCTTCACAAAGTATGTGCAAGGGGGATATTGCTTTAGCAATCAGTGTTTATAGGGTCTTGGGAAGATAATTTGCCACGGCTTCACCCACAGACATTTTGTGCTAGGCTATGGAAATAAGCATCACTTTGTACTATATGCATGTGTATTTTTGCACTTGTACACAGTCTACCATAATTTATCAGTTTTACACTTCATATCTTTAGAAAAAAAAAGTTCTTATTTTTTTTTTGCATGGCTATTAAGCTTGCCTTGTAATGCAATTGATTTTGAAAATCTGTTTCCTTATGCTAATAGGCACTTTGAACCGCCTTGACAGTATCTCTAGATCTAATATCCAAAGCACACCTACAATACCTGCTAAACCACTGGATCACGTTCTAGTATTCTAACCTGTTACATATCCTAACCTGTTAAACCACTGGAGCATATTGTAACGAGTTCCTTTCAGAAGCCAGAACAATGGTCCAAACACCAAATTCTTTAATCATTCCTGATACAATCTGGGAAACAGTTTACTATAATGTTACATACATATTTGTGATGTGTAACCTTTTAGCAATGTGTTTTCTATCTGGGGGAAATTATACTATCCAGTATTTTTTCAATAGTTACTACATACTCCACTCCCTCCTAGTTGGTGGTGGTTTTGTACTAACTCCTCTTTTTAAACTGAACATATTTTTCTCTCTTCTAGTTCACTACCTGTGAAAAAATTAAAGGAAATTATTCTAAAAGCTTTCCGAAGTACACTTGACAAACAGAATCATTTAACACATAAGTAGAAATACAACTTTTATCAGTTATATAGTGCAGAAAAACTAAAACTGTCACCCAGAAATACTCTCCTATATACTCATATACAAGTATCTCAGCCACCAGTACAGAATTTTTTTTTTATGATACAGAAAGCCTAACACTTACTTTTTAAGTCCTTAGGCTTTTGAAAACACCACTACCCACAATATTTGATGTTCAAACATTTTCTTACATTTGTTATCAAGAATAACTCCTTTGAATTCCACTCTGTCTTTACATATAGGTGTGCGTATGTATTTGTTTGTTTCCTGCATCCCTAAAGCAAGTATTTTGATGCTACTGGTACATGCAGATACATTGTTTCTGTGAGAGTCCAGAAGCGGAATGACTGGGGGCTTATTCACTAACAAAATCTTACCTGCATGAAAGAGCGATTTTTTTTCTTACATTTCTGACTAAAAAAAAAAAAGTTGAACATGGATAATAAAGATGTAGTTTCTGACAGATTGGAAAGAACACAGAAACCAGTCCTTCCAGCCCCAGAGGTAAGTAGAACAAATTCATAGGAGATTTCAATTTGAATGTGCACTGTGAGTCATTTCGACACTAAGAGACAGATTTAATGCCAACATCAGTTGATTCACTACTGACATCATCCCAGAACTTCACCTGTTATCCCTTGGGAAAAGTGACTCAGCCTCCAAGTTTACTTCACTGTGATTTCTGTTACATGAAAACAGTCATCGAGTAATTGTCAATATAAATTAAAATATTCACGAATCCACATGGTGGATTTTAGATTAATTCATTGAAGAGAAGCAAGCAGACATTAATTAAAGATTCCTCTGGCTACACACATCCCTGCCAGGAATTCTCACACTAATCACGAAACTACTTGTAAAGATACAATTTTTTTCCATCTTTCTAGCTTATAGCTCCTTTCTTTGGTCACATTAAGCCCCACTGGTCATCATTCTCACTAGCCCTCCTTTCTATCGCTCCATACTCAGCTTCTTGTTTTCCACTTCATACTCCTCCAGTTTTCCAAAAACACCCCCTCCCCAAATCACCTTGCATTTAAAACTCCTCAGCTGCAGGAGAAGAGGTGATGATGTGTTATAAGAATCCTATTTTTGCCTCTAAGCTCAGCAGTCCTAGGGTAATTGCCAGAATTACAGTGGCTTTCAAGTTGAGTTTACAAAATCAAGCTGGTTTCAAAGCAGCGTTTACTGTTCCGTAATTTCATCTAATCCCCACAGCTACTGACATAAACTAATTGCATCTACACATATGATCCCATTACGAATGGTGCAATCCAGATGGTGCCAATCTGGGACTACAGAGTTCCAGTGCTGTCAAATGCACGCCAGGTTTACCTGCTGCACTTACATCTCTATTCCTACTTCTTTATCACAGGTACTAGCTATTCACCTGGCTGGGCAACACAATAAAGCCATGTATTCACAAATCCCCATGGAAAACATTGTCCAAAAAATGTCCCAAGAGACTCTGTAAACACACTAATGCCTGGAAAGTCTTAGATGTAGCTTAATCTTTCTGTTCTTACTGTTATCATCATCACCACCACTATTATTAATTCAGCAGCAATTCAGAATTGCTGTGATGAACAAAAACCTAACTGCAGTGGGGCCTGAAAACACTGCTAGACAAAGACAGTTCACAGCTGAAAGAACACGCAGCATGTATAGCTATGTTCCAGCCTAAACAGAAGAATCTGCAAGCTAACTATTCACATGGCTTGTGATTTTTTCTCTATCTGTCTCACAGACTGAAGAATAACTAGTAACCTAAAACATATCTTTGCAACTTTATGCAGATACACAGGTACCGCAAATCTAATTACTTCAGAAGAAATTCACTGAAGGATGTCTGATATTAAAATTGATGTTTACTACCTCAATCTCTCAAGAAATCTCAAAAATAAAACAAGTGAAGCAAAAATAAATAAATAAAAAATCTTACATCCATTCACGCTTTGCTTGTCTGTAGGAAAAATGTCTGAAAAATCAAACAGACCTTGACAACTTAAAAGTGAAAAGGTTTCAGTGAAAAAAGGAATACATATCTATGCCACGGTCCTTTAATTGAAACTGTCCCTTGGGCTTAAACCCTGGGTTGCTGACCTGAGCGTCAGTATATATAGCATCAAAAAGAATAATGAGTAGTCCTTCATAATATAGAGGTTCAAACATGTTGTAAGTTAAAAGAATACTTTAATCATACCCTTATGAAACTAGGAGATAGCTCATGTCATAAGCCAGAACACAAACAAAGGACAGAAAGTGTATGCATGTAAGTATACGTTGTGCTAAATAGAACTATTAAAATTAGCTATTAAAAAAAAAAAAGGTGGGGGTGAGAGAGACTTCAATATTACCGAACGGCATCCCCTGGAATGAAAAGAACGTGAGGAAGCCGCAGGAAGTCATTCTGGTTGTACGCTTACTGCTGCTACGTACTGGCTGCAACGAGTTTGAGGATTTGATCTTGTTTAGCTCTTTGTTCTGCTCTTTGTTCTGGGTCTGAGGCAAAAAGATATGGGAAGCACCAAGCAATATTTCTCAAAAAAAACCAATCCTACATTTACTGTTCCATAATTTTATAAAAATGCTTGTAAATACTAATGCAAATATCTGTATTTGTACAGTCATACTGTGAAAGTTTCGTTTAGATCCTAGACACATAGCAAATATTAGTTAGTGATTTGGGGAAAGAGTGTTCCAAGAGTACCACAGAGCATGTCATCTTACAAAGCGCTATGTCCTTGTGATCTATTGAATGCCATTTAGTTTGATTCTCTTCTCACTGTTTTATTCCATTGATTCTTGAGCTGTTACCGTGATCTACATCAACTCTACTTAGAGTAAAATCAAGTCTACTTTTGGCAAGTGCTCAAGTAAGTCAGCTAAACATTCACTTTCTATCTGCACTCATGCAAGTAAAAATTACTTTTCAGAGCAAACTGGAAGTCAAATGAAAGGCCACTAGCTTGGCTGACGTGAACTCAATTTAGAATTCAGCTGAATATTCACCAGCTCATTTTTTTATGATATTTATTCAGCTCTGGAAAACATTATACACAAATCGAACAGCTGATATAAATAGCCTGAATTTGTGGAGCTCTAAAGAGCCCCATGGTTCAGAGGTGTAAATCGGCTTGGTGGCTCTGCTGGAGCCAGTGGTCACACACTGCAGGACGAAGGCACCCAGTCATTCTTACCTCGACTCCGATTCTTCCCATGTTAATATGTAAGCACAGATGATTTTATGATTGTTATTACTGCTCTTCATATTATTAAACAAGCAGCTCAAAATTACTGTATTCAATCTGAATTGCTTCTCACAAAATCACTAGCAGAATTCCTTTCTGAACATGCAAGTGGCACTTCAGTATTTCATGAAGTGTTAAATTGGCAAAACAACAACACGAGTTCATTACTGCAGATTTTCTCCAGATGGAACCATAAATGTACTGTACTTTACTGAGCGCCCATGGTACAAAACAACAGAGTCGAATATTATGACCGCTTTTTGAGGAATAACGTTTCAGAGAGTGATCATTTATTTTTGCAGGGAAGAAACTAATTTTAAAAAGAGCCTAGAAGGGAAGATTCCAGAACCAGCCTGATTTCTTTTCAGCCTCTGAAAACGAGGACAAGCTGTCCTTGCGGCCTCTGTCCGGTCTGCAGCGCCGGGCCAGAACGGACGCCCCTGCTGTGCCTGCGGCCCGGAGCGGCAGGGCGGCCCCGCAGCCCTCCCAATGCAGCTGGCAGGCCGCGTAGGGAGCTATGCTGCACGGCAGCATTAAAGCCCATCGAGACCTTAAGTACAATGATTTCTAAGTGGAAGAAAATTTCCAAACTGGAAAAGACAAGAATAGAATACAATAGAATGCTTAAAAATTTAAACTATTAAATACACATGCAAAGATAAAATGGAAGTGATTTTAAGTTTCACAGCTGACTTCAAGAGAAGCTACCAAAGGCTCTTAATTTTTTTTCCTTTACTATGCCATGTTCTAATCACTTTCGTTGTTTAATCTGCCCATCTTTTTATTTACAGGTTGGTTTTAGAATTTCAAAAGAAGTGTGCATGCGCCTATTTTTAAACATCGGTCTAGTCCAGTCTCATCCCAATATAAATCAAGAATCTATCCAATGAGGTAAAACAAACATAAAAAACACATATATAAAAATATTTAAAATACAGGTATGATCAGCTCTATCTGTCCACTATTCTTTGCTTAAAGTTTCAAATACATTTAAAATTGAAGTTGATTTATTTTGTCCTCCCTTAACTTGAGTAGGCTTTGCCCCAGAGAAATACCAATGCATTAATCCATACCAATTCATCCAGTGGACTTCCTTCAAGCTTCCACTTTTGTGCTGGAAATCAGAATCAATCTTTTCATCCATGCCATCTGAGCTGCTCTTTAAACTAATAAATTAAATCTACTGCTCTCCTCAAATACACCTGCATTTTGAACACATTTGTTTCTAGTTAGAAATGATTTATTTTTTTTAATAATGCTTTCAAATGCCTGAAAGAGGTAGCTCCTTATTCCTTGGAATTTTAGATGTAAAAATAAATATGGAAATAATGATGGAGCAAGTAAACAGCAATGCATTAATTTCTCTCTGCTTTAGAAAGGCTGTAATATCTTCAAGTGAGCATCCAATATGAAACTATTCTCCCTGGTCTCCAGTGTTTTTCTAAATGTTAAAAAATGTAAAATGTTATTAGCACAGTCTAGAAGCACATCATATGTCAGCATGCAGTCAACTACCTTTATTTCATAGACATGTAAGCCCCTCTTTTGTGAAAACTCTGCCGGTGTATTTCACAGCTCAAAAATCAAAATTTCCTTTAATTCCAACCAAGAAACTAATTGCAATAAAATATTTGTCCAAATTAAAAAATAAACACTACTAACAATATGAATAGATTAATTTGATGGTAAAAGTGTCTTTTATAAATTTATTTTTATTTTAGCTTTTGTGTTGAAACTAAAAAATAAGAAAAGCATTTGTCATTCCTTATTGTGAGTTAGGAATTTTACAAATGAAACTAAGTTCTGCGCTACTATCTTATATTGCTACAGTGCAACTGCTTCTGGTTTTCTCTCCCACTAGCTACACACATAATTTTGAAAGGGCCGTAATGGTACTGTAAAAATCATCAGTATTGTTAGACACTCTGCTGTCTTTCTTCCCAAAGAAATACTCAAAATTTCATTGTCCTGAAAGATGATAGACATGGACTAAAATTTCATTGTCCTGAAAGATGATAGACATGGACTAAAAATCTACTTCTGCAACATCTTTAGAACAAATTCTGAAACCATAATCCTGTGGAGGATCCTACATAATCCAACTCTTGACATTAATATGGCAATAAGACAAGAAAAAAAAACGAATCTCTCCTCAGGTTATCAGAAAGATAATGTATATTAATTTATACATTTCCATATGGTACAATCCAGAGGTTACAGTTAAACTCTCCAAAAACATAAGCAGAGTCCTCAGACTCCTTTGAAAACACTGCTAGTAGCCAAGACCTTTAATTTCCTGTAAATCAAAACACAAAATGGAGTTACACAGGTGTCAATGACATCAAGTCCATGTAAATAAAAATCAAGTTAATGTCCTACGTACCAACCACTGTATGAACTAGTAACAAGGTGCTGAGGCTTCACTAGCTGTGGTTCTACTTTTGAACTGACAATAGAGAAGTTAAATTTTAAAACTTAAGGTTCACATTTGAGGATATGGAATGAATATCCAGACAGAAAAGAATGCTATGGGCATGCAAAGCACGAAAGCTGGAAAGCTTGGTATGTTTATGGTGCTACAGGACATAAGACAGGGGTGGGGGGGGAAGGCTGGACACTAAAAATGTGGGTAAGTGGAGAGCGCATACAATGATGGGAACAAATACTCCTTATATAAACTTATTATTGCATTAATGAGGAAAGGAAATGTATTCCTTAAATACTCATTATTCAGTGAATTCGTATATTTAATATTAATTCTTCAAAACACTGATGTGAGAAGCTAAAGGAAGAAAAAGATTACTATATCTTTGCTCACTTTTATTCAGGTGGATGTTTGTTCTTATCTCTATGTCCATAAAGTATCCACGGGTAAAGCAATATACCTATATACTAAGGTAGAATGGTCTAGCAACCTGAACATTTGGTCTGCAACTGTTGCCTCCAGTAGATCAACCACTTCTTTTCCATTTTCACTGAAGAAGTCCCTTAACCCACCTGCCAACACTTCTGTAACAACCATAATGGCAAACTTCCTCTTTACTTCTGGATTCTGATAAAGAGAAATGAGTTGCCAGTTTGAAAATGCTCCAAGGAGAAAACTACTAAACAATCATTAGGATTAAACTGCGCTTTCAGAGACAAACTCTAGAGGGAATGATGGCAAAATTACCTTTTTTCCTGTGTACCTGCATTAGGTCAGGTTTCTCTTTTTTTTTCCCCTCCCTGTCAGGAAGAATTATCCCTTTCTAGCAGAGCCTGGCACAGCTGGGACGATTACCAAATAAAGGTGCACCAAATATCCGTCATCAGAGAGAAAAATCATCTCCGTAGGGCTACAGTTTTGCAAGAGGTGGGCAAGAAAGGCATATTCTTCAGGCCTCTATACCTGTCAGTACCTGCCAGTGGCTAAGCTCATGCCTGTAGCTTCAGAGCACATATTCTACTGACACTGTTTCAGGGATTTGGCTAGAATCCTAAAACAGGTATGTGTCTGAGTATTAGACATCTGACAAATGACATTTAAATCCCCACCACTGGAGGTTTTCAAGAACAACTAGACAGGATGCTAGCTATTCTCATCTAGGCTCCCTTTCCCCATGACAGGTTGGACCGATGATCTTTCGAGGTCCCTTCCAATCTGTTCTGTTCTATAATTCTATGAATTAATACTGTCCTGCAATATTAGCTATTGTATATTACATTTTCTTACGAACAACACTTCCATTCTGTTATCTTACAGCACATATAGGTGCAGCACATTGTTCCTTTTGAAGATCTTAATCCTTTTACTTTGTAGACCAAGGCAAAATCACCCTCTCACTATGCAAAGGAAGAGGATAAAACTAAGGGGAAAGTCTGGAGACCCTAGCACCACGCTCAGTGACAGCTTAAAGACAAAAGTTTCCAAAAGACAAATGTGCATGCCTAAGTATCAAGGAGCCGTCCAGAAAAATGACAGCCTTGCATTCTCTCACACCTATCAAACATGTAATGCACCTAAATATATGCTATACAGGTGGAAGTTTTATACTATCAAAAATTATTATATTGCCGTAGAGTCACCAACACGAAAACGATTCTCAATAGTTCAACAATTTTATTTCAATAAACTGTGACATTTCTTAAATATTCTTCAGTTTTGTAGAGTGTTAGGTTTGAAGCAGACCATAAAGACATACAGTCTTTTAAACCCAATACAACCTTTTGACGGGATCTGGCCTACTTGAAACCCATTCCCCAGTCTCTCATGCTAAGCAAGTGTTCACTCATCATGCAGACGAACTGCCTGCAGACACCCAGAGCGCTTTGAACGCCTACAGAGATTCAGGTTATAGAATGACCTTATTTTGCATCCCAGTGAAAGTTATTAAATCTGTATCTTCTTCACAGTAGATGTATCTTACCATTGTATAGTTCCTGAAATGTTTGAAATTCTTTTATGCTATTTCAGATTACTCTTTAAGTAAGTTGACAAGCAAGAATGCTATCTAAACTAGTGTAAAGAGACTGACAACCAACACAATCTGAAGTCAGATAAAAGGGGAGTTTTTGATGGGCCTGAAATGTATGAGCGAGGCAAAGAATAAATCTGTTTCCTGGAAGTTACTTTCTTAAAGGAAAAATATTTGGAGTGTATTTCATCTGGGACCTGTCAAAATAATAGCTCAGTGATGTGAATTCAGAACATAAAAGTGTTCTATTAGCAATCAACAAGAGACAAGAGGCACACCAATCTTTTCTAGTATAGTTTTCTTATCAGACATATTTGTTTTACTTCATGAGATTGTTCTAAATCCATAAAATTTACATAAATATGGCTGCATAGTTAATTCTTGCTATGAAACTATTAGAAGAGTTTCCATTTTCTGCTTAGTAAAGGAACTTCACAGCCAAGAAATGTAAGCCAGCGACGGTAAGCGGTGCCCTGACTACATTGGTACACTTACACAAATACTGTTTGAAAAGCAAGTGAACAGCTCAGTCCTATCAGCATAATAATGAGAAGTTATAGGAATTACAGACTCTACATATCGAAACTACACATTAGGAAGAGTCAACAACCAACAGAAAGTTTTGACCTCACAGCTGATAGCATGACTAAAATTAGAGAATTAATCTTTATTTTATTGTTTTTAATTCCATCTCTGGATATGTGATTATGGAGTTTTGTTTTCAGACACAAAGCTTAATTTTCTTCCCAGCTCTTTTCTCCTTTTTACATTCTAGCAGAAGTAGTAATGCTAGCAAGCAAATGCAAGCAATACCTCTTTGCAATTGTTGGTTTCTACTCCTTACATAAACACAAGCAAAAACAAAAATAGCTATTCAGATTTGAGTTTCCTAAGAAAACATCTCGTCATACCTTCAAGATAACTATCTTGAAGGGACAAAATTATAGTTAATAACTATGTTTCTCTAAAATACAGATTCTGTGAAAGACGTAGCAAATATCAGAAAAATATCATTTTCACTCAGCAAGACTTGCGAGAAAGCATTCTTTGTTCCTTATCCAGGTGAAATGACATTGCTCTAAATTAAATTCATATTCAGAAAAATCCCAGAATTATCAGAATGATGCACTTCCCTTTATTTTCACAATGAAATTAATCAGAGCTTATTTTCACAGTGACACTAATCAGAAAAAATGTTCTTATATACTATAACAGTATTTGGCTTATGAAAATGCCTCCCTGTCTGAGGATCTAAAACAGGTAATTTTCAGGTAAATCTAAGTTTCAGACTTGCCCAAATACTGACTTGCAGCTGGGCTGGAAGTCCACTAAGAAAATTTTTAACAAACTTACTTTATTTTCTTACATAATTTAGTGTATGTTCCCAATGAAATGATGGCAAATGAGAAAGCAATTAAGTTGCAAATGAAAACAGGTGTGATAATTTTAGGCAAATCTCCTGAATACAATGTAAATTGGTAATGCCAAATAGGGGAGGAATGGAGATACCCTAGAAAGAGTACTGCATGAACAAAGCAGACCTCTTGCAATATCCCTCAGCTCTGTTGTCAGGAGGCCAACATTCATTCATAATAATCTTAAAAAAATAACAATAATAATAATAAAAAAAATAACAGAGGTGACTTTTTCATTTCCATAAGGCACATAAACTGAAAAGCTTAAAGTACAGACAATAACAACAAATAACACAATGACTGTTGACTTGAGTGTAAACTCCAAAACGTAGTTAATATAAGAGGCCAAATACTTGAGTTCAGTGGAAGGCTGGATTCAGGAGACACAAATAACATTTTCCTCTGAGTTCGTCCTAATGAAAGCTAGATCTAAAATGCTGCGTAACGTTTTGCTGGATGTTGTTTGGGGCTGGCATGTGACACCTAGTCTTAAGAAAATCTTAACAGAGAGGTTTATGTCATCATTCCCTTAGTAATCTGTCCTCAGGTTAGTAATATCTATATTGATTCGGGCTGACACATTGCTACAAATCAGCTTCATTTAAATATCAGTGGATTTTGTGCACCGGTCAACACCACTAGGTTTTTATGAACTTCTACCGGAATTTCTTCTTGTAAGTGATTAAGATTTCTATATCTCATATATGCTAAATAAAGGTAATAATTTCATTAAGCTGATTCCACAGTACTGTATTACACTGCTGATCCATAATTATATAACTAAAATGCAAACTGCTGTAGTAAAGAAACCCAAATTTAACCTGTTACATCCGCAAATCCTGTTAAAGTATGTGGGATGGCACATGTGTAACAAAGAATGGGATACACTGGAAAATCACACACCTGAAGTCACAGACCTGCAAAAACGCACGTCGTATATGAAAACCGCCCTGTCACCAACAGTCCCCAACACCATTTCCTGCTTCCAGACACAAACCTCTGCTCAGGAATGCATTTAAGAACATGACAAGAAGTAGGAATGTGCTACTATTATTCCATTAAAGCAAAACAGACTTTTAACCGTAGCCTTGAAGTTAAGTATATTTAAGAAACTTTATGAATACACACTGCTTAAAGTAAATGGTCCTTTTTTAGGACTGCAGCTAGAAGTGACTGGTTTGGCAAATGCATTTTCAGGAAGAACAGTTGTAACTTGGCTTCTTACCACTAGAGTTCCTTCAGACAATTGCTTGTGCAGTACTGAAAGCTGTACTTGTTATTTTTGACCTATTAACCAAACTGCAAATATTTCACCAAAGTTACCTTCCTGTAGCCCTTTTTAGCAAGAACATTTCATTTTTAGAAGGAATGAAAGTTCTGTTTCACTTTGGGGAAAAAAGGTTGACTGTACTTTAAGCTGGAGAGATGAGTCAGAAGTCAAAGACGATTAGGCATGGTAGAGATTTATGGTTTTTTTTGAAAATGTTGGTGAAGCGAATATCCAACCAAAAATATTATCATTTGAAATGAATTCCGTCAACTGTAGGTACCACAGAAAAAAAACGTTACAAGATAAAGTACCAGGCTGTATCAGATAAACATTTAATAAGACGCTTGTAACTTAATGTACTGATTCACTACACTCGCACAACGTGGAACTCTCTTGAAAACAAAGCTCTTTGTAGTCTAACAGCATGTCTTAACCAGTTCAGCAGATTCTGGAAAATGTTATGGAGCTCCCAATTCCTGTAGCTATTTCTACAAGTTACTTTTATATGATTGATTGCAATTAATACATCTTTCTAAAGATACAGGCAGTGCCAAATCTTAATACTTTTAACCAGAATGTTTATAACCACGTGTTCTTTATTGACAACAGTATTAAAACACTATTTTAGTATAAACATATAGGGGTAATAACAAGTCCAACAAATAAGGCCCTGAACGCTTTTGCAGGGATAGCAGGAAGACATTCAATTAATTTTACAACAGATGAACACATTTAATGATAAGACGATGACAAATCAGTCGAACATTTATTTTCTCAGACATAAAAATGAATGAATGAGGCAGCAGGAAAAGGTATGTATGAAGGGAAACTTAAGATATTCTAATGGTTCTAATTTTAAAAGCTGCCATCAAATCTTGATGTATTATGAAAGGGTGTCTAGTGAGATAAATTATAGGCATGACACTGTGGATATCAAGAATGTACCTTAATTTATTAAATAGTACCATGTACCATGGCTCAACACTGAAATGTGCTAATAGAGGTATGGAGATGTGTTGAATGGTAAGAGTTCCATTTTGTAGGTAAATCTCAAACACTAAGTATATCTTTTAGGGACATTACCTGTATGCTTTATTTCACAGGCGATGGTGGCAAAACATACAGCAGAGACACAAAGAGATCAGCAACAAGGGGTTCTATATTAATATATATGTGGATATTCTACAGGGAAGATGCTGAATGATCCTGTAATGCGTTTTGTATTGCATGCAGCATTTATCGTTAATGTCCAACTCCCATTCTGTCAGTATGAAATGATTTTGTCAGGATAAAGAAAAAATAAACCTGTTCTATCCTTAGCTCAATTTGATCTTCCTCAGTGCTGGAGTTTAAAATGAATTGTTTTGCTCTTTTGTGCAACTTTAAATGTTAGGGCTTTGTGGTTTTTTGTTTTTGTTGTTGTTTTTTATGATATATTACTTGGGTTTATGTCTTACTATAAATCTCCAAATGACAGTGTGTGTCACACAGCAAATAAGCTTCCCAGTCTATGAATCTTTCCACCACAAATTGAACTTACTTAGCTGCTGGATTCTCAGCTTTTCCTCTCTGTTGCTAGTAGGGCTGATTTAATTGCCCTGGCCCTGACACCACCTTGCATACAGCTGATACAGCCGCTGGCAAAACTTACCAGATCCTCCCCCAGGTGGGAGGGATACATATGATTGGTTCCATAGCTTTATGTAAAAATAATATCTACCATAATGCCTTCATTGGCAATGTAGGAAAGCACTCCAGTAGGATGCAGTCTAAGACAGAACACAAATTGCCTTCCTTGGCTATAAGAGCAAAGAGCTTTCCAACTGTTTTCCCGTGTGAAACAGGCTAGTCTCCTTCCCATGCTGATACTTTTCCATTGAGTAGTGAAATGAGTCATGAAGAAATCTGAAATGGAAGATGCAGAATTGCCTGGCAGAGTATTTTCAGCTCTTGACAATCTGCCAGTAAGTGGACTAGTTACACTTGTTATTAAAAAAAAAAAAAAAGAGAGAGAGATCACGTCCTCTCAGGAAAAAAT
>VXAA01007452.1:628322-908653 GCA_013399115.1 Anseranas semipalmata
TGCTAATAATCCCTCCCATCTGGAAGGAAAAGGAAGACAAAAACTACAGTAATTGCCATGTTTTTGAGACTTGTATAAAATCTTAAAAATGTCTTTCCTGAGATCACATTTATTTTCCCTTTCTGTATCTCCCATCAAACATGCTTTTCCAGAAACTCCAGCTTGATATTTTTGCAAGTCTGTAAACACTGATGCTTCTTGCAGTTTAGTTTTCCAGCACCTTTTGGCTATTCTGTGGTTGCAGTGGAGTTCCTAGCTCTCCTGTGGGTTACACTGTGAGGGCAGAAAGCATGGAACTGCTTACTTTTTCTTCTTTTTTTTCCTTACTTGTTGCTACTTAGTAAAAGTAATTTTAAAGAAATTTATATTAACTTGTTATTTATTTTGTAGCAAAGGCATATTCCAGACCTACAGTGTAATCCAACAGAAAAACTTCCAATATAACTGAATGATCATGACTACAGACCACATGAACTAAACTGCAACCTAAAAACTGAGATTATATCTCACAGAGAAACCCAAGTCTCAGTGTCCCAGGGGCTTTAAAACTGGATTTGCAGAGCTATGTGAGCAAGCCAGCTTCCTGCTAAATTGTGCAGGCACAGTGTATTACTATGCCCGCCTGTAAACTGTTATTTACAGTCTTTCTTACCTGAATACTTCTACTTTGGCTGTGACAAATATACATGGTAGTCCACCTATGCCAAATTAAGTCATTTGTTTTATTTCTATACAACTTAAAAGCTGAAATAGGAGCTAGATTTAACACACCTAATACTCTCTTTAATAATGACAAATTTAATTAAGACATCTCTTGAAAGCCCATGAACGAAATTTAACAAATCAAAAATATAGTACAAAATTCCCCTGCCACACGTTATTCTAATAAATTGTTTTATCATACCACGGGCATTTTAGTGAGACATTTCCAGGAAATACGGCAACGTATCCTTTTAAGAACAGAATGTTTACTCACAGTCCTAAATAAGTTTGATTATCAACAACAATACACTCACAAAGCTGCTAACCCTGAGAGGAAATGCAGACAATATGTTAAGACATCAGAAGCCTTTGCCATACATCCTCTGGCTGCATCATCCCTGCAACAGCCCACTGGGTCGCAGACGATTACTCCCCATACGCTACTGAGGACCGAGAAGGTGGTGGTTTCTGCTTCCACCTTCATCCCACAGCAGCAGAACCGGACGCCGTTCCTGAAGGCGGACAACAGCAGAAACTGCCCCCCTGCCTGCCTCAGAGCTCCCGCGGGAGCCCTGTCTCCACAGCCCGGTGCCCGGCGAGCAGCCTGGCACAGCGACCAGGCTCCGGGACGGGGCTGGCCAAGCCGCGGACGCAGTGCGAGATTTACTTCTGCAAGAACACGGAGAATGTCAGGCTGGGGGCAGCTGCTGCTGCCTGTCAGCGCTTCCCAGACCTTCCTACCCGGGTTACAGCTTTACGCGTGCACTGAAAGCCTACAATAATATGTCTTTTCTGCCTTTTCAGACTTCCACTGAAGAGGCTTAAAACTGCAATTACTCTCACCTGTATAAAACCAAGTTAGAATCCAAAATCTGTACCACCCGTCAATACAGCCTTCTTTCCTTTCCTAATTAACAATAATTATATCTAATTAAATAGCAACATACTTTCAATGATAAAAGGAACTGTTCATAGGTAGCCAGTAACAAGTAAGCAATAACACTAATACCGACAACATCAATTAATATTTTCCACATACACTCAGTAGTTTTTGAGTTCGAGATTTCTACTTCTACGCCCCGATGACAAACAATTCTTTGCAAATGCCTGACATCCATACCTACAGTTGAAGCATCTGAAAAAATTGGACATGTTTTGTTGTATGTTGTCACACAGGCCAGGTGGTGATATTTCTGCTTATAGATTAGATCAGACTAACAGTTTTGGACAAGAAGAAGCTTTGCAGAAGTCTACCTTTTTTTTTTCCTAAGGAATTTTTTTTTTTCTAAGGAAATACAACTTAAGAAAGGTGGGAAGATAAAGATTCAGAAATATTTATGACAAAGCATACTTTGCCTGAGATAGCATTCCAAGGAAAATCAGGACTACAAATTGAGTTTTTTTTCATCCTATCTGCCACGAGTAATTCTGTGACCAGAGCTCCAGATATTTCCTGTTCAATTTGAACTCACTCTCCTAAAAGTTTGGTGAAGGCTGTAGTAAGCCTATTTCACTGCTCTGTGCAGTCAGAGAAAAAATTCTCAACATATGAAACCAAACACTAGAAACAGCCAGGTCCACTCTTTGCCGGCTTAATAAGCAAATCTCCTTAGCAATGCTTACTACTACACAATGATCAATTGATACTTGGAATATTATGAAGCCCAAACATAGGAGAAACTGACATCTACTTAAATAGATATAAACATGTATTCATGGAAAAAAAAAATAGTTTCTGAATTTGTTATGATGTGTCCAGATCATACTTACACACACCTATTTCTTGCTTGTAACTTATTACAGTATGAATGCAAGCTTTTTTTCTGATTTCTGAGAAGAAATGTAGAAACAGGCTTCAGAGTCAACCCACAAAACCAGGTACTGCATGGTATCCAACAGGAAGTACCCAAACACACGATGCTGAAATGGACCAATACAGATATAGTCAACGTATCTATCAAACTGTGATAATACTTAGAACTAACTTAATCCAAATTATTTTGGCACAGTAGGAGTTCAGTATCACACACCTTATGTTCCTTTACCTGCTTTTCAGCTTAGCAAGGTCTGGTATTTGTAATTCTGAGTTCAAAATTTCCCTATGGAAATCTCTTTAGCCCATGGAAACTATGCTCTGAATCCCTTGATACAAATAGGGTCCAGAGCTTCTTTGCCTGCGGCCTTTATTGACATACCTATTGTCCCTTTTACCCTTGCAACAAGAGCTGTTTTCAGATCTTCTGAAAATTTATTTCCTAGCGAAACTAAAACTGCTGCTGTGTTAGTGCAAGAAGGAGCCACTGTGCATCGAGCCTGCTCGTCACTACAGCCAAGGTTCCAGCCTGTTCCAGATGTGTAAGAAAAAAGGGGGAAAGCACAAGAAATAATCCCTCTTTGCAGCTCTGTATAGCGGTGATACATTTAACTGACAGTTACATTTAACTTAATTCTATCATGTTTGTTCTGTTACTCAAGGAAGCAAAGAAAATGGTATGAATTTGGATCCAGAACAAATACTGAACTAAACAATAACCAAGGGAAAGAAATGAAATGTTCAGAAAGAAGACGGAGATGTTCAGAAACATTGTGGAAAGTTGTATACATAAGCCCCATTAATTTCAGTGAGAGTTGAAAATTTGAATCCCCTAAACAACTTCAAAATCTAAGCATACCTGTGTTCCTAAGGCACATGAGCAACACAAAGGCTTTGAAAAGAAAATACACAAAGCCAGGCACTGCCTTAAACACTGATCTGAACTAACTGGTTGTATGCTGACTGCAGGAATTATTTTTGCTTGTGACTGCCCTTAATTTACAGACAAAGAACACATTCCATTTTAGGATGGTTCCAGTTCAAATTCAGTATTGTAGCAAAAAGAAAACAAGGATGTCCAATCCTATTTGCAAGACACTATAAAGCTGAGACTGAGGGCTAAGTCTCTCCCAAATACAAATGCACAGCAAAAACTCTATTTTTATATCACAGTTTTCATGAAGGCCAGATTCTGACCTGGACTGTATAAGATAGGCAGCTCTCCATCCTTCTGTAGGATGCTCAGACAGTTCATGGGTACGAGATAGGAACAATTTCTGTCCACTCTCTCCCTGAAAATGTGCAAAGATTGAGCAGCAAGAGACAGAACAGCTGATGGATTTGATATGTCTCAGTCAGTAAGGCTAGACCACGTCTCAAAGCTGACAACTGCATCCCTCAACAAAGTTTTACCAGAAAGAAAAAACTGAAACTTTGGCAGCAGCACACACTCAGATGCTACTTCAGCTACAGCATCTGCTAGTGTTACCACTTGGATCCTTTCCTGCAATTACCTGACACATAAAAAAATGACACACTGGTTTTGGTAGTGGTTTCACTTCTACTTTTATCTGAGCTATCTGATATTGTCCTGATATGAACAACAGCCAGCAAGAACTGGACTTTTTTCTTCTTTTAAGCAGTAACTACAGGATCTGAACGTGGCAATGGATCTCCTCCCCTGCAACTGGGCTTAACGGCTGAAATGCATGGGCTTGGCTTACTTTTCAGGAAAGAACGAAAACATACATACTTTTGGACATGCACTTTACTGAACATTAATTTTGAATGTGGGTCATAATTTTATTAATTCTAAAAGATTTAGAAGGATTTCCTTTGTGGTTCTGAAAGTAGACAGACCAGCCATTATTGAACAGGAAAATGAATTCTGCATTTTACCATACAGAAACAGACATACGTACAATTACATAAAACTAGACAGCTAGTAAAGCACAGCCCCTAGCGTCATCTACATATATCTTATGAAAATAAAACTCCCTTTTGCTACAAATCCACAAAAGCAAATAAAGGCTTTCACTCTACCTGATTTTCAACTGATTATGTCATTTTCTTGTAAAACATATTCTTTTCTTCTAATTGGTCAATTATCAATGTCAATTTGGTGACTTTCTTTGAAAGTATTTGAATTACATTTTTACCTATTTAATACATCAAGTCTAAATGTTACTTTTACTAAGAGCAGAATGTAGATTATACAAACACTGACCATCCATCAAGTAGAAATATATATATATATCTTAAAATTTAATGCATCTCTCATGTATTGTCTAAAGGAACTGAGCCTATGAGTCAGTACTAATTAAAATCCTTACAAATTTTCCATTATGACATTTTGTAGAAGGGTAGTCAAACCAAGGAATATTTTGAGAAATGGTGTCAAAGTTACAATTCGTTATTTTTAAACAAATTATGTTTTATTTTTAGGAATTGGTACAGAATATGTGAATTGGCATTCAGAATTTTAATTTCACACTACAGAGATTTTAGGCTTTTATAGGATGAACGTTCTCTTGATTGGTCAAAATTTTATACACTTCATATAATCTAACACATATCAGACGGCTAATAACTACAGATATACTAACCCCAAACAAGCAAGAGAGCAAAACCTGATGATCCTTGTTCCAACCGATTTCCAAGGAATAAGATTTGGATCAAGGTGTATGACTTTCTGAAAATCCCGCCTAATTTCACAGGCAACTTGGATAGAAAGGATATATATAAAAAAACTCTCACAGTCAGAATGTAGAGAGAAATCTCTCCTTCCATGCGACAGTTGAGCCCAACTGACAAGCAGAGGTAACAGGAGTTACCGGAGCGCTAGTGGTCTATAGAGTGGGGGGATAACAGAGGGAAATGTTCCATATACTTAGACTGCCTACAAAGCTTGAATCACTAAAAAAATGTATGTAGATAGTCCCTAGAAACATGAAATACAAATATTTCCTCTTACTGAATAATGCACATGTGACATAAAATTTAATTCATGCATTAACATTAGAAAACAGACAATAATTTTCAGGGCTGTAACAGGAACTGGAAAACTGTCTCATACCAGGTCTGCTAGTGACAATGCTGACCCAATATTTCTCCAACACCATTCTGTCTCTCACAAGGGATAGTAGAGGACTGTCTAACACTTACTCCTGACAGTTTTTTCTTGCAGGTGCATATAGTCAATTTGCCATTTCTTCTGTTGCACTCCCCAAAGAATACATTTTTATTGGATCTAAAACTAAGTGACACATTTCCCCCCAACTGAACAGTCTCAGACACTTTCTTTGTAAGTTATTTTAGAAATATGTGTATGTGATATGTACGTGATAAAATGGAAAAGGCTATCTAATCTGTGGCAAACTAAGAACTATAGTCTCCAGGAGCTTTTCTTGAGGGAGCATTTGGGACCTGTATATTTTCATATCAAATGAAAAGCTGTATGACTGTTGTTATAGAGGAAGGAGCAAGATGCATGAAGGCACGCAAAAGTTACAGCAGAGGTGAGGTATTTCCAAAAATAATCTGAAAGAGTAAACACAAAATGAAAACGAACCACTGTTAGAGAATACATTGATTTTCTAACCCAAATTATATAAACTTAGATCATATATGGATTAATACAACAGGCACTGTATTCCCTGAATACACTTCCCAGAATGTACTGAGCACAATAGATACTGATTCCAAATCCCAAGATAATGCTAACATTTTCTGCAAATAAAGACATATTTCAAAGCTTGGTAAAACTCTACACAGGAAAAGCTATACAAGTTCACCACCAGAACAGCATTAGCTTCTTGAGGGTAAAGACAAAATTACAACACCAGACCCTCAGCTGTTATAAACCAAGGACTATACTGCACAGTCATAACACATAAAGCTACAATAAACAACCAAAATAAAGACATTACCAGCTGGAATCAAAAGCAGTCTTATAATTGCCCTAACTAACTCTAAATATTTAGGTTCAAAATACAGCTTATCAGTCGTTATTGTTAAAAACTCAAATTAACATTAGTTACTACTGCTCTTCCCCAGACCAGGTTATTGGTTGCCTTTAGGATGTCCCTTTACTACTAGTTCCTTATTCAAGTGGAAACCAAAAACTTAAAAAAAAAAAACACCATATCCCCCCATTATTTTAAGAGAACAAATGTTGTGCTAAAAATTAACAGTTAAGCTCCTCACTTCATTAGCTAAACATCTTTAAATGTAAAATGTACTCTAAAATACTGTCATGCCTGGTTAGATTAAATCAAACAAATAAAAAGATAACCTAGCATTCTTTGATCTGAAACATGCAGAACCATAAAATGTTTGGACGTGATAAAAATTTGACATCATGGATCAGCTTCACATCTTTTATTCTTTTTCATAAAGAAGTGTCAGACAACTACATAAAAATAATAGATCAAATAAACTTAGACACAGTTGTACACAGGCCATAAAATCTTAAAAAAAAAAAACACTGAATAATTCAAGGGAACTCTAGCAACACTTGTAATTTAAAACACTTGCAATTTTTCATAAAGCAATACTTTCTTAATTTTCCTCTTTTTTCTACAGTGCCTTAGGAAAAAGGCAAAAATTGAAACTGTAACAGCAAATATTAAAGTGTTTACTTTTAGTATCAGTGAAGTAAATATGCCATCATTCTTAAAAAGTAATGCAATTTGCAGACATTTGTCCCAGATCACTACAGAAAACAAAATTTCCAGAGACTGTGATATTTTCCCCCTCTCACTATCTACGCTATTCATTTGCAACAAATAACAATTTTTACTACCTTCACAACAGGAGATTCTTTTGTTTCCGAAAGAAGAATCATCACCCTAGAACAGATAAAGGTACTTAAGCTGCGTAAGCGTTCAGATTTTCAGCAGTGTAAATTAACCTAGGACTAGGCTATATTAATTCTGATGTCTGCGCTACCTTGAGGATCTCTGCATTGTGCTGTCTGACACTTATCACAAGGAAACCCAAGGTCTCGTCTCAATTTTACCTCTGATCTGCTCCTTGCATCTGCATTGTCACTTTAAAAATTAATTTTACCTCTGTTTCTTGCCCTCTAATTTACGTTGCTGTGCCCCAACAGTTCATGTGCAGAGGAAAGAAGAGCTCACCAGGAAAAACAGAGACGTTCAAACAGTGACTAAATATACAACTGGGAGTTACAACATACACCTTGACTTGGAAAAGTAAACATCACATTCACATTTCACTTTTATGTCCTACATCTATGCTTTGTGTGATCATATTTGGACTACCGTTTACTTGTTCTTATGATCTTTTTCCAAACCTCTCAATTTGAGAAAGTTAAATGTCCTAAAATACTGTTTTCCTGCCAGCCAACCTTGAAAACAATTTCCTTCTCTCTCTCCCCCTTCTAGACATATTGACACCATAATACCACTGCTTCCCTTTCTCTCCCAGACAGTTTCTAAAATCTGTATTGTTTGTTCCTTATCTTAGCACCAGCGTTTTTGCCAGCAGGTGTTGCGAAGACCAGATGCATTTACGTACTCTGGAGGAAACGTACATCTTGTTGTTACTCATGTGACCATTACAGCTAGCTGCTTCCTTGGGAATCACTTACCTGTTTCAAAATCCAACATGTGAACAGCCCTCTTGACTTTCACTTCTTTAAGCTCCAAACAAATCCAAGAGCTTATTTTTGTATATTCACAATCCATTGCTATAGAGTTTGATACTCTAACTAGGTACACTCAATTTCTGTCCTGGCCACAACATATACAAAACTTTTTTTTTTTTAAATCAATGTTTGCCTTCCAAAAATTCTAGTTACACAGCACCAACTTACTGCTAAGTCCACGTTCAAAGTTTTATTAATGTGAGGTGCTTTAGGGAAAGACAGACATATTTTCCTAAGAAATATGGGAAATCACTATTGTTTTCTGAGGTAAGAGTACAATTTAAAGCACTTACTAGGTGCAGTAGTCTTGTCAGGCTCATACTTAAATTATCATTAATTCCTTTATTAATTGAACTTGTAACCAACCTAAATGAGTAAATTAGATGAAAATATATATTTTATATACATTAGTGGCATATGAGTCACCTTGATCTCCTTTGGGATGAAACTCTAATTAACTCTGGAACATATCTTGTCTATAAAAATTCCTGTTGATTGCCCAAGAGGTTAACGGGAACTCATTTTGCCAGATGATGTTAACTTTTATGGGTTAAGGTGGTGAGTTACTGGGAGCAGCAGCTGTGTATTCTATGCTCAGTGCATGTCTTCAGCAGTTCAGCATTTTAAGAATCACGACATTCACATCTGATGTACAAAAAATTCACAAAAAGGAAGACAGATGATAAATCTTTATGCATTAAAATCTTAGAATTGAGAAAAGAACTTAGGTTAATACTCTGACCTACCACTTATGCATACGTTATATATAATAAGTTCAGGTAATTAGAATTACAACAAAAAATGAAGTTACTGACACGAGCTGACAGTAAAGAAAGCTGTTGTTAAAGCAATGGCATGGCCTTTGCAACTCTGAGATATGCTAACAATTTTTTGCAAGACTACAAATCAAAGAATATTTAGATCACTTCCATATGATGGGGTGGAAAAGCCCTAACAGTCACTAACATTTTTATTTTCAGATTTTTTAATATATAACAACTGCAAGATTTCTTCGAGGTGAAATTCAGCAGGCATCATGGGAACACAGGAGACTGCATAAAGCAATCTTGTGCACTTAAATAATAATAATAAAAGCATTTTAAAATGTTTTAGACCTGCGTTGAATCAGAACTTCAGAAAATATTTGCCACCAAAAAAAAACCAGATCTCAGACTCAGTGCAACAAAATATGCTGACTTTCAACATGTCAAAGTATGCTATTACTTAGCAAAGCAGTTATACCATTCTAACACAGCTTCATTACAAAATCTGGAGTACAGAATACACAGAATACTCATATATTTGGTAAACTACAAAAAGTAAATAGCGTAACTGCAGATCTTCAAAACAAACCACAATAGTCCAAAAACCTAAAATGCATGCCATAAGTGGAAGATTTAACTGCACTTTGTCTTTTTCTTTCCAACTTACCTCCTTCGTCAAACGAAACACCAAAACCTTCTTTGGCAGAACATTAGGGTTATGAAGCCCTTTCAAGCTGTTTTTGCTCCTTTCTACTATTTTTACGGACAAAACCAAATGCCATAAAAACAAAAGAAAGATGAATCTTTGTTTCCTCATTTCTCTCAAGAAAGAAAGGCATCATTAATGACACTAGTTTCCCTAGTTTTTCTGAAATTGATACCTTTTATGTGACACAACACTTTAATTCCTATGAGACATCATAAAAGGAGAACCAATATAATCCTTAGGTACTAAAAGGAACCCAAATACAGAGCCACTACCCAAAAAACCTGCTAGTACTTCATCTATTAAACTAAGTTATTGCTCATGGAAAGTGTGCTAGATGAGAGTGCTAGTTCCCTTGTAGCTATCAGCCATCCTTCTTCTGCTGCTCTGGTAAGCAACAGGCAGACTTTAGAGAAATAAGGCGTGAGGGAACCTTCTCTAATCTTCATGGTTCACATACTACTAGTCAAGGTAACAGACCTCCTTCCTGAGACTACTCTCAATAGCTGTTGACACTTCTACCTGAACTGGCAACTATTCCTAAAACTGAGCAATATGGTTCAGAACAGCCTCTCCATTGAACACTTCCCATGGAATTCTCAATTTTTGTATCAGTGGATACACACAACTATATAGGCCACACAAAGAATTCTCAAAAGAACAACAAAGGCAGGTACATAAAAGCTCTGAACCACATATTAAAAAGCCTAACAGACGAAAAGCGCTCCACATCCTCTGTGAAACCAGTTTTACACATTATTTAATTACACTGCAGTTTTGATTTGTACTGGAACATCCCTCTCAGCATGCAATTACTATGTTTGCTGGATTTTCGGGTTTTTGTTTTGTTTTTTTGTTTTTTAAGTCTGCCAAAGAACTATTAGCATTTCACATGTCAGTGACGCCTGGCATCCACTGTGACTCTGCAGAATTTAATGGCAGCAAGGGAATTGTTATTGTCTGTTGCTTCACTGGTCCATGAACTGAGGAGCTCCTGAGCAAGTGCTGGCACAGCGCAGCAAAGCAGCTGTTAGGCCCTATTGTTGTCAAGAATACGCATTTTGACAACTACTAATCATGTACTTACTCTGAACAGTGAATAATCTTATACATTTATTATTCTCAGAATATATTTACCCAACAAGTAATGGCAGCTCTAAATGAGTTTCTTATGTCCTAGCAAGAAAACACAAACAGTAATTAATTAGTTTATTGTTATTTAGCCACAATTTATTTATTTATTTCCCCAAGCCATTCATCAGATGTTGTGCTAAGTACACAAAGCTAGCTTTTGGTGGCATTTATGGTTATCAAGTTTTTGGCAAAATTCCTTGCAAAGTATTCTAGGGAAGCTAAATTGTCTGTAAGATGAGAGATTAAATTCTGTCCTGAATTGGGAACAATCTCAAAGACAGAAAAATGGATGGTACAAGTAAAAGAAACCCCTTCAACTGTTGAAAGGGTTCAAGCTGGTAGTCATCTATTCTCCGTTAAAACATAACAAACAGAGTTGCTCAGCTGTCTAAATTGCACAGCATTATTTAGGTTTGTCATGACAGGCAATAAATGTAAGCCGTTCCCTGGGAAGGTAACAAACGTAGTGACTGTGTGACAGCAGATGGAACTCAGTTGTTTTCTATATAGGCTAAAAGAGAACAGACAAAATCATTTTAACTTCTGCGGATTCTTAGGACTACAAGGACAATGACCCAGGGAAATGGGAACAGGCATCATATACAAATTAGAAAGTTTATGATCACATGCATGAGAACTGATAATACGGGATAGGGAAGTTTATATACAGGGAATACATGGCAATGGTAACTCAGGGCACAAGGTTGTCATGTTAATCAAACTCTGGATATATGCAGTGTATCCAGAGCATTTTAGAATAATGCATTTCTTTCTTCTTAACTTTTCCTTCTACTACTGTAAAGTAGCTGATCTTGCCAAAGACTTGTAAGCTCTAAAATGCTTCTGAAGTTGTAAAACTAATAAGTATTCTAGAACTATTCATCTCACATACGGGATACTCAGTATGGAAGATGGTAGGAGGTCAAAACCTAAAACAGGTTTAACCTACAACAGAAAGTATTACCAATTTTATACTTAGGAACTCTTACCTAGGATAAATGACTGAATAATGAATTGGACCAATATGACTTTATCAGTTTATATTCACAAATTATTCACTTCACTGTCTTTCCTATAAGAATTAGGCAACAGGTAGACAAACAGTGATCAGTTTACTAAAAATATCTCTTCTAGGGCCAACTAAATATTAGCCCATTCAAAATGCATTAAAAATTACAAAGAATATTATAACGGAATAAATCATCTGTATGTCTTTTTGTTGCACAACAGAAATACAGCAATAATTCCTTAGTACTACATGATTGCTGAATGCATAGCACCATTTTTTTCTGTTTGATTCTGCCTGAAGTAAAATAAGTAATCAGGTTGGCCAGGGCCCCATCCAGCCTGGCCTTGAACATCTCCAGGGATGGGGCATCCACAACCTCTCTGGGCAACCTGTTCCAGTGCCTCACCACCCTCACAGTGAAGAATTTCTTCCTCACATCTAGTCTAAATCTATCCTCTTTTAGTTTAAAACCATTGCCCCTTGTCCTATCATTATCTACGCGAGTAAAGGGTCCCTCTCCATCCTTGTTATAAGACCCCTTTAAGTATTGAAAGAATATGTATCGCTCCTTATTATACCATTGCTGAAAGTGAGAAGTAATGAGGTACAAACTGCCTTAGGATAAGCCTGGAGAGATAGGAGTTAAAGGGAAGAGGAAAAGACTCTCTGAGCGGCTAAGCACAGTTAAAATCAAAAGTCGCACACAAAATACCAGAATTCCTGATTGGTCTTGGAACACAAACAAATATCAGATTTCAACACAGAATACAAGAATACCAATGTTCATGAATAACTTCAAAGTCTACTATTTTAAAATGTTATGATGTAGTGTCAAAATAATTCTTTTTTGTTTATTTTTAGCCCCAAATTCTCTCTGTTTTCATTCTGACACCAGCCTTCCACCTCGAGCTGGAACACTGCCTTTCCCCCAGTCTAAACTGAGATGCACTTACATTTCTGGGGGGCTAACAAAAACATTCTAGATCTATTATTTTGAAAAGGCTATAATGATTTCTGTTGAAATATTTAACTTGCCATCAAAACATTTGGATTTGTGACTCATACTGAATTCTGTTTTCCATTTTGATGTCCATATTGAAGTTATATTGCGATGATAAGCTGTATGGAGTCATCTTAAAACTTTCTGTGATGCTTACTGTTATTCCTTCTCTTCTGCCTGCTTCTCCAGTCTCCAATTCAAGGTTGGAATAATTAGTTTTTATTTAATTCTAAGCCTGCTAATTGAATAGATATATAGACAGTTGAAAGCACCAAGATTCTCTACAGGGTCTTGTTTGTCAGTGTCTAAATCTTGGTGAACAGCTTGCTACCATTCTAAATATACAACTATTTAAGTATTTATGTACAATGTTTGTTTACCATGGCAACTGCTGTATCAACTTGACATACACAGAAGTAATTTTATTCAGATACATTTACCTCTTACTTAGAATTTGTCCATATGGTATTTGAAGAGAATATTCTGGTATTCTCCCCAGTGAGGTATCTGTGGCATTTATAAAAATGTATTTACAAATGTAGGTATATCCCCTCTCTCTTTTTTCTTTCAAAAGACAGCAGAAAGGAAAAAAAGCCCACATTTATGTAAGAAATACATTAACGAAATAATTTTATTAAATGCCAGATAATACCAACAACAAATTTCATTAGCATCTTTTCAGAGTGGTTGTCCAGAGTTTCCGAGTGCTGTTGCACACATCTGACTCTGCAAGGACAAACAACTATGCCAATTAAAAATCTTGCCATTGGTAAGTAATGATGTATTTTAAAAATAATCATCTGTAACAAAGCTGTAGTGTACACAGCAATATATTGCAGTGTCAAGAGTCCGCCTACTCCTACTATGGACAGTGGAAAGGGAGCACTGAGCAGATTCAGGGAGCTACTTGTGTTACGTAGGCTGCAGTATCAAAGCATCGGGCTTTGCTGAACTGGATCAAATTAAACTACTGAATCACATTCCAAACTCTTTTTCCGTATGTAAGTTTCAATGTTTTTATGTGCAAAATGTACTTGTCAATTTTCCAGTATAGTGTATACGACTAAAACTATTTGTCAACAATAGAACTGCTCAAATAACCAGCTAAATCAGTTGGGGGAAAAAATCTTGGCAAGCTTTGAATATTACTCAATTTGTGGTTCTTCTGTTATTGAAGTTAGTTAATTATGTGCTGAATTTATACCCCACATAACAAAAACAGAAGTGAAAAAAGAAGTACTACTAAAATTAGTAGTCAAACCTATAACAGCCTCAACCGTAATACAAACGGGAAAACATTTGTATTCCAGTAAAAATACTCTTTCTCTAATTAGCTTTTCCTACCACCCCTTCTTATACCTCAGAGTCCATAATCATGAGCTAACTTCCCTTAAAATTTAATCTTACTCTTTCCTGGACCTCTGGAAGAACCCAGTCCACATCTGAATGCACCTCGGCAAAAGGTCAATTTGAATACGCAAAGCACCTTTTCTGATCTCTGTCCTAGGATCCAAAGCTGTGAAAGACAGAGGTTGCACAAGTGACTGGTTAAACTGATGTAAATTCACAGTATGTTACAGATTGGACTATGTCCTTGAGACACTGAAGAGACAGAGCCCACATCCTTCCTCATCTGCATCTGTGAAAATGGCCAGACCTGTTATGTCACATTATGTTTTAATATATGGATCATGGCCAAAGTAAAGAGAACTACACATATCCAGCCCACAGAAATAGAAACGTACAGGTCGGAAACACAAAGCATAATTGGGGATCTATCTCTGCTTGATTCATCACACTGAATTTCACTGACATCTGATTTACTAGTGAAATCAGAAGGTGAAGAATACACAGTCTCAGAACTGCCAAAATTAAGGCAGAGCCCAAAGGGAGTTTCCAGGGTTAAAGAGAATAATAACGACAGTGAGAATAATAACTACAGCATGACTGGAAAGGAAACGGGGTGTAATAGGACAGGTAATTACAGAAGGCAAGAAATTATTCAAGGCAGCAACATCATGACAGTACAGTACCAGGAGAGATTAGAGGGAGAACGAAATAAGACTGGTCACAGAGTACTGTATACACTGTTGAGTTTCCAGTAGGGAATAATTCACTTATGTGATTCAATTCTTTATCCCTCATCACAGTCAGAAACCGCCCTGAGTTAGAGGACAAAATTAAGAGATACTGTGAATGCTGCAGTATCTTCTGTACCAGCAGCCACAATCCAGTCCCTTCTGCAGTAAATGAGTAGTACTTAATAATGATAATAGTCATAATTAATATTAAACACTTAGGGAAGGTTTATTATCTTCAAGTCCCATTAAGTAATTAACCAATTCATTAAGATTTCTAGCATAAAAGCAAGCAATAAAGTTACACAGGGACACACTGCAGGTCCAACATTTCAGAACTTATTTCATCAGTAAAGAAATTCAACATTTATTTCTTAATATAAAACGATCCAGTCCTACAGTTACGTGAAACAACTCCGAAGAACACTTTTTTTGAAGAATTTATCTTTTCAAAATTTTCTGTGTTCTTAAATTCCCCTTCCTTTTTAGGGGGACCCAAATAGGTGAGAGTCTTCACAGTAAAATAGGTGGATACATTATTGGTATTATTTGCTTTCAGGCAGTTGGCCAGCAGAAAAGAAAACCAAGTGTATAACTTTATCTTTCCTGGCGAGATTGAAATGTATGTGAAATTCAGAGTTCACATAGACTTATTTTGCGTAGTAGCAAGTTAAAATTAGTCTAATGAGGAATACTTTCTTTCTGTACTATAGTCTGCCTGGAATTATTTTTCGCATTTTGGTAGGCAAGAAAGAATCTTTTAGATCAGATGACAATCTTCACTTCTGTTTTATTACTTGCTCATTTCAAATGCAACTTTTGCTTTCATTTCAGATCCTGATTTAGGATGACAATAAAAATACTAAGACCTGTACTTGCTCTTATTTTACTTTTAATTTTATGCTTGCAAGGTCACAGCTTTCTCTTCTTCAAGCTCGTGAAATGCAGAAGCGTCTTACTTGAGTTCAGCAGGGCTGAATAACTCTAATATTGTTGAAAAAAAGAAGTAAACACATCTTCTCTATCTGCAGCAAAACATAATTTGGTGAGGCATTTTCTTGAAGTTATACTTTATTTCCTCCTTTCATTTATTCAGTTTCCCAAACTTAAGATAAAAACAAAGTTTCTCCTTACTTGCAACCTGCTTCTTTGCCTTAGATTTCCACCTCTTGAGAGACATAGTGCTTGTGGTAGGCAGTATTTTAAGAAAGTGTTTCTAATTAAGTGAACAGGTGGCTTCAACCAGCAGGAACTACTGAGCAAACAAACCCAGTGAGAGCTGGGACTAGTTGTAGCAGATGGTGTGGTCTTTGTACCACTTTAATGAAGACTGTGCCTGAGCTCTGTTGGGTTTAATAGAACACTTTCCTTATCATTTGTGCAACTACATTTACACCAAAATAAAAAGAAATCATTTCTCGATTACAAAAGTAATGCTTTCTGTGCATCGTTCAAGCATACCTTTATCAAATAAGTATTTATTATGCATAACCAAATTCAGTGAGAAGGCTAATTCATACCTAACACTATTAGCTATATCCATGCACCAGTGAAAAATACTATTGTAATATTTAGATTATTCTAGCAATCACCTTGTGAAACTTCACATGGGCATTAACAGTCTTTAAGCAGTAGGTAGATAAATAGATTTTTAACATTCCCTTGCCAATTCCTGTTTCTATATGAATCAACCGATGTTTATAATACACTAAGTAAATTATAACCTTACGTTTCCATTTATAGATTTATGTGAGCACACTCCAAATGAGAGTTCATATCAGGAATGGGAAAAATTGTTCAAATTTTTTTTATGAAGATTAATATTCTATCTTGCATCCTCCCACTGACTTAGGTGAGGGTGAACAGAGAGAAAAGCGGTGGTATAAAAGCAATTCCAATAGAAAAATGAGCATTCCAACTTGAGTAAGGATCGAAAAGGAAACAGGGCAAAGAATGGGAGAAGAGAAAGTTCCAGTACAAATTCAGTAACAGAATTCAGAAGTGCCATTAAGTTACACTTCTGTACAGTCCAGTATTACCAGAGAGCTTACGAATTTATAAAGTATTCATACTCAGTCTCTTAAACATTTCCTAAAATGTATCCACATGTAACATAGTTAAACATCTTACAAGAGTGTACAGAAAACTTGTTTTCCGAAGTCAGAAACAGCTTACTCAGCTCTGAGGCTCCCATGAGTAGGTAAGCTTCCCCTTTGTAACATGGATGTTTCATGCAAACACACTGCCAATACCGCCAGTAAGGTACTCAGCAGTGAAGCAGGAAAGAAAAGCCAGTGAGTGCAAAAAAGAAAAATAAAAAATCTGTGCACCATAAGCCAAAGGAACTGCAATAGACAGTATGGATGGAACCAGATAATTTCCTAATGTGTGTTTTGTGGTCTGTATTCTCTTCTCAGGCACAGAAATATGTTATGAGAACAAATTTGAATCTGACCTATAAATCCGCACCCTGCTGGAAAAGAGAGAAAATAATTTAAAAGTAATGCAGGTGTCTGGTCATTTTTTTTATTTTCACAAATTTCATTCCATCAGTAGGGCAATTAACATACACATTGGCCAGTGTATCCAGCATCTGAAGTCCAGGACAGATGCCAATAATCTCTAAATGCATGGAAAAATTATCTCAGTTTTATCAAATGGAACAGATACTTTGTAGGATGAGAGATTAAAATATCAGATAAAGGTGCCATGTATTTTGCTTACAGCTTTGTTCACGTTACTGTAATTTTTATATTCGCTAACATGCTGTAGTGTAGTTCAGCTATGTGTCTTGGGTTTACATTCACGTGGCTTCCTGTTCAAAGTACATTTACAAAATTTAAATAATTGAATCATTTAGGATCACAAAATCATTCAGCAAAAACAGTATACCCTTTTCAATGTGAAGCATTTCTTTACCAGGCCTAAAAGTATTACCAGCGTGGAAAAGAGAAACACTCATAGAAATAAATAAGATAGATGGATCAGAAAATGAAAGTAGGAAAAGCACCCTTTCAGCTCTAACAGTTTCACTGAGAGCAGCACTACTGCATGATTACAATAATATCACTTGATGATTTATTGAAAACCATATTCTAACCTACCTTTGTGCAAAAGTTCAATTGATAAGGAAAAATAAAGATACAATATGGCCCATTCTGTAAATGTATACTCCCATATGTAATAATTTGGCTGGAATATTGCAAGAATCACAACTCATTATTTTTACTGCTCATATCACTGAACTTGTCTTGCTAGTTCTATTTATTTTTCACTGGAGTAATTCTTTTGGGAACTTCAAAGCAATTAGTTCAGGAGCACATGTTAAAGGGTGAAGAGTTTCAATGTTGCAGCAATGTAAGATAACTATAGATCACAAAATCTGTCATGGAATAATGCAATCAAGAACAAAGCAAATTGAAGCTTCGTTTTCAAAAGATAAGAATGCAATGGAATGCATCAGTAGCTCCTCTTATTTCTTGTGCTGTCTACCTAAATGAGACTCCCTGCTTGCATATTTCAAAGTCACTGGTTAATTATCCTGTAGCAAAACCACATTTTGGGTACTGTGATTTGAACATAATGATGTGACTATAATTCGAACAAATTTGAAATATGCAAAGTTGAATAGCTGATTTCAGATATAATCCAGTAATTAAAGACATAACAAATCATTTAGCAGGAATGTTGCCATTGTTATGGAGAAAACCTGTTAATTGCAGTGCCTGTATCTCCCCCATATTTGCACCGTTTTACTCCATCCCCAAGTCAAGACCCAACTGCAAAACATAATGAATTAAAAGGCATATTTTCCAAACTTTTAAACCATACGGACACCACTGAATAAGAAAGGAACAAGATGGACTAAACAGACACCATTTGTATTTCCTATTTAATATTTGTTACGCACTCCTGGTATGACAGAAAGTAATACCGTGCCAGCGTGTAAAGTTACACGGATAATACGAGAGTACAATAAATGTAAGAGGATCCAATACAAAAGGAACGTTGAAGAATATTTCTTTTAAAAATATGCTGCTATTATCCTGCTAATTTTTATAATCCTGATAAAAGTTTTGTGCTATTAGTTCACACAATTAAAGCATTTCTGGTATTTTTGAAAATGTATGAATGATATTTTTCCTTAGTAGAATATCATGATTCCGGTTGGATTTTAGACATCAGCATTTATAAACCTTGCGAGGAGCTCTCCCTGTGGCAGCTGCCCTCAGGCGCTCAAGGTTAATATCACGGAATGTTCTTTCACTGAGACCAAGTACTCCTGTGAAAAGGGCCTGCTCCAAACTCAGCAATACAAAGGGAACTAGCATTGGCTATTCTATGGCTCTCTGCAATTACAGGCAGCCTTTTATTCCCTGCCGCCAATGTGATTTCAAGTCATACAGTGACCTTGGTTTTGCCATTCCCTGATGAAAAATATAAGCATGTTTCAAGTGTATTGAAAATGCATGTTCAGCGTTACTGTTTAGCCATGAATATTGTTCAACAGTGACTGAACAGAGTGGATGAACGATATGGATGTTTTACAGGTCAAACCTATGATCTGAGAACCTAAAGAAGTCTACCTAATTTACCTTTCCTCATTCCATGTTCCCTTCACAGTCCAGTCAAGCACAGAGCATCACAGTGAACATGTTTTCACACGTCAGTTTGCCTCTACAAGTTGTTTCAGTGCTGTCTATTTTTGTCACCCCTCCTGCTACAGCAGATGTGTAACATCCACATTACTTTGAAATGCACCTTTGTGCTTATATAGAAAAAATGTTGTTTACTATTGATAACAGTTATCACTTTTGTGAGCGTTCACGTCTCCTAGCAATCAGTTCCAAATCAGCAGCTCTGCTGTGTTTAGTCTTAACACCCTGATAACAAGCACAGGCACCTGCTCAGCTTTTAAGCAGAGGCTGAAGTTACTTTAGAAGAAAGGACGAGTTGTTTTGTACAGATAACTGAGTGAATCACCAAATATCCACTGACATTGACTGACCTATGCCTGTTTATCCCCGTTACAAATCTGGCACAGTTTTTACTTCCTTGATATATAGAACAAACCTTTCCTTAAAATCCCCAGCTTTAATTGGTGAGTGACACAAAAGTGTTAAAAAATACTGCATTCTGCTTGTCACATTTGATGAGATACATTCACCAGCCTCTACCTTATTTTACTCATGTCACTGTGACACAATTTTGCAAACAGGTGAAATGCCTATGATAACAACTTTTCTCCGGATATTTAAACATGCAGATTGGTAATTAGCTATTAACATCTATGTTTTGTTCAAACACTTGTCTCCCGCAAACCTTTAAAACCTGGACCTTTGACTTTCTTAGAGCAGTGAGCAGGAGAGGGGACTACAGACTTGGGAATGTGAAACGTGCCTCAGAATTGCATTCAATATTGCCCATCAGCTCTCCCTTCTTTTCTTAAACCAAAAAAGGCAATGCTGCAACACACTAGGTCAGCGTTACAGCATTCCTCAAAAGGCAGTGCTTGAAAATTACATTAATAATGCAAGCAATACCAGTGTGGCAAATCCAAATACTAAGAAGAAACCCAGACATATTATCAACAAAAGATACACACTCTCAGTAAGTGCAGGAGTAATAACTACAGCCCATATACCGGGTGCTAACCAGAAAATACAGAAGTCGTATCTTCTACATTCATCCACTCTGAAATTATCTAAATCTGCTAGTCTTCAGGGACATGGAGGAACTCATTTCAGTGTCCAAACTTGGAGAAGGAAGTATAAATGGAGGGCTGACACAGTTTGATTGCTTTCCCTCCTGTTTCTGTTACAAAGACCACATTGGGTCTAGTTCTGTTGTTCTAGTTAGCTCACAGTATGTGGATCTTCAGAATGATAGACTGAAGTGCTTTGAGAAAGTCTAAATACATCAGAAAATGAAGAAAAAACTAGTTCTAATACATGAGTCTCTCAATTATTAAGCACTCCTAGGCATTAATCATTTCATTAATTCCAGATTAAAATTACTCATTTGACTTTCCTATTGCCCATATAAGAAAATGAATTTGCATATACTTGTGCAGAATACTTACACGGTAAATATCACACCCAGATAAAATAGAACAAGTACTGGACACAACAAAATGGCAAAACTACCCAAGTAAGGTGTCTTAAAAGAATTATGCCAAAAAATCAGTCATAAAAACATCAAAAAGGAAATCTGATGTTAGATCACTGTACGCACTGCACATAATTTAAAGCTATCTGTGCTGGTCAGGAACTGGCTCAAAAATAAGATTGCTGACTGCTCAAATGACTTTTTGGAATGCTTCAGCCTGTTTTATTGTCTTGAGAGAGGAAAAAAACCATCTCTGCCAAGCATGTTGATATTTTGAGAGGATTCAAGATAAATTATTTTCAAATCTATACTAACATCATTTTTTCCTAACATATGACTTGAACTATGGCAGCACACAGAATTATCACGAGGACTGGCACCAAATGCAGACACTTTTCTTGTGCAACAGCTACCTTAATCTTCTGGGACCAAGACAGCCCAAAATAAGGACCAGCTCCCGGTGTTGTTTTTAAGAACACCTATATAACCATACTGACCTATAATGAAGTTTGTTTTGATTTACATGGAATTCAGTGCTATCACTCTGGCATTGTTTCCAAAATGTATCTGCTCTAAGCAGCACCCTTTTACCTCACTGCAGTGTTGCTTTACACTTGAGCTGACTCGGAAACGAAAACTGAAAACTGCTTACAAACAGGCATTTCATAATGACAGCACCAACTGCGAAGACAGAGACTAAGTATTGACAGTTCTCTAATGCTGTCCTACAGTCAGGCTTTATATTTGGAGAGAAGGACCCACAAATTCTCTCACCCTTGTCTGGAAAAGGATCGGTGGTACAGCCTACTGATGAACAAAGAACTTTAGGGCACACCCTCAGGAATCATTTGCATTTATGTGCAAAACTGAACATCGCTTCAGTAAATCAAGTGTAGCTTTCCATGCAACTGCAAATTCGTATCAGTTATTAATATTCAGTTTTAAGCCACTCACTCAATTTGTTGCTTAGTTTCTGTTTTTCTTATTTAGGCAGCTGGCCATACTGAAATACTAAACCCAGCTGAACTGAACTACTCAAACCAGAGATGGTTTTAAGACTCCTGCTACAATTCTTAACACACCATGACATGTGCCAGTTGATTTTTTTTTTCTTTTCTTTTCTTTGCATTGCAGTTCAATGTGATGTCAGTTTGGAGGTTATTGAAATTATCGTTCGTGCCCTGAAGATCTGGTAAAACAGAAATGTGTGATTCAAATTATTAACTAAAATGAAAGAAGAAAAGAGGACAACATAAAGGCTCTTATTTTTAATTCTCTTTGCAAATCTCAGCAGTTAAAAGCCAGATGAATAGAAATCAGTTAAGGTTCATTACAGTTACAATCCATCCAGAGAAGGAGAAAGATAGAAGCTCTGGTACATTAACTTCTACGCTTGTGACCCAGTAAATAATGTTCCAGTTAGAGCTATGACTTTTTGCAACCCAAAGCTCATATAACTTCTGAAATACTACATTCATTTTTAATGTTACTGTTAAGTGCTGCTAAACACAGATCTGAAGAATGTCAAATTGAATGTCTATTTTTTTTTAAAGAAGTATTCCCATTTTTGTTCTCAAAATTTTTGACCATGATGATACTATTTAAACAAATGAGAAAACAAGGCCGTCTGTCAAATCTACAGCAATCCAACTGAAAAATCAAATTTATGATGAGGCTAACACAAATGACATGCTTCCATTTTCTCTTCACACATGGGGGAAACTAGATTTTCAGTTAGCTTGGATCATTTAACCAATGCATCTGTAATTCGGATGCAAGCGCTGAGCGTGTTACCTGAACAGGCAGCAGAGATGAAGGTGTAGGTCAAGGGAGGAAGTTCGACATTGTATTTGTCCCCACAAAAGCATTTCTACCATATCAAAATCTTGCTTCACTTGCAAGAAAGGACAAAGAAATCCTGTAAACCTGCTTTTTCAGTTATTTCAGAGCAATGAAATACAGTAAATTGCATCTAGAAAATAGATCCACCTTATATTATTGTATTTATTCACAGTGGAAATTACATTAAAATGATTCTCTTTTGATGTATGTGCAGGTTGCTTTAAGACAAGCCTCAATTGGTGAATACAGACAACTCATTAAAAATACAGGGGACTAATTTGCATCCTAGCCTTTTACTTTTGTTTAACAAGTAGCATCTAAGTTGCACAGTTGGTGAGCCAGTAACAGGGATGTCTAATTAAAAGGGCCATTAACGAGTTACAGATTAGCATCCTAAGGCTGGATTCACAGGTTAAAAGAACACTACGTATCTCTCTGTCTGCTAAAGGTAGGTCTCTAATGTGGATAAAAAATAATGTTCGTTGATAAGAATGCCTGCCTAATTTGTCTGTTGCAGGATTTAAGGTATCTTCTATATATGCAGTCATGAACAAAGTGAAGGAGTTTTGTCTGCTCAGTTCAAGACACAGCACTTCTGGTTCTGCAATGCTGTGATAAATTCAGGTTACAACTTCACCTCACTTTGTTGCTAATCTAAAGGCTGTTTATAAATAAGACTTTCAGCAATGTTTTTAAGATCTACTGAACCAATGAATTTTTCTGACCAATAATAGAGACTGAAAACTCATAATAAGCAGTACATTTTTCAAATTTAGATAAATACCATGTGACTTCTGTACAGACAAAGAAATTATGACCTTGCCTCTCAGCAAATTTCTTACCACAAATGCACCCTAATTTCTAAGAAAATAGAGATGGAAGGGAAGAAAGAGAACCTAGATATATGGTATCATCCCCTTTCTTACATTTTTCCTTTCTTTTTTCTTTCTTATACAACTACCGAGAAGACTGTTTACTACAGACTCTCTTACATAAAAAGAAAACAATCAAGAGAACACAATAAATATTAATAATGTCTTCTAGTTCCGTCTAATTCATCTCACTTTAATATTTTATTTTATGACTTAAAATCATAGGAATCATAGGAACATTGGTCAGAAGGAACCTCGGAATGAAGCAGTACTAACTCAGACCAGCCTTTAAAACATCCAGCCTCTCTGAGCCACCTGGCACAACACCCCTCTACCCTCCCACTGAAGAATTCTTCTCCAGTGCGCACTATGAATCTCTCAATCCTGATACTGTACCTCTTGGTTCTTGCTTTACTCTCTGCTTCGATGTAGAAGAACTTACTTTGCCGTCTTTGCAACTTTTCTTCAGGCAATTGCAAACTGCCCGATCCCCTTACACCTCATCTTCACGAGTCCCAGCATACCCAGCTCCCTCGGCCTCTCCTCACAGGTGACAAGCTCGAGGCTCCGGATTTCTGGCCTCTGCAGGTTGTCAACACCCTTCTGAAACTGAGGGGCCGAAACCTGAATGTAATACTCCAGGCACAGCCTCACCAGCAGCATATTCTCCAGTTGTAAATAATTACCCGGCCCATCCTGGTTGATACAGGTTGTCAGATAACTGACACCGGTACTTGAGCGTACAAGTCCCTGTAGTCACACCCTATTCAGGTGCACAAGTACTATGCAAGTAAACACTGCTCATGGACGATGCGTTCTGGGTTCCTGAGATGCTTGATGCGCCTGTCTCTGAATTGTTGAGACCAAAGCCTGAGAAACCTTTTTCCTGTAACAAAGGTCCAAGAAAGAACACGTCACAACAAAGACAGACTGCATCTAATCCTATTAATGCTGTACAAAATCAATCTCTTGAGGCTTTCTAGTGCTTGCAAACATGCAGTTAAGATGCCTCCGGTGATGGACAGAAATTGCAGGTTTTCCTCCCAATTTTTCAGCCATTTCTTATTTTCATTCACTTTGCTCTTGCTGAAAGCTGATTGACTGTAAAAGATCTACTGCAATGTCAGTCTCCCATTAACAGCTGGGAAGTCACTTTGTCTTACTTGCACTGACAAAGAAACACAAGATAATCATATTGTGACAGCCGTACCCAGCAGAGACGAATAGAAGCAAATCTCTTTTCATTATTCTACTCTGCCCATTTCAGCCCCTACCAAATTTCCTGAACAGTGGAAGGAGGAACATTCCTTATGAATGCCATTAATGGCTGGACAGCCAATAGGAAAGGTTATTTTCAGGATGAAAACAGATTTTTCCTTTCTGTGCTACTATTCTACAGTTTTCATTAATCTCTCCCATTTTAGGGGATGTAGACTCTTAACTTTCCAAAACTGCTCGCCATACTGCCTATGTCAAGGCACTGTTGAGCTAGGCAAGAATATCCCAGACTGAGGAATGCAACAGGGGAAAAAAACAGAGAAAAAATCCTGTGACACCAGCCTGAAACCGAACAGCATTAATGTAATGTAATTTATGTAATTTAGTTGTCAGTTTCCACAAGCACTTGTATGTAAATCACGGTTTCTACTGAAAGTGAGTTTAGTAATTAGAAACACAGAGAAAGAAGCATAAAGATAGTCTCTTTCTCTTCACTGCCTGTGAACTGCTCTTGTTTCCGTAGGTGCTGCTTCTCATTTAACAGAGACATTAGCATAGAGATAATCTGCATCAAGTCTGTTTCAAAGCTCTGCTCAGTCCCAGGAGTTTCAGCTGCCTAACTATGTTAGGATCAAAAATAATTTGAGTCATTACATTTTAGATTCGGATTAGCTAAAAAAAAAAAAAAAAATACAATTTTATTTTTTACTAACACATAAGCATTTATAAAAGTATTATTTCCCTTATATTCACTTAACATTAGAGGGCTTCCTTGTAACAGAAGTTCATTCAAAGAAATGAAATAGGTAAAAAAAAAAAAAGAAAATCACTAACCATCAGACTTCTAATAAAACCATCATGCCCAATACAGATCAACTACCTACAATTTCACATCCCACATGGCAGGTTCCCTGTAAAGAAACAGCTAAATGTTTTTTTCATGAAGTATGCCAATAAATCACAAGTCATTACTCAGAACTCTCTTGGAAAAAAAAAAAAAAAGTTCTGCTCTCAAAGCACCATGTTGCACTAGTCTAACTACCAAAGTCCTAGAATCTATCACAAAGTCATAATTTCATCCACTGAAAAAATTAAGTTTGGCCAAGATCATCATGAAGTTGGCAATAAATCTGAGATTCTATATAAAGAAAGGGCAAGTTAAAGATACTTTACCATTCATTTCTCTAGATTGGTAGTTATTTGTTGAAGCATTCAACGTTTATGAATTTCTGCAAACCTGAAAGCAATAACTCAGTCAGCCAGACACAATGTCCCAGAGCCATCAGCCAGTCAGTAGAAAAATAACCAGTAATGAGTATGATGTATTGGTCAGAGCAGATACTCCTAGATTCTTTATTTAGCTCTGCCAGCAATTAGTATGTGACCTTGAACAAATCACTGAACTGAAGAATCGCCTACAGCACAAAGTTTATACTGGGCACGGATACAAATGTATTCTAAATCTCATAGATCTTCAAATGCAAATCGTTAATTGAGGTTCTCTTCAATCTGTGTGGTATCTTTAAGGAAAGCTGCAAAAAATAAGAAAGTTTAGTTCCACATCTACTTCTACTGAATGTCCTTTCTAGATCCTTTGAAAAATGCCAAACCAACATTTTATGCTACAGTTTCCCTCTGTATGTACACGGTACTCTCACAGCGCTCTTTAACAACGAGGCTTTATTAAGTAGTGCTATCAGAGTGCTGCATAACACGAGGTACTGGTATGGAGACAGAGCGCCTCAAAATGATCTACGCTTGCATGATGTCCTCTGTTTGGACAACAGATGACAGAGAAAGTAATGCCCAGATAGATCCCAGCTACCTTCAGGCACGTTGGGGAACAGAGAGGGCCAGCTGCTCCTCCAGTGAGGGGGCTGGGGTATGCAAGAAGCTGGGAGGGGACACAGCCAGGACAGCTGGCCCCAAAGGGATACTCCATGCCATATGACAACGTGCTCAGCAATAAAAGCTGGGGGAAAGGAGGAGGAGAAGGCACATTTGGAGTTACAACCTTTGTCTTCCCAAGAAACCGTTACACGTACCGAAGCCCTGCTTTCCTGGAAATGGCTGAACATCTGCCTGCTGATGGGAAACAGTGACTGAATTCCTCATTTTGCCTTGCCAGCATGCGCAGCTTTTGCCTTTACCCCAACCCAGGAGTGTTCTCACTTTCACCCTTTCAGTGCTCTCTCCCCGCTGTGGGGGGAGCGTGCGAGCGGCTGCGTGGGGCTGAGCTGCCCGCCAGGGTTAAACCACAACAGGACCTCAGCTATTTCTTTATTCATCTTTGAGAGGTTTAAGAAATCCAATCATGCTCGGTAGGATCCCCAACAAGTGTTGCACATGCAATTCAAAACATTGGGTGAAGGACACCATGCAAAGTAGCTAGTATTTTAAGTATTTTTATATTTACACTGTTAACAAAGCTTCAGAAATTCTGTCTGTGGCATCTGTTACCATATGCAGATAAAATTAGTTAAAACCATTGATATAATCAGTCCAGAGACAGCTTTCTCAGAGGCATAAAAGAATCCCTCTTCCAGCTCCAATTCCTAATTTTCCCTTAAGCCTGTTTAAGACAATGGGCAAATCTCTCAGGTCTTAGATGGCTTGGTTTCCCCATCTACAAACTAGGAAAAAAAAACCAACGGCTTCCTCGTAAGAACACCAGCAATGAAGCACTTTATATAGAGAGATAATAGAGAATCAGTAAGCGATACTAACTGCAAAATACAGAGAACCTACTACTACAGCTCCGGCTCACTTAGCGAGATCTTTGCCTGAGAACAGAACACAGCCTTAGTGCAGGGTTACCTCCCGCATCCCAAGTGCACGCCTGCCACTGAATGCAGCAGAGTCATGAATTGTGAAATACCGAAAGTTCGTTTGCATTTCCATGAATAAATACCTTGTAAACAGAACTAGTTGTGATGCAGTGTTATTGTGTCTATGTTTGCATACCACTTTTTTCAGCAAAGCTCTATGAGGATGTATTAAACTGACATCAATTAAAAATTATAGAAGTCAGTTATATTTAGAACTTAATTTTAAATTTTAAAAACACCCTGAGGCCAGCTGTAGGAAGACAAAGCATCATTTTCTAACTAATTTTAATGGAAGCACTTTCAAATTTTGTTTTATGGAGGAACCACTAAATTTTGAATATTTCTGAGCCTTTTAGAATTAAAAACCACTTTTCATATACAGTTAATCTGAACAAGTTCTTCTCTACAACACCACCAATTTTTATTTTTACACTATCTTCCATCTCACAATATTGGTAATTCCCTCTCAATCATTAGGTGAAACATATTTTCCCCAAGATTTTAGATTAAAAAATTATTTCACATCCCAGTGAAAAAACAGTTGTGAACTCAAGCATGTGGAAATATCAGGCTTTTTGCTTTAAAACAGTTACAGGAATTTCCACAGATATCTGTTACAGAAGAAAACAGAATTTTCCAAACTCAGCCAATCTATCCTATCAATGAAAGGGGACATGAATGCTAAAAAAAGAACAAAATAACAAAATTAGATAAAATAGCTACTTACTAGGTGATGGTTATTTAAGAGATATCCCATTTAAGTTAAAACGACTACTGGTCTGCTTCAGATATTGATTTCTTTTCACACCACTTAGATCTATTTGTCCAGGTATTCTTATCAGCCCAACCCTGTACAATAAGGGCTATCTTTTGAGATGCACCCAGCCCCCGGTTTGTGTGTATGTGGAAAGTGTACACACTCGGAGTTTCAAACAATGGCTAAACATTTGCTTTTTATCCATTCTGTTTATTTACTCGAACTTTTTTTAACTAAGCTATCTGGATGCTTATCTATTATTACATGAGAAAGGAATTTGTGGAAGAATGCATACTCCCTGTATGTCTCACACTGAATTTAGACCTTGCTATATCTTTGTGTTGTTTCCTACTATCTTGGGTCAATACCTGGTAATATAAGCCAAAGGACAGAGAAAGAAAAAGATGGCTAGCATCACTTCCATGTTCCCCCAGCCTTGACAGAGTTTGAACAGCTGATCCAGACACTGTCTTAATTTTAATAACACCAGAACAAATCTAAATTACACCAAGCAATTCATGGTCAAATCAGCAGCTTCTGCTCCCGACTTAACTGCAGTGCTGAATACAATGGCCATAAGTCAGGAAAGTAAATTTAGAGGATACTGTGCAGGGTCCCCTTCAATTGAGGGCTCTGCAAAAGAACCTTCACATTTAGAGTAGCCATATTTCTTTTGATACCACTGAGTCTGTTTGCCTGTGTGTGTCCCAATGCAACAAGGAGTCAACTTGAAATAAAAACCAGTAACTTAGGAACACTATTAGAAATTCATAACGCTTTTTTTTTTTTATAAGCATTTGATGTACCCTTTTTATCATGAATGTTCATACAATAATACAAATGATTTTTACATTAAAAAATATATATTTCCATGTACAACTGTTTTGCAGCTTTGCCCACTTTCATCCATCCATGGATAGAAGCAATTCTGTGTGGCTTATTTGGTCAATCACAGCAAAACAGGAAGTATTCAACACAATCATGTTTGCTATATCCACTCAGGTCTCTCCTGTGACTATCATCCTTATTTTGAATCAGTGTGAATACTGAGTAAAATGGGATCTTTCTACTTGTAAATTATTATGCAAGCTTCCCTTGGAGCTAAATAAAAGTCTTCCAGATATTTCAATGTCGCTGCAGTATGGCCTCTAGTATCCTGGCACTCAAATACTCAGGCTCAAAATAAAATATTTAGGTTGGGTAACACAATCTGTGTGTGTAAAATGAGTGGCATATAAGAAACATAAGAAGGAAATCGGACAGTATTATCCTACTATCTTTTAACTGAAACATTATTTAGATACTCATTTCAAACAGTTAACCCAAACCAACAGAGGACTGCAGGTTGAATTTCCAAGCACTTAAGCAGTTTTTAAAATCTCATTTAATAGCTCTAGTAATGCGCAAGCATATTCCTATTATTAGTTAACTGGCTTCCGCAATAATCATATACATGTATATCACCATTAATAAAGCTTTCAGAATTTTAAAAATGTCTGCATGTCTTAGCCAACTAATTTACTTTGATACACTCACCGTATCAACACCAAACAACCCATTTTGCTTATTGCAGTACTCCAGCATTAATAGTCAGGATTTCAGCAATATTTCCTTTAACATGGTTAATTAAAATACCTAAGCCCCACAAAATAGCTTACTGCCTTCACTTCCTCATCCTCACTGACACTGAATTTTTTCAATAACCTAACTTTGAGAAGAAAGGTATTTACTGCAATGTGACTTAAACCTCATTTTCTTGAAACAATGAGGAGGACGTGGAACTGATGCTTCCTTAATTTCTACTGATATTTGCTTATAAAGAAGTTAAAACTTCACACAACCAATTTTTGTAAGACCTTTTCAAGGTTCCAGTTTGATGTGGCCTGTCAGATCAAAAAAGAACAACTTAATCGAGTTCAAATACGTTTCAGAAATAGGACGTCAGCAGAGTAAGTTAGAAGGAGGACTGTAATGAACTGAAGGATAATCACAGCTGACTGCCATTCACTAGTTCACATTAGAAACATTTATCATGAAACTTTCTCTTAAATGAAACTTTGCAATTCAACAGCAATATCTGTCAGCTAAAAGGAGAAATGACAGAATTGTTCAATAAGTCTTGTTCATTAGAACTTGGATTTTTTTTTTCTTTCAAAAGAAAGGATGTCTTATGATTAAATCATCATTATAAATGAGATGGTAGCCTGTCACAGAGAAAATCGAGATTCCCTGGTTCTGGTGAACTGCTTTTCAGCCTAAGGGTTTTTAACTAACTTAAACGAGAGGCCTTCTTGTCCCACTAGTTTACATTTTGAATTTTGTATCAACAGTTTCCACGTAAACTTTTATAGTTTAATGTGCTTCAAGATATAAAATATGCTTATTGTCTTCTTGCTTCTATTAATATATGGCCATATATATGTATGATCATGTAGAAAGCCAGACTACCATATACAGTCACTTCACTGGGATGAAGATACCGAAGTCTGTAGACACTGCTGCCATTGCAATAGGAGTTTCTTATTCTTGAATGACTAAAATGTAAAGGACCTACATAAGCACGAGATTTTTATTGTTGCAGGGCTTCTTGTTCCTTAACATAAGAGAGCCACACTGAACAGTTTCACTAGCACACCATGTTTTTCAGTTCTTTCATGATTTTAACATAAGTTAGATTGACAGTAACCATATTTTTATTTCAGTGCCAGAATATATGTTTTCCTATTCAATCTTGAAGGGATAACATCAATGGTTGACCTCAATTTTTGCAGACTGTACCACTAAATGCACTCCCATTATATTTGCCAATCAGTGAAAGGACCTGGTCAGACCTAAGTACTTTACCTCTGTCAGCTATGATCAAAGCCATAGTAAGGTCAGCCCCGCCAATTTTAGAGGACTTTTGTTTCTTCCTCTCTCAGAAAGACACCAAAAGACTACATTTTAGTGACGGGTGTACACAGAACAAATCCATACCCCAAAACGCAACCCAAAGGAATATCTTACTTTAAAAAGGGGGATAAAGCAGCAGCAGCAGTCACTTCTAAGATATTCATGCATTATGAAGATAAAGATGTCTCCCGAGCATTTGTACCTTTTTCTAATTCCCCATGTCATAATCGTTTAATGGCACAATGAATCAGGGTGTCTTAAGCTCTGTGTAAGCAGGAAGATGCAAAGCTCATTAAACCCAAAGAGAATGCTACCTATTAATGTCATGGTAAATCAGGTCCCTTATTCTTTTTATTTATCTAATCTTTACTGAGATTGCTGATTAAGTACATGCATGAGGGTATCTAGTTATGTTTCAGAGAAATAGAGATGCGTGAAGATGGCATTTCTCCATTCACAAATTACACTCGGGTATGACATGCAAAGGTCTACTGAGGAGGCTGTCTTAATGATCGCTTCATCTATGGAGGCTAGGCAGCGAGCTCTTCCAACGGGGGGCTAACTCCGTACTGCGACCCACACCGAGAGCCGGAGGCTGGGGGCAGTCTGGGAGGCACCCCACAGGAAAGGAGAAGAGTGCAGTGCCCCAGGACGCACAGCCCACCACACGCAGGTTTGGAACTGGATGCAGAGGGAGGACTTCTGTGGGGTGGTGCAACACGGTCCAAGGCAATAAAGCAGTAGGGACTACAGGGAGGTTAAAGAGGGTACCTCTGGAAGGCTACAAGTCAGCCTCATCAACCATAATCTCCCTTGCGTGCATCTCCGTGTCTCTCGAAGAGATGGCACTCATTTCTGTTACCCATCCTCACAGAACCTGCATTTCCCATTAGCAATATGAAGCTTGAGAGCACCTCAATATTTAGGAAACAGAGAAAACTGGGCAATAAAAGGAGAGAGAACAAATTAGATCCCTTATAGTTTTGAATAGCAAATATTAAGTTCTTTCTTCATGCAAGAGTGTAGTACTTTTCTACTGGAAAGCTTAATTTCAGCCAAGTATTGAAGCATATCTCCAATCTGCCTATATTTAGCAAAATACTTAGTAAAATATTTAGTACTTCACTTAATGAATAGGTAAGCATTAGAGATATGATGAAGTAAAAGTTATCACATGGTTCATCTGAAGAAAGAAAAGTCACCATCACAACTCAAAAAACTGAGGAATTGGTTTCAGAGAAATGCTTGCAATTGATCCATAATTTAAAATAGATCAACAGAAAAATAAATTGTTGAATGCTGTTTGTATATTACTTAAGAGGATAAATTAGTGGGATAAATTATTCATTCTGAAATACTCACTGTGCTCTACTAATTATCACAGCAAACATAATACAAGAATTTAGTAAATTCCTCTATCACTTAAAGGCACATGCAAAGACATGCTTGGAGATGCACTGCAGGCAAACGTGAATGGTAGGAGATACAATTAAAGATAACAGGCTTTAACCTTTAATAGGTTGTCAAAGTTGCTAAGATACCATCAGGTAGCCTAGCAAATCTCAGACAGGCACAACTATTCAAGAGCATGTCCTAAATACTCATTTCCTGTAGCTTTGCTTTGTTTCGTCTTTCCTTTCTTTTGCCTCTCCTTTGTTTTTTTTTTTCTTTTTTTTTTTTTTTTGACTTTGCTCATAATTGTAAACCGCTTCAGACAAAACATCACCACCTGACAGAAATGTGTGTGCTTGGAATTCACTATATTCACACAGCAATGAATGAGTTTTTACAGCTTTTCTGAATAATAAAGAGTAACACATATATATAGGCAAAGTTATCTGCAAAAACATGACTTGTAGCAAAGCAGGATGCTGAGAAGTTATATGTTTACCACTTCCAATACAGTAAAGGAGCAGGAGATAGAGCCTTCATGCCAGAATTTTAACAGTAGCATGTACCTTAGGTACACAACTGTAACTGACAAAGGAAATTGAGGGCATTTGCATTAGACACAAATATGATGATGGAGTAAAATGAAGTAAAATAGCTTTACAGGTTTGACATAAAAATAATAATCTTAAATAAACAGTTCTTGTCTCACTACCTGTCACGAAGCTTGTAACAACAGAGCAATACTCATGTGGCATATATCAGCTAATATTAATTGGCTGAGGTATGGATATTGAATAATTTAGGTGTTACTCCAATCCATACAATAATGTTCAGAGCTGTATATAAAAGCTTCACTGTTTTTAACTACTACTGCCTCATCAGCTAGTAAAGATCTTTCAGCACACAGTCCTCAATTTAAATATTAAAAAATGAAATTCTACCTGGTTTATTCACCCAAATCTTTATTAAATTGGATTCTTATCACATCTATTTAAATTTACTGTACAATTTCTATAGGTACACCACACAAAGAAGTGTTTCCAGCTGACCCACTTCCCACCAGTACTTTGGTGAAACTGGTCAATCTAAAACGTCTGAACAGCAATCACTTCAGTTCTGATTACTTTGACACAAAGCTGGATGGAAAAATTCTCTTCAGCTTTGCTTTTAATGTCCATTTTTTGCCACACAGATGATTGTACAGATGCATTCCAACCCCACACTTAGCAATGGCTGGTTCTTTGAAAAGAGAATAGCAAATGCCTACTGAACTTTTCTTTAAAAACTTAACACCCAAGATCAAAGACTAATTCAATTAATTCTAATCTCTAAAGTTATTAGATCTGGGGGTTTTATTATTAACATTTTTTAGGCTTTTAATCCTTTATACAATGGCTTATGCAGGCACATAATATCCCAAATGATAATAACCACATTGTGAATTCTAACAAATTTTTATCTAGCACAAATCATATATAAAGCTGTCAGTTTAGCTCCTCTGTAGAAAAGAAACAGAGAATCCTGTGCATGATGGAAACAAGGGTGATAAAGATTGCAGGCATGAGTGCACTATTTGCAACTAAACATTTATTTGGGGATCAGAAATTGTTTCCAAGCAGATACCAGGGCAGTTCTTGGCATTTAACATGATCCTCTTTTAAATAACTCTGTGTTAAAAAGGGATATAAAGCATCCTAAGGACCGCAAAATGCAAAAATAGATTTCAGCTTCCTTTTCTCCTTGGATTGTCCACAGTTATGACAGGCAAGTCATGACCCCACTGAAGTCAACAGAACATCTGTCATTGCCAGTAGCAGGACCAAACTTTAGCACTGTTTTTATTAATAACTTGTTATTCAAAATGTCATTATATGTATTTTGGCAGTGGCTTTTTTTCCATCCAAGTAAAAAAATTGGTGCAAAAATAAAAAAAAGATTTAGAGAATGTTACCAGCTCTGATCTTAGGATTAGACTCATTAATAAAAAGTTTCACCATGTGCATGTTATTCATCAATGAGCTCCTACTCTTGCTAACTTCCCTAAAGCTCCAGTTCCAATTGAACTTTTAATTAAAATATTGTTAAAAAAAAAAAAAAAAAGAGAGAAGAAATAATGAGAACCATTGTTTTTATGCAGAGAAAAGCATTTACAAAAATGGCAGAAGCTGATACAGAAGGATCATAATTGAGGTTTATAATTAAAGCTTATGATACCATAACCCTTCCTTCCTGAGATACTCAGACTAGTCAATTAAATAAAATGGATTCTCATGACATTTACATGAAATATGTTTGCATATTGTATATAAATGTGATACTAGTATGAGACAGAAATGTTACTTGATTCAATCACCCACCTATTGCTCAAGCTCTGAGCAGCCATTTTGCACCTTTTTAGCTAACAAAGACATTCTCTCATATCTGCTCATTTGTTCCTCAACCGAGGGTGTTTCTGCCCCTCTGCTGCCAACTCAAGGTAGCCCATAACAACGCTTGGCATACCTGAGCTAATTTTAACTGAGACTGCATGGATTGCTTCCATCAGCCACGATCTTCTAGGCTGAGCTATAGCACAGACTGTATCATACAGGCGTGTCACACTAAGATCTCTGCAGTCACACAAGCAGTACTGCTAGCCACAGTAGTTACCACACTACTGCAGATAACATGACTTATGACAAATCATACCTTTGTGTACATTTAAGGGTCAGGGCTGAGGCCTGAACTCTTGACAGCATGGCAGCCCTCTGTGACACCACACTGCTAGCTGCAAAACACAGTACTAATCTATTATCAAATGAAATGGACTGACTGGGATAAGAGAAGACAAATCTCTTCTGTTGTCAATGCCTCAACGCAATGAAAAATCTGTCATGGATCATTACTTCTTAGTGAAGCTGAAAACCAATCAACTTCTAACCTTTCTACATACAATATCAATCCATGCAACAAGTCTGTTTAGTTCCTGGATTTGCAGAGAGAAGAGACCAACTCAGGAAGTTGTATCTGAGTTGCACAAATACATAACCAATGAAAAATTTCACAAATTTTTCTTTTTTCATATTTCTTTTCATCAGAATTCTTACTCGTAAAGCTTTACAAAACACTTCAACATCTTCTAATTTTAAAACGGTACAAGAATGAGTGATAATATTAGGACATCAGACTACAAAATGATCACATTTTAGACAAGTTCAAATGTATTGAAAATTTGTTAAAGAACATCTGACCCAAGTGCATTATTGTGGATATTTTATCAGTCTGGCAGACAGCTGCTGTTAAATTCTATTTGTAATATTGCATATATTGTTAATAGATATATGAATTGAATTTTAACAGTTATGTGCTTTCTTTCATTTGCAAGTCAGTCAAAGTTAATGCTTTAGATAGATGCTGAAAAGAATTTCTCAAAAATGCAAAGAAGCCAGTGACAAGTTGTAAACATTAGCACACTATTTACACTGTTATACAGTTGTGCTTATTTCCTAATGCAAACACTCTAACAAAACACACGAACTCTAGACTTGGTGTGATGACTCACTAATATTCCCATTCTCCTGAAAAGAGTATATGCTCAGTAATTTTCAGTCACTTGCTTCAAAAATTTACCACTAGAAACAATACCACAGACAGAAACACTCCACTCACTTAGGAATTCGTGGATAAGGATGTAGAGCTGTTGCATGTAGTTTAATCACATGTAAGCATTAGCTAACATCTAACAACACTTTTCCTATCATATAGGAATTACTTATTAACAATTTCAATTGCTCTTTTAAGTTGAAAAGAGTAAGTTGTTCTGTAAACAACAGGAACTACATCCAACTCTCAAGTCCACACAACCACTTAAGCCCCTACAAACCCAACAAGACTGGACTGTATCTCACCAGAGTCCCAGAAGAGTTCTTGCATGAAGTATGGAACTTAGCTAAAAATTGTTTCCTTACACATTTCTGACACGCATCCACCTCCAAATTGGAGTGTATTGCAGTATACAACAAAAAAACAGCTGATCATTAAAGTCTTTCAAAAAAAATACTGAATCTATGTTAGTAGCCATGGAGAATTTCAAGAAAGCAAAATCAAATGTTGCTAAAATTTAACAGGATTCCAGCACAAGTTGTCTGATGTTGAGATATTACTATACTTTCAGAGCACTTTGAAACCTGAATCTTAACATCCACAGCTTAAGTGAGTTGATAGACTCACTTATGTTAGACTCATTGATCCCAGTCTATAAAGTAGTTCTGGACAGATTGTTACATATATATCTAGTTACAGAAGTAATATAGCACAGATAAAATCTGATAGTTTTTATTTTTAATGTTAAATACTGATAATGTTGGTGAATAGAGCAAAGCATTAATGATTATCTGTCAAGTGTAGTCAGTAAATGACTGACTACACGTTTAATCAATGAGTTAGTACCCCGAATAGAGCGATCCTTGAAGTACTTAACCAAATTTAGAGATTGATAGCCTTCTGTTTTATTTTCAACTTACTAAGTATGAGCTGTGTGTGGTGCAGAACTCACAATATAATATAAAATTATCTTTGTCATTGACCTAAAAATAAAACTTGTGTTCCTGGATATATTATATACTTAGAGCTGGCAGTAACCATTTCACACTTGGAAATTAAGCCAATTCCTGTCAAGTGACTGAGAGTCATGCGGATTTCAGGAAATCCGGAGAGATCTGGTAAACTGTCAAGATGAGTTTGGTTAAATGTTAGCCAAGTTCAAAAGGAGAACAGAGAACATCAGTTTTACTGAATTCCAAGAAGTAATTTGTGTCAAGTTTACTTGAAGGCAAAAAGAAGTAATGGAAAAGGTATTTGAACCCTAGAAAAACATGCTCAACCCCTCTCAATAGTTTTTGGCCTATAATCCTCAGCGCGCTCGGGCATTTCAATAGATAGTCAGAAAGCTCCCTAAAGACCAATCACTGCCTACTTGTCTAGTATATTTAATACAATAGGAAAATCATTCTACTCCACCGATTCATATGGAAATCATTTTGGAAGAACCCAAAAACCAACTTACTACTGGAAGAAAAATGAACAGAGACTGATATTTCATATTTACTTACATGGAGATACATGACACAACTGGACAGAAAGAAAGTATAAAATGAATACGTGAAGTAGAAAGCTATTTGAAGAACAGCTGTAATAAATACAAAAGCGAACATCCCTGGCTGTCCTTTGCTCCAGCAGAAATGACCTGGGCTTCAAGCTAGTGGTACAGAACCAGCCGATGACACCAGCACTCAGCACACAGGTATGGATAAAAGACAACGTCTTCAAAAATTTTATACCTCCCTACCAAGCAGCTGCTATACTCAGCCAACAGGATCAGGATGTACAGAGCTGACACCTACTCTATAGAACTTCCTAAGACCATTTGGGCCATGTCTGGCCAAAATTTCCAAAGCAAAAACAGCTTAAAAAATTCATTTCACATATGTTGTACAGTTCTTGAATACAAGCAAGGACAGCGTGAACGACGCTAGCAGGAGTCCATCTCTCACAGAAGAACCTGAGCTACATCTGGAAGCATCTCAGATTATCCAGGCTCTGTACTCCTCCACTCATGTTTCTGTCAGTTTTCAAAGTGAAAATGTATGCGTGAAAACAATTATTTTTGCTGAAGCCTTTCAAAAACATTCCCTCTCAATTTGTTCTTGAGGACTGTTCCACCCAAAGAAAAAAGTGACGCCTTTGTTAATTCTTCCTTTAACTCCAGTTCCCACTATTCCTGTTATGTAATGAAAAGAAGTAAAAAAAACCAACATCCTTATGAATCTGGCTTGTTTGGCTCACACTTATCAAATTCCTGTGACACCCTTTAAAATCCTACCATCTGAGAGTCTTCATTTAAAGCAATACAGATACATTGTAAGCCACTGCAATGGTTACAACAGTTAGCAGTTAGTAAATAGGATACAGTAATAATACCCCTAGAAAGGTACTGAACTCCCGCTTTTACCCCTTTCACTTCCAATAAATGCTTTTTTCCCCTTCATCCATCAGCTCCACACAGGAGGCCTGGACAGAAAATATTTGGTCAGATTGCTGCTTGAGAATCGAGCAGGCCTCATCAAGTACCAAATCTCGGCCAATTTGTTTGGGCCTGACTGTGTGTTGTTTTGGGCCCGGCTGTGTGTTGTTTCACTTCATGCCTCTCCTTCATCCATCTCATCAGAGTCCCTGCACCAGACAATATAAATGTTCTAGACTTATTCCAAAGTAAAAATACTTTAAAGGAAAGATAAGGGGAGTATTATTTGAGCACATGAACAGGACAAAACACAAACCAACCTTTCCCTGCCTCTAGCCACGCACACAACATACAACTACGTTAGTTTTGTAAAATAACGTTTTTTCCAATTCCACACATAGGTGATACCACTATAGAAAACACTGCATTAAGGTGTAACGTATGATTTAACTTAACCTTTTGGCAAGTAGTGTCTCTTTCAGAATTAAACATGCTATTTAATTCAAATTTCCCTATAAATTTGGTTACAAAATAAAGCTGAAGACGTTATTTTATTTGCTGAAAATACTAGAAAAAGCAGATGTTGCTCTTAATCCAAACCATAACAGAAGATTCACCATGCATAGTACTGGGGCATTTGGGAAATTACATTTTTCCTCTCCGTATAAAAATTTGCAAGCTGAATATCTACAGCTCTTTGAAGGCTAAAGATGTTCCTCATTTACCTACTTCTAGAGAAGTTCTCCATCTTGAGCAAAATCTCAGTTCTTCCACAAGGGATTTTCTCTGCAGTCCCACTACCTGCCTATTCATCTGTTTCATTTCATTAGCTAATATTTGGGAAATACTCCACCGCACAGACACACCAAAACTTCCGCACACGATGCAGGAGAATCAGCTCCTGCAGTAACAAGAACATCCAGGTTGTTGTCATCTCACTACAAGCTAGTGCTACTGTACACAAGGTAAATTTAACATTTGCCTGACATGACTAACTAGTGATAAGCAGGACGCTCAAAAAAGATACAGAAATACACCAAGAAAATCATACCGAAGTCATATCACGTCTGACAGCAGAAATCCAAAGGTTTTGTTTGTTTGTTTCTTTTCGGACTAACTAGGGATTGACAAATGAGAAATGCAAAACATTGTCTCCACTGACTTCTTCCATTCATGAATACTCAATCAGAAACTCTTCATGAAGCCCAGCACTGCGTTGCATGATTTTGCCTATGTTTTTAAGGCATGCTATCTAGATTGCAAGTTTCCCTTCAGTTTTCAACACCAACTTTGTGTCTGTTCCTTACATCTAATTGTGAACTGAACCTCTGGGCACAGCAGGCATTTATTTGACATGCGCATTGGTATACTAAGCACAAGCAATCACCAAAAAGCCAGAAAAGGGACTGCTACACTCTCAGTTTCCTCATTATGTCAACCATATCATCCTGAGAGCTTTCTAGTAAATGTACATAATACATACCCTTCCTTTCTCTTCCTTTTTACATATATTTCTATTCAGTTTGTACAGTGCTCTAGTGATACATAGGTAACAGGGGGCCTGCCATGCCTCCAGCATGTGTTTGGGTAGCTTACAAGTACAGAAAACTCCGTGTTCCCTCAGTTGTTCTCACGAGACTTTCATGCCAACAGAAGGAGAACAAATGACAACTTCTTGGTGCTCACCACTGACCCCATCTATTAAGTAAATACTTGGTAAATAGATATTCTTTATAATTCTAATTGAAAAGCAGTAGGTAAGGAGAGAACATCTGTCAGTAAACAAGCAGTCAAAAAGAATTAAAAGTCTCTGGAACAGAAACTAACAATCTGGGATTTTAGATGGCTGACAAGGGGCAAATGGGGAAAGATGAAGTTGGTAAAATCATGTGTTTAAATACAGCTTGAGAAGTGACTGGAACACAGGCTGCGATGTTAAACTTAAGACTTGACTGCCTCCTAGATCCAGGCAGAGGCAGGCGCAGTGACAGTCATCGTGCACTGACCTAACGCTCCCAGGCAGTCGGCGTTCCGGATGTGCAGCTCCAGTCTTCAACGAGCGAGAAATGTTCACCCGCCAATGCAAAGCATGACAGACCATGTTCTGAATTTCAAGAAAGGGCTATGTATGGGACACAGCATAATATGACAGTTTTGCATACCTCAAGTAATCCTCACAACAAACACATTCAAACTTACCCAGAGAAGCATCTGCAATCAGGCAGATTGCATACAATATAAATTACAGGCACGATCCAAACATAACGAACCCTTGATGCTTATTGCAGTGATTCCTGCACAGGCCTCTCCCATGATATTTTTGTTGCATTTGCCACACCTGCACTTTTACTGACATTACTTACCACTCCCAATCAGTAAAATGGACATAAAGCTAAAGAACATTCAGAAACACTAAATACATTTTTGGCATATTGCATGATACGTTATTCTACATTGTTTATTCTACCTCAGATCATGTTACATCATGTCAAATATCTAGAAATTGAAATAACAGTACATGATGCAATACATTTGCTATGTAATGTGATGTGACTTTTAAAACTACACCAAAAATGTTTTCCTGCTCCAATAACTACTATCAAATTAGGCTGTAGTTACTCAATACAAATTGAATTTGGCACAGAGAGTGTGAAAGTAAACACAGAACAATTCTGTGCGTGCATTACATACATAACCCTGTACATAATACAACCATGTTGTGGTGGAGATGAGGATTTGCTTGTTTAAAACTGGCAGGCTTGTGCAGTTGAAAAACAGCTTTTTTGTTTCCATATATATGAATATACTTATATATGTAGTAATAGAAATCTGCAGTGGATTAAATATAGTTAATTCATGCACAGTACTGAGAAGAGATTTTTTTCCTCTATTTAATCAGCAGGTGTCCTTAAAGCAAAACATTTATAAAAATGGCAAGCCTTTTAGCAAGAACAGCCTAATAATATTTTTTGGAAAATATATTTCATTTTATATAGTGCCAGCTGTTATTATTTATGCTCCTAAACAGTTTCCTAGGTGTTCTTCTTTATATCCTCTCCTGTCACTACTAAATTTGTTACAGTCAAACACAAAGTCCAATAAATATCTTAATAAGTGGTACAGGTTCCTAAACATCAAGCCCAGTCAATTAAATTCACTGGCACAGCAGCTAATGGCAGTTGAACTCAGCTAAATATTAAACAAAAAATTTTCGTGAAAATCTCCAAATAATAAAACAGAATAAAAGAGAGAACTACAGTAAGCAATTTTATCTACTTGTGTCATCAGTGAAGCCTAGAAACCACAGATAAACCCAAAAGCCAGTAAGAGTGACCATTTTTAAGTGGTGACATTTTTCTTTTCCCGGAATGTAAGTCTAGTTCTGTTCTCAAGAAATAGCTTTATTTCTTTTAACTCTACTACCTGAAAATATTTTGAAAAATTATTGCATACTTTTGAACCTAAGTGTTTTCTGGGTTGAAATACCATAGGTGTGGTGACAGAATAATTATGGTAAAAAAACAAGCCTAATTCACATCACAGACAGCATCACCACTGACACAGTGACAGTGACGCACCATGCCCGTGTCAGAGAAGAGTGAAAGGCACCATTAAGGCAGTTAAGCTTTCACTAAGCAAAAGACCCAGGGCACCACCCGAGCATACAAATGGAACAACCTTGTTCTAAAGTTAAAGTTACTCAATCTGCCATGATGTCTTCTTAGAGTAACTCCTCCTTAATTAACAAAAACTACATGCAATTTCTAACTTGATATACAGTCAGAATGAACTGTTTGTTCCAATAAAATTGTCAAAGAATGGCCATAAGGAAGTGACAGTGGAAAAAAGCACTGACATTTTGAAAGCTCGGTTTGGTCGGCTCTTTTTAAAGGGGAAGTCTTTGTAGATACTGCCGTACGTTAAAGTAAGGCTGCATGGTTGCTATCTTGAGCCAGCACCAAAATAAGGTTCTTCTCCTCCAGGATGGCACTGGTTTATCGAGGCACTTAGGTACGTGCACAATTTCAGGCATACAGATTGTTCAGCAGAGTTTTTGAAATGTTAAAACTTAATAAAGACTTCATCTATCGTATCCTGCGCAGGAACACAAAACAAACCTTATAGTTCAACATCTCCACCAAATACACTGCAATTGCAATCACAGCAAAGGGAAAAGCATCCAAAGAAAATAAAGTACTGTAATTTGTGGCTGGCAGCAAGGAACTTGATAGCAAAAGAAACAAATCTCTTTTTTTGGAAGAAAAAGCCTCTCTACGACAAAGAACAACTGCTGGAAATAAAGCAAGATTAACCTGTCTCTCTTCTGTCTTCATCCTTGTAGTGGACAGCAGAGAGATAGCACTTAACTTGTCCTAAAGCAGCTGGTTCAAAAGCAAAACCCTATCTATTCCATGATTTGAATCAACTTGTATCACAGAAAAGAAAGGTGGACCTGGAGAAGTGAGCTAATTCATCTTCATAAGCCAAAGCAGGGCCCACTCTGCTTAAATTATCCCTGGAAAATGCTCGTTAGTCTGCTCCTGAGTAGTGCAATGACAGAGACTCCGGGATGTCCCCAAGCAATCTGTTCTGGGACATAACTCTTTTTACAACTGGAATTTTTCCCTCAACGTCTAGCCTAAATCTTCCTTGCTGCAGTTTAATTCCATTATTCTTTGTCCTGTCCCCAGAAGCAATGGAAAACAAATTATTCCCTTCCTCTTTGAAGCAATTTGGAGACATTTGGAGGCTCATCATGCTCTGCCTCCCTCTCACTCAAACTGAACAATTAAAACTCTTTCAGCTGCGCAGGCTTCCTAAACCTCTATTTCTCCCCCTCCTCTGGATTCTGCCAGCAGTGGCTGTGCTGCACAATACCCTAAACCGCAGGAGAAACGTAACCAAAACTAAGGCAGGCTGGTTCTGCACCTTGCAAGAAGGCTCCTGCTCGCACACCACAGCGCACCGCCGTCCCACCACACAACGACATGGGCGATTCACGCTCAACTTCTCCCCCAGAACAACCTCCGCCTGCTCCACCAGAAACTCCCTGGCACGTGATTACATAAACATCATCTGTTCCTACCTGTGCCGGGCACAAGGAGGCCAGAGCCGCAGCGCTGCCCCTGCGCGGGGTGGCGGCGAAGCGGCCGCTACCAGACGCAGCCGGTTCCAGGCGGCCGCCGGGCGCTACAACGGCTGCAGAGCGCGTGGCGCCGCCGCCCCAAGGCCTCCCTGAGGGAAGCGCGGCGGCTGCGGGCGGACAGCCGCGAGGAGAGCCCCAGTGAGGCGCGGGAGGAGGCGGGAGGAGCGTGACATGGCCGCCACGCCCGCGGCCGCTCCCTGCCTCGCTGAGGGGCGGCGACGCCTCTGGAGGGACCACGACCCTGGGCGGCGACAGCCTGAGGGCCCGCGGCGACGTGCCAGGGTGGGGACGGTGAGTAGCGTGGGTTTAGGAAGGCACGGGGCAGCTGTCTGGGCTGAGCCTGGGGAAGGGGGGGGAAGAAAGGTGTTTATTTCTCTCTCTTTTTTTTTTTTTAAACTAATACCCAAATTACTGATCAGAAGCTGGTGTTAATTGCCAATAAATTAAATTCCGTCAAAATCACTCGAGACAAAGGCTGTTATACCCACAGCACTACCCAAGTGTAGTACCTCTCCCTACTAAGCTGCATCCTATTCTTTTCCATGCTACTTCTCCAAATTATGAATGTCACTTTGAAGCTTTACTGTACCAGAAGCCCAAGACAATATTAGTCTTGGGAATAAACCCCAAAATTATCAATTTATTTTTCCAAATGAGTTGAAAGAAGTATGTGCAATGGCCACTAAAAACAAAAGAGTACCTTTTAAACTTACACTGTGGTGTCCAAAATGCTTCAAGTACTTGCATACAAGAGTGCTATACAGGTTAGGTAAGAGTCATATTTATACTGTTTCCCCAGCACCGTGGCAATTTAAGTATACTCTGAAATACTCTAGAGAGCCATTACTGGAGGGTATCTTTTGCACTTGATTTACCACACTGTAGATGCTGCCACACTTAAAATCAAGAGTGCCTTGGCTGCAGCAGCATCCACCCTTCCACAACCCAGCTTGTTATACTTCATGAACACCATATTCACTCTGAACTGCCCAGGAACTTAACTTGGGAAGGTCACTTCGTGCAAAAGATTAAATACAATCCCAACCACTTACCTTGTGTTTGCGAAACTGAACGCATAGAAATGAAGAAGTCACCAGGAAGTAAAGGTACGTTCTTTAATATCAGCAACAACACACAAACTGGGTGCCCCTAATTGCTCTACTTGCTGCAGAGCAGGGTGGGCTCAACCTCTTCCTGCCCCCAGGAGCAGCACCCTTGTGGACCACCAGCAGCTCAGGGGAGCACTGTGCCATGCAAAACAGTACAAGCACCTTCTGCACAAATAACACATAAAAGTGCTTGATTGAGGAAAGTATTTCTTTCTGGTATCCTGAAACAAAAAAGCAAAACAAAAGTTGTTAGTAAGAAGAAAATAAGATGTATTTACTAAAAAAGCGCACACGCCATAACAGGAAAAATCCAGCCACCATACTGGGCTTTACAAAAGGCCTGTTGTGATTTTCTTATGGTGTCCTAGTAGAAGGAAGTGCAGTATGTCTAACGGTACACTGCAGCAATAAAGAGCATGATTTGTAGCTGATTTCTCATGCTGGCTCTCTTTGACACTAGGCAAACTCCCCACCTTCAGCACTCCTGGTTCCTCAGTGTAAACATGAGAAGCATCTTCCCAGTTACCTGAGCTCATGTTCATTATACTACCAGGCAAGTTTTATCAAACAATTATTTGTGGATACACATTTCAGCAGTTTTAATAATATTTACCTAACTCATTGGGGTGCTGTGTGCATCAGTCATTTAATGCTGCAGAGATACTTTCAAAACACAAAAGCCTAGAATAATCACACAGACAAAGTTAATAAATGATGCTATTGTTCCTTAGATTAATAACATCTTCATAAAGGATGCCCTCTGAAAAAACACAGACTACTTCTGTGCTGTATTTCAAATAGCAACAAAAAACATTATAATTAGACATTTTCCTGGTTTTCAGTGCTCCTTATAAACAGTTTTTAGTATCACCTGAATTAATTTTCTTTCTCATTTAAAAGAATTGGAAAGAATACTCAAGGGAAAAAGAAAGTGAGAGAGAAAATTGCTTGTCACACCATTTCTCAGTACTCTATAGCTCTGTACTGAAAATGTACCTCAGTGATTCAGGAGCTGTGAAAATTCTAACTGTGATCATACAGGCTGGGAGTGGGGGCTGTACTAAAGTGGGAGGTGTTGCTTTTGTTACTTATTTTACTTAACATAATAACAGTTGCCAATATGAAAAAAAAAATATGTATCTACTTCTCATTCTGGATTAGAATATGCCAACAAGTACGGCTCATTACATGAAGTAATAAGTGATGCACTACCCACATCTCTCTCTCTTTTTTTTTTTTTGTTAACTTTTGTTTATGATTTAAACCAATAATCACACTAAACACTTGGAAATAAATGAAGCCTTTTCAGGCTGATTAAATTTGGCTGAATGCTTTAAACATGTGACTTCGGCTGATCTAATCATCCCAGGATAGTCAGAGAATTAATCATGCAAATGTCTTCAGATATTTCAATTTGCAAAGCTGTGTTTTGTAGCATGCACTTTTACAAAGTATCTGTATTCTATCTGAGGTCCAAACTGCAACTGTTCAGTGACTGGGCAATAGGAAAAACATACTAATGAGCAAAATACTAAGCCAAATAAAGACAATTAATAAGTTTTAATCAGAAGAATATAAAATTTGCCAGAAACTTTATATCATTGTAGGAGGTATAGGCCTATTGCCCACAAGGAGGAAGGTGTAAGGAACATACCAAACATGTAACTTACAACTTCACTGCTTCTGCACAGAGGTTCAAGCTTACGACGTGTACTTTGTAGAATTAGACTTCTCTGTGCCCACTGCACATGAGGAGAATGACTGCGTGGTTCCTGAATGATCCTTGCTCACTCTTTTGGAGACAGGCAGCTTCCACCAAATGCAAGACTCATTTACTGCTCATAGCAATCCTTTTTTCCTACCTTCCTTTCTGTGTGAAGGAAAATTTTAGGATGAATAGGTTGAATCTTATGGATTCCATCTTTCATCAAAAACCCTGTTTTATTTTAAGCAGAACCTTTCCTACCATCTCCTCTTTTCTGTTTCTCAGATGATTGGAAAATATATCTAGATCATATATTTTGATGCTACAGTTGACCTTCTTTAAAGCTTTAATCTATTAAAGCAGTTGGAAAAGGATAGAATAAGGTAGAGGAAATACCAGAGTTTTATGAAGTTAACCTAACCACTTAGATTTTTTATAAACTACTTGTTCTTTACTGAAGCATATCTTTTCATTTGCCTTGGAATATGTTATGACTATTAGTACATGTACTATGTATGTCTAACTTTATGTTTACGTTTGAGTTCTATTCCTTGATTAACCCACCTAGACACTGTTAAAACAAATAAGGGTAATGAAAGCACAGTAGCTCAGTCCAGAAAATAAACTTTAGCAATAGTCTCAAAAAACTTAAAAAAAACAAAACAAAACAAAAAAACTTCTGAGTTTTAAATTCTAACCTGTAATCAACTGGCAAAACCAGTTGTAGTTCTGCAGTATAAAATGCTCAGCTGTGTAAAATGCACCCAACCAATCAGACTTAAAGATAGCATATTAGTGAAGAAGATTCAAATTTGTCTTAAACTAGCTAATAAACCACTCTACCTGAAACACTCGCAGCCAAGGAAGAATCAAAAGATAGCTGGAAGTTTTACAACTTCTGCATGTCACCAAAAGATGTCAGTGAAATCTTGCCATTGTGTAAATGGGTAAAATTGATGTTGCTTGCAAAAAGAAGAAAGAATAGGGGTTATGAAAAGCGTACTACAAAATAGTAAAGCATAACCAGCTAATAAGACTTTTGAGGGATGAACACATAAATCATGAAAACAATAAGCAATACAGTCTACTGGAGTTATAACTGGGATACCACACAGCATTTATTTGTAGAATTTAAACCAGTTAGTTTGCTATAACTGGTGAGAAATGTAAGACAAACCTAGGCCTTAAAAATGAGAGTCCCAGAGCCAGTTTGTTTCTTCATGCGCTTTTTTTTTCTATGCTCAGGAAGAGTCTACTTCAATGACATTAAGGTTATGATGGAAAAATGATTCCAATAGAAGTCTATAGAGATCTCGTTAATATGCCTTTATGATGTGATATTATGACGGCAATTCAATTTCATTGCAGGCCTAATGAGACCATGTTACAATGTCAAAATGAAAGGAAACCATATCAATCAAGTTATAGTACCCTGAGAGAAAGAAAAACCTAAAGAAATTAACCCCATTAAAAACTATTTTAAAACAACATTAAGATTTAGCAAATTCAGAATTGCTTTGCTTTTGTTGGTTTAATGCTTCAGGTAGAAACTAAATTTGGCACTGATTTACAACTCATTAAAATATACTGACATCAGGGGAGTCAGTGAAAGTTTTAAGGAAATACAAACACAGTATTAATGGTGAGTATTGTAGTTATGTAAGGCATGGGGCAGAGCCTGTCCTCCAGCTAAAATCTTATTTTCAGAGGAAGCAGAATTTCAATGTTTATCACTTTAAAAGGTGGCAATTAGGCTAGCATCTAAGCATTTAGCTCTAGGATCTCAACTCCCCTGATACTGTATATCATTTTGTATTAAGTACTGTAGAGTTAGACCCCAAACTGCAAATGTGAACAGAATTCAAGCAGAAATTTCTTATGATAGATAAACAAATATGCCAGTGCCAACAATAAAGTATATTAAATTCTATCTATATATTAAAACAGCTGTCTATATGTATAAGTAATACATACAGAAAAGACAACAAGAGTCTTGGTTAGGTCCCAAGTCCTCAAAATTGAGGTTACTAGTACATGCCACAACTGATAGCCTTTGCTAGTTATACTTTCGGAATCACCTATAAGGCAAGCTATGTCAAAGTTATCAAAATAGTCTTAAAAAAGTACAAAAAGATACAAGTACAAAAGATACAGAAAGTATCAAAAAGGTGCATAAACTGTATAATGGCGTGCCTTGTTTTTTTTGTTGTTTTGTTTTGTTTTGTTTTTGGCTTGTTTGTTTGTTTTGCATCAGAGGCCTTTCCATGAGCATTCTTTGAATGGCTTTATTTCTCATCAACAATTTTTGTCCTTTCCAAGGTAATGTCTCCTATGAAGTACACAAGTTAAAGCTGTAGTATTTCTGAGAATTCCATACAGGCCAGCGTGTGTATTCCATTTAAAATGTGTCACTACCATTTTCCAAACCATGTGCTAGTAGCAGAGACTGGAACTTTATATTTATATATATATTTATTTATATATATATATAATCTGGTATGGAGGACGATGGCTGAAATATCAATACGGGGAGGCCTGGCTACTTGATTGTATCACACTACTGCAAACCCACCAAGGCAAGTGCCATGTGCTTACAATTGTGGAAGCAACCACCACATGGCTGGAAACATATCTGTGCCCCGTGCCACCACCTGGAACGCTATCCTAGGCCACGAAAAGTAAGTCTTACAGGAACGTAAGTTCTGGTCTCTGTAAAAAATGCCACTCACCCAAATACATTATGGATGTTCTAGCGCAGCAGGCAGGGCAACACCATTTGGTAACTTCATGTACTTTTAAATAATAGGTATATGCCAATCACTAAGATACTTACAAGGACAGAAATTTAAGACTTAGCAAGATAATAGCACCAAGTATTTTGGACATATATTATACCAAAATATTGTAAAAAGTGAAAGACATTGATTTTCACTGTGACATTCTTCCTCTTTCAGCTCAGCTTTTGTTTGTAGCAAACATTGGTATTTGCATGGCACTAAGGAAAATCTGCAAACAAGCAAAAAATCCATTGATTTTTTGTTCTGTTACTGTTGAACTTGCAGAGATGGCATTTTTGTCATCACAATATTCAGGGAAATTGATGGAAGGAAGTCTGAGCCATTCTTAAAACCAAAACCTGCTTGTTTCTGTTTTTGCTTGTTCTTCATTGATATACATAAACACACACACCACAGACACACAGAGAACCTTCTTGAAAATAGCTGGCACAAAACAGATGTTTTATTGAAGTTTTACTGTAAGCAGCTGAAAATAAACTTTGTTTCCACCATCATTATTATATGAGAGCGTACTGCCTAGAGGCCATACCCCCATTGTAGGAGGCATTGTACTAATCAGAACAGAAATAGTCCCTGCACAAAGATCAGACCCCAGAGATTTGTTATATTTTTGTTATTTTTCACTCAGAGCCTGTTCCCAAGGCCTATAAAAGTTTGGCCTTGTGCAAGCATTTTCTTGTGTCAGGGTGAGCTTTAAAAAGGAAAATCAAGTGCACCAAAAGCAGGTCTTGCCATTTCAAGAAACAAAATGTTCATTTCTACAAACCTGATACTTACTCATAGCAATAGCTTTAGCAGAGATAAGCACTAGTTACACCAGCATTATATTAATTGCGTGCCATTTTTAAATTTTCACAAAAGCTATTTTGGTTGGTGCTATCTGCTAGGGAGAGATTTGCAATGGCTTAAGAATGGATTCGCTGAAACCTTGTGTGTCTTGCAGAACAACATTCACTTCACTACAAAATTAAGTACTACTGCAAAAATATCAGGATTACTGACAACACTGTAATGAGAGTGGCAAAGAGAAGTGCAATGCTGAAATTATAAGTAAGATTATAAAGTGAAAAATGATATTCCATCCAAGCCATACAAACCGTGATCTTTAATTAGCAGTGATTTGTGTATATACCCTTGGTTCAGTTTGAACATTCAGTGAAGGAAAAGAATGTAAAAGCCAACCCAGCATCAACAGAATCTGCTGGGGTAAACATTCAGCAGCACAGATGTATGAAATTGTTCTTGCTGGTCAGAAATCTAAACTCATCGCTCCCTAATCATTATGCCCAAGAAAATGTTTTGTTCCAAGGGTATGAACGTTTATTTCATCCATGAATTCTTGTGTGGTGTACTTCCCAAAAAGTCTGACAAAGAAGGCTTATTAGAGAGATTTTTGTTCCCCTGACCTTGTCCATAATTACTTTTAACTACGTAAGGACAGACTGGAAGAGTTTCTATCTGAACATGTATTATATCAGTATGAAGATACTTAGGTCTCACATATGGGAGTTACTGAATTGGCATAAACGTCCTTTTGTTTTACTGCAATATAACTATTCACCATAGGGATCGTATCAATTAAATTACTGCAACAGTAAAAATCATTACTCTGACCAAAATACTACAAAAGTTGTTCATAGCCAAGGCCCATTATAAACATCACATCTTTTGCTTGCATCTTTCTTTGAGTATTTGATTAATTTTGCTTTGCAGTAGGCAAATTCCAATGGTTATGGAATGCTTTAGGATAATATATGTGATATTACTTACACCAACACAGAGGAAAAATATCTGCGTTAGAGCTGTGAAAAAAGCCATAAAGTTTTAAAATTAGATATAGACTCACAGATCTAAATTCCAGAAGCTAAAGACAGCTGCACATAATGCAATCTTGTTTTTATATTACAAACAAAATCTTGCCACTCGGTGTATTCATTTAATACATTTATTCATCTTTGGAAGCGCCTGAATGTTCCACTACATATTCTAGAGGGAAAAAGAGATACACAGCTTTGCAATTCACAAAATTCCTTCATTTTTGTCAATTTTCTTGCAACATACTGTTTCTTTATAAATACTAATACCATGATCTTGTGAAAAAAACATTCAGCCAACAGCACAAATCTGATATAGTTCTGAGATGTCCAATAGTCCTTTACTCTTGTAAAGAGAAAACTCAGGTGATTTAACAAATTTGAAACAACTTGAAGTTGCTGGATCGTGTTCATGGACTCAACTCACTGAACCTTCTCATTATTAAATTCTTCCTTATGACTTCAGGAAGCGATTAGCAAGAACAAGCTTCTTCAGCTTACATTCTTTAAAAAAAGTTCTTGGTGGAATGGCTATGAAAAATCTAAGTGTACAATGGGAGACAGATATGTTCGGCAGTTCACCTATTATTTCACTCTCTGCTAGGCATGACTTCCCTTTACTAAACCGTGCCGATACTTCTTAATACACACAATTAATTTTACTTTTCTTAACTGCATACAACTAAAAATAACATGTATGAGTAATTCCAAAATGCCTTTTAAAAAAATTTGTATACATTTGCTATTTTCTATTTTACACATGCCAAATACACAGTCTAAAAGAAAACACTGCACACTACAGTTCAGATTTTTCAAAGATGAAGTGCTTTAGAATTCAAGTTAATGTTTTCTAGTCTTCTCACTTAACTTTTTCTACTGATACCTAAATCTGAGACATCACTCATAACATTTAGCCTGCAAAACAGAGTTCCAGCATGGAAATATGTCCTTGAACATTTCATTATTAAATACATATGCAAAAATGTAACTTTCTGGTAAGACCTTATGTTGTGTCATGTTATGTCTTGGTCACCTCTAAGACTGATCATCTACCATGGCCTTGCAGCTCTCTGGTAATTTTTGTCCTACTTATATTTGAGAAAGTGTCAACCATAATTCGTTGTTTCTTTTTTGCTCTGGTGCTCTGTAATTTGCTGGTTATATTTTTTGTATTATCCTTTAGATAATATTCCAGTTCCTTGAGGGAAGCCTTCGTACTTCTACAGATTTCCTTAGACCCATGAAGTCATGCTAGTTTTGGGAGGGGGTGGTGGTGTTTTGTTCTTTACTTCCTGAAGTGTTTTTTGGTACATTCTAATGCAATTACACTAAGTTTATCAATATATTATTTTAAATATTCTACTCACCACTTGCAAACTCTGCCTGTTGGCTGTCCCTCTTAACTCTCTTTTTAGCAGGGCTTCTCATTTGTACATAGTTCTCTTAGTTCTCAGTCTACAACAGTCATAGTTCTCAGTCTACAACTCTCTACAACGGTCATAGTTCTCAGTCTACAACTTCCTTGCGAGGGGGAGTGGAGGGCCAGGCGCCGACCTATTCTCCTTAATCACCAGTGATAGAACCCGTGGCAATGGTGTCAAGCTGAGGCAGGGGAGGTTTAGGTTGGACATTAGGAAGAGGTTCTTCACTGAGAGGGTGGTTGCACACTGGAACAGGCTCCCCAGTGAAGTAGTCACTGCACCAAGCCTGTCTGAATTTAAGAGGCGTTTGGACTGTGCACTTAGTCACATGGTCTAAAATTTTGGGTAGACCTGTGCAGTGCCAGGAGTTGGACTCGATGATCCTTATGGGTCCCTTCCAACTCGGGATATTCTGTGATTCTCTTTTCTAAAACTATATAGAAGTACTGATGTTGTTAAAAAAAAAAAAAGAAAAAAGATTAAATCTGAATATGTTGCAATCAGTGTACAAAGTGGCTCATTTTGCAGTACTTCTTGCACAATGATCAACTACTATTTGTTTATGAAATCTGAAAGCTTAATCTGTGCACTGTACCTCCTATGGCATTTCCCGTTTTACCTAATTGAACCTTCTTCTTATTGAGATTCTTTCTCTCACATGCTCTCGTGAGTTCCCTGCACACACTGCACTCACTATTGCTGTCCTGCCTCATAGCTGTATTACAGTCAAATAGTTTTTCCTGAAATATCACAATCTGCTACTCACTAACACACTTACATACCTGATTTTTCTCTTCATTTCCATTTGCATTCAACTTCAGTCTTTCCATAAGCAGTCTAGTCAGTTTTTCCCTTACACTTTATGTCCTGGTACTGCAATGTTCCATTATCTTCCTTCTACCAAGTTTCTAGCACTTATAATGTTTCCATAAGCTCAATTAAATCCAAGTTTTCCAATAGCTATTCTTAGACTTATTTGCTTAAGTGTATGTATTCATATATGTATATTTACCTCAATCAAAGGATGCATCAACCTGAGCGATGTGCTTTTACACATACGTCAGCTTTTCCTCACTCTTTTGTCTATATTTAATTTTAATGCCAGCAATTCAATTTCATTTTGATTCAGACAAAGTTTATTCCTCCTGTGCCTCTCCTTTATTTCAAGAGGTTCTCCATTTCCTAATGAAGCCGATTCATTTTCCAATGAGCATATTAATTCCATCAGCTACATCTTCAAATGCTGCATCTCCATCTTTCTGTCTGGCCCTGAAAACATTTCAGAGACTATTATGATGCATCCTGGTCTTTAACTTCCTAACTGGACGTTTACATTTTAACTCCAGCACCTATTCTACCTTTTCCTGTGCCATTGGCAAAATAAATACAAACACAAGCTTCTCCCTTATATATCTGTCCCGGTAAGAATAGCCTAGGAATGTCTACGTAAGTTTCAGTAAAACATTTCTGTGATGGCTGTTCTGACAAATAATATCACCACCTAACTGTGAATACTCAAATGTGTTTACTGTTATTAGAGTTATTTTAATGATTTACATGTACTGTGTGTTTAATTTTTGTCAAATATTGGTAAATCAATTAAAACAATATAACGCCATTGGGAAAAACATGATTTGCAAAATAATTATAAGCAATTGGCACCAGATGTTCTATTTCTGCAAAATTTGCATTTTCAGTTTTATAGTATTTCTGTTTTTCTTCCAGCAAAATGCTTAAGTAATCATACCTCGAAAGGCTGGCTTTTTTCTTTTTCCTAGCTTTGGTATTATGTTAATGTAATTCATAAGGCAAAGCTCAGGTCGTGTTTCCAAAGCCAGTTAAACTTAGTGATTTTATCCCCTACCATACAAACACAGCATCTTGTATTTTAACCACACTTACTTAGTCTTATCTACTGATCTACTACAAGCAGAGATAAACAGCATATTTCAACAATACTGTTCTGCTATACCTGAAGCCAAGTAGAATAATGGAACTGACAGGAATCTTCTCCTAAATATAAGGAAACCTGAATATTCCTGCCAGGCTGTTTGCTGTTTCTTGCTCATCTAGTTTCACCCAAAGAACAAAAGTTCTTTCATCTAAAGAACTAAAGAATTCTATCTAAAATGAAAACTTTGATAGCCCTAGATCAAAATTCACCTACTCAAAGATTTATTTTGACTAGTAGGCACACACGCATGAGAGAGCTTGTTCTAAGTTTTATTATTTTTTTTTATAAAAGAAGAGCAAATACTTTTTGAGGTCACAAGATTGAGGAGTCACTGGAATCCCACAGTATGAGCTCTCAAACAGGGAGTTTAATACTTTTCAATTCTTTGTGTGAGAAAGATTAATTATACAGAGAAAAAGGAAAAGCATTTTGTTTAGATTCACGTGTATAAACTTAAATCATGTTCATTCAGAAAACCTTAGGAGACTACATGTTCCGATTTCTTCCTTCTTTTTTATTCTAAGAGTACATTCAGTCCATTTTTATTTATTTATTTTAGGTTTACACAGAGCAATAAACATAGCTGTAGACAAAGAAACACAACACAGTATGAGTTGTCAAGGCCTTGAGAAACACCCTATACGCAGTTCTGCCACCACAGTTAATAAGAACCAATCAGTTCCAAATCCTATGCAATGAACTCCCATCTAAGAGGTAGTCTCTGCTTATTTGCAGATATTCAAGTTACCCTAGAAAATCAAACTTCTTCAGCATTTTGTTTATTCTTTAGCATACTCCCTGAAAGTTCTTGCTTTACTGCATGGTAGTTTCTGAGATCTGAGATGATGCCTTATAAGAATTTAACTGACAACATTAGTCATTGCACATGTGATAGCATTCTCAGACACCAGTTAACAACTATGTATTACTCAACAAGAAGTGAATGGGAAAATAAAGCTAAATTTGGATAATCGGAAGTACAAGAGGTAGAATACTTGAAACAAACAGAGTTCTTTTTTACTGTATTTACTAGCTCTAATACTGGGTCTTAAAGAAGCAAAAACATTTGAAACAGATTTAAAGCTTTTATTCTGCACTGAATCCATTCCTCTGTGATCCATTAGCACGAGGATTTCAGAAGAACATACTTTTTATCAAGATTATCACTGATACAATGCATCTTTAATTTTGAGCATGGAAGGCAGAAAAAAAAATCAAAGTTTTATTTTTTTTTTTATCGTATTTAAAATATTCACTAATATTTTGCTTGACATGAAGCCATACAGCAATGGTGGTACTACCTTCACATTTTTCCAACAGCAAGCACACAAGTCTACCATGAGGGCAACCAAAACAAAACAAAACAACAACAACCAAAAAACACAACTAAAATGGGTTATCTGATTACCATACTTTTGCAAGATGGGTCTTCTGCTTTTTGGATGACTGTCAATGTAATGACTTTTCAGCAGCTTTCTGGGTTGCAATACATTTTGTACAGTTCACTTAGAAGACCTGAATAAAGTCTTATTTTCCATCACTTCTGAAGACTGGCTTTGCATCTTCTCCATGCTCTCAGCAGTCTTAGGTGTGCTAAAAGTGCTCTTCTTGCTATATTTGCTTGGAGAAACTATATGCCTGTTCCTCCTTTTTCTCCCACAAATATTCTTGATCGAAAGGATCATTTCTCTCTCCCACACATGGGTTCTTCTGATCCAGTATGCAGCAGCAGCCAGCATAATACAAACAATGAAACTTTCTCTTTGCTGTTGAGATTTTTTTGAAGTCCAGATGTCAATTAACACTTCAGCACTTATCAATCACTAAAAAGCAACACTGTGACACTACGATAATCAAAAACTAGTTTTCCTCATAGTATTATTTAATCCCTTTTCTACCAATGCAAAAAATTCTCCAATAGAGAGCCTTGGAAAAAGTCAGAAATCATACTGTCCTCCTGATGGTCAGATTCAGCAGAGACTCTATTAGAGATTGTCTTGTGATAGTTTCTTCCATTTCACAAGGAAGGAAGAAAGAAAGAGAAACCCATGGAGTTATCCTGCAGTGAAGGGAAATAAACATTCACATGGATATCACATTTTGAAAATGCTTTCTTGACTGGAGGGAGCACACCAAGATCTGCAGTTAAATACTTTCAGGGATCACTCTGTAGTCACCTAACACCATTTAAACCAATTTTTTACCCAGTCTACATGAGGCTGAAGAAGAATTTGCAACTTGGGCTCAGGTGTAAGTGCAGATGGTTTTTAATCCACTTCACAAATCCGGTCATAGTTATATTGGTTTCATAACTTGAAGTATGACTTGGGAAAAGAATTGCTGAAAGACTATATTGACTAATTATCTTCAATTTCTTTAGTATGCTCTCGGATATCTTTAGTTCAGGTCAAACTGATCAAGATGTGATAAAAAGAAAAATAAGCATTTGAGACCTGCTTCTGAAAACTGCAGGTCCAGCTGAGACACAGCATTGTCTACCCTCAGTATGCAAACTATTATTCATAACATCTGCCTATCTAGTGCAATGTGAGTTCCTGTCACTCATCACCGACATGTCTCTATACTAGGGCTGATATCCTAACAGTAAATTATTATCTTTCATGAGAATATGCTAACTCCTTTTCTATCACTATGCACACTGGTCTACATTACCTTTTGGCATTGACAGTATGTTCTAGCGTGATATATTAATTCAAGAGAAAAAAGAAAAAAAAAATGCAGAGACACCGGTAAAAACACTATATATCTGCCAACAATTGATTAAAAGCATGAAATTATTCTTCCAATAAAATTATTCTCCCAAAATGGCAATAAATTTTACCATTGACCTCAGTGGTGCCAGGATTCCACCAAATTTTCAGATTTTGGGTTATTAATTACTAGCAAGGTACAATACTAGTCATATTATTCTGTGTCAGGTAGAATTTTTAAAGGCTATTTTCCTATTTCTCCAATTTCTATAGAACAATTTTTGACTTACTAGCAAAATAACCTCTAATTCAGTTATTATTATTGTGTATTATCAGATCACACTACACAGATATTTCTGCCAGTATTTTCAAGCAGTAAATGACCATAATCATACATACCTGACATACATAATTATAACACATTACTTTTCAGCTAAGAATGAGTAGGTGGGACTCTCTCAGTATGTCTTCTCATTATATTTTCTACAATAGATTATTTTTTTTTAATTTGACATCTCTGTCCTTCACTAATGTCCTCAGTAATTTCCTCCACCAAGCATTTTTATTATTTCACCCTACTGTAATTAATTCTTAACTTGAAGTTCTCCATCAACCCTAATTTAACTTTCTGTAGGCACAAAAGCATTGGAAAAAATCCTCAGTGAGACGGTGTTTGCCAGATAGCTTTTCTTCAAGCTCTTCCAGCTTTAAATCTGATCACACAAAATACTGAACCAAAGACCGAATTGAACAGCACTATATATTGTCGTATTACAATAGCAGTGTCACTTTTCCAAGTACTGAAGTTGGGCTCTGACAAAATCACAAAATTAGACTCGGAGTGTGGAGAAGCTGGGCGCGTGCATTCTCACTCTCTGACAAGACTTTACAAGTAGCTACTCATCTGATGCATACCTCCTGGGATCAGGCACTGAGAGTCTACTATAAATTCAGTTCTTTTTTCTTTCACTTGCCAAGAGAATCCTCCTCCTACAGCATATGTGTAAGCAGAGAATACAGAAGGAAAAGTATTTGATTCCAAAACTTCAGTGAACAGATTTCTAGTTTTATTTAGTTATCTTTCAAAAAAAAAAAAAAAGAAGAAGAAGAAGAAGAAAATCCCTCAAGTTAAGGGTTGTATGCAAGGCACTCAAGTACAGGACAGCCAAGATACAGGTAGTAGTGTTAAAATTATAGTACAGACAAGAGAAAGACATCATCCTAATTATTTCTCACATGGTGACTTAGCTGAGAAAAGCTTCAGTATCAATGATTACCAAGTATTCTTTTTTCTGTATTTAATATTTTTAACCACTGTATTCAATGAAAGCAGCTGAACTCTTGTCAAGGGCTTGACCAGGGAGAATCGATGTATTTGTTTGCACTAGTTTCTCAGCAGAGCGAGCTTCGAGCATGCTGGACTGATAACAACTGTGGCCTTTTATGTGCTGAATTCCCATCACAAAAGATACACTCACTTGAACACCAAATGCAGTGGGTGTAAGCAGACAACAGTAAGCTGACAGTGCTTACGTGATATCAGCAATTCTAGACTGTTACAGTTAAATCAAAATCACAGTACTATTCAATGATGCTGACGGCAGGGTTTTTTTTACTCCAGTTCAATGTACCTTCAATAACCTTAGTTCAATGTAACCAATATTCATCACCAATAACATTTACATATTATAAATCAATTTATCAAAAAATGAGCAGTATACCTTAATTCTGAGCAGAACCGCAAACCCTGTTCATCTAGGCAGAGTTTGTTAGTCCAAGCCTTTTATTTTTTAAACTATGAAGTTGAAGAGTCTTTAAATAATGTGCTTGATTATCGTAGTCTGTTTTTTAATGACAAAAATCAAAAAAGCATGATGCTAGACTACAACATGCCTATTAATCAGTCTCTATCAGAAAGACTAGTCTCTATCAGAAAGACTACTTTAAACAGTCTTAAAGTCTTAAAGCAGACATTTTACAATGATTACATTTCTTTGATGTGGAAATAAGACTATTAAAGCAACAAAGAGGAAAAGGGACAATCTTAGGTAATGATAGAGACACAAGTCTGTGTTTACTGAAGACTAAATTATAGAAAGCCATATTCTATATCATTACTGGCTTAAAAAAAAAAAAAAAAGAAAGAAAGAAAAGAAAGAAAGGAAGGAAGGAAGGAAGGAATAGCTGTCATAAGAGGGGAAGAAAATAAGTAACATCACTGTAACTAAAACCCAGGTAGCAATGACACACTGCCCTTTTAAAGAGAAAAACAAGAAAGCATTCACTTTGGGAAGCATGCAGGCTCTGCTCTCGAGTTGCATGAGTCAATTATCAATGCTTTCCTCAGGGCTATACAGATAAATGTCAAATTAAAACATGATGATTTCAGCAGTCATTCTACTACCAAAAAGTGCAACTAGAATCAATAAAACAAGTTTCTGTTTACACTGAAACATTTAAGTATCAATAGAATAAATTCAGAAATGCACCTCCTTCCTGTCACTAAAAGATGGTGTTTTTTTCCCCCCCCACAGTTTTGTTTACATCAAACAAGACGTCTTCTCTGAACTGAGACTCATACAATAGGTTACCTAGACGAGAGGAATCAATTTGTTATTGAAGATATTTGTACTATATAAAGGATTCAATCTAGACTGCTTTCAGCAAATATTTTGCTTTCACTGAATGTACAGCACTTGATATCCACATTACCATTGTAATATTATTACAATGATGTCTTTTTATTATGACTTAACCATCCTTTATACATTTTATAACACAAACAAGTACTTAGTTTGGAAAAAAAAAAAAGATGGTAATTTATCATATGCCCATAAGAAGCCACTTCTCAGAACATCTTTCCAGTCCTTTCTGCCACACTATAAATCATACACATCTACTATAATCCAGCTTGATCTACAATTTCTGTCATTCAAGAATTTAATCTAATGTACAAAAAAAGGCAGTTGAAATTGGAGATAGCTTTTGAACAGTATTTTAAGTACCTCAGAATAAGTAAAAAGAAACACAACAAAAACAAACCAAAAAAGAATTTTAGCTGTGAACATTCTCTAGTCACTGGCATATTTGTATTAAGAAAAAAAAGGTAGAATAAAACAGAAGTAGTAACAACTAAACTTTTCTGCTGAAGTAGATGTTAAAAATGGTCCAACTTTTCCACCCGTACAAAAACAAACCAAAAAAAACCCAACCAGCTATTAAGTCTACATAATTTAACGTATATCCAAAGTTAGAGTTCAACCCACACCCAAGGGAAAGACAAAAATGTTTTGCTCCTAACTTGTTCACTGGGCACTGTCATATCTTGTACAATATCTGATTCTTCAGAAATGACATTTAGATGTCATAAAATCTAAATCACAGGCAATCTCAAACACTTTTTTTAGAGATAATATCCAAGACTAATGAATACAATACACTAAGAAGTTCATATGACCAAATCAAGCTGTCTTGTCTCTCTGGGTAAGTCATTCTTTTCTTGACAGTAACACACAGTACCAGCAATATTCCTCGTATGAAAGTTCATAACATTTATGTTTGTCTTGTGTGTGCTTTCATTTAAAACAATATTTACCGTTGACTTAAAAACAAAGAATTCTCTTGGTAGTGTGTATTTCTGTGTAGTTATCCTGAATTGTCTGATCTATGTCTCTATGTACCATTGAGCAGCTTACACAACCTGTGACTTTAGAGTCAATCTTTTAATTCTTTTGGAGGAGAACACTAGGTTGAATAAAGAAAAAATATAATTCTGAGTTCATTTCAGTCTTTCACCATTTATAATTTTGTCCTCACATTTTATGTGAAATTTCACCATTTCTCACATTCCACCAGAAACTTGTTACACATTTTTTACTTTTTCTCCTCAAATTATTTCAAAAAAGCTTAAGACATATTCTTTTATTATAAGCCCTTCTCTGCAATAAAAACAAAAAGTGAAGCCTGCCTCATTTGCCCCCACGTGGCTCGGCTAGGCTGTGGGTTACTTTTCTCATCACAACTAAAGGTCAAGGGTCTTTAATGCTTTCCTTATCTTGCAGTTCTTGCTAACTGCATGTGTAAGGAGTATTAGTGTTTTTGTATACCTTCCTGTAAAGATTCCTTACAGATTGCAAAACATTTAACAAAAGATTTTGAGCTTTTGATGTGTCACATTTAAGGGAAAACATTTTTAATAGTCTGAAAAATTAAATGAATAGCAAACAATACATTTCCCATAGATAATCTTCTAATGCATCTTGCACCAGTATTTTCTACTCTGCTATGGCTTAACAGGCTATCCTTCTGTAATTGCGTTAAACTCGTATAAAAGAATTACAGGTATAAGCAGATAAACACTTCAATGAACTTCATTTGGCTAAATTTAAGTATGTTGACTTTTGTTTAATAAAGAATCAGTCAACGTGATTATACTATGGAGTCAGGAAATAACTAATAAACCAATCCTTGTGGAATTTTTTCCCCCCATAATATTTCTAGGACATTTCAAGTGCATTAATATTCATGAGAACATTGAAAGTGAATTTTACAGTCTAAAAGCACTGATCATTTCAGTGGGGCAAACAATGCAGATTTTTTTTCTCTGTCCAACATTCGGAATGGGATTTTTCTCGCTGATTGTCCTTACACAAAATAGACATCCTGATGACTCCATTAACCTATTCAGTGGCAAAATATATTTATTTACTCAATAGCCATGTCACTTTCAGGTGTAGCTATCTTTTCAGAGGTGGATACATTCTTTGTTTTGCAGAATTCTGGTCTTCTATAATTCTGGTATGCACAAGTACAGCGAGTAGTGAAACAAGAACATTCATATCTATATTGGGATGGTGATTTTTATAAAGTTCTGAACAACAGCTACTTCTCCAACATTATGAACCCACAAATCAGTACCAGTACTACATCTTTTGCTGGATTTTAATGGATGGTTACATGAAGAAAAGATAGAAGTTAACTTTTCTTAATCAAATTATTTGCAAGATTTAGATTATGTACTCTTAATATGTATGCCATATTTCCTCTCAATGAGCTTAGCATGTCTTCAGATACTTTGTCCCTCTGTCTTATTTTTTCTTGGTCACCCTCTCCTGTCTTGAACTTTCTTAATATAGCTTATATTCCACAGAAACAAGGAGCAAACAGGTAATATGCAAGGACAGGTGTTATTTTATTGGAGTTTGATTTGTTAAAAGAAGCTTGCAGTTACCATATATATCCCTAGACTGAACTAAAACTAATAGGAAGTACGTCTGCTTTATGACTGACATAGCAACCCATGGTATGGCTGAAGAGCTTGTTTAGACATGGTTGAAAGGATTATTAGTTTGCAGTGTCTTAAGCAAGCTCACCAGCTTCCTAGAGTGCTATCTCTCACAGAGCAAATAGCATCATCAATAGACCACCAGTAGTATTCTTGTACTTCTTTCATTGTCAAGCATGTTCAAGCATACTATATCTGCAGTATCTCTTCTCCATTTCAGCTATGTAAAACAAAGGGATACAACGAAAAGCAGGCCTCAAAAATGCATACAGAACTAGAGGAGGTATCCTAATGGTTCAGAAAGAAAAGACAGCTCTGCTGGAGTACTGAAGAGCATTTCCATATGGAAGTAAAAGATACTGATGTCAGTGAAGCCCAAAATCCAAGTCTGTATTTAATTGATTCTCACAGATTTTATTAGAAACAGGACTGCAAAAAAAAAAAAAAAAAAAAAAAAAAAAAAAAAAAGGACCATCGAGATGTGACAAACAAAACTGTTCTTAGAAATACTAATCAAACATCCATAACAGGATAAATGACAAATGATTTAGTAGGATGTCAGAAAAAAAGAACATCACAGCTAACTCCCTATTGACCTAGAACATGTTCTTTTCTAACAGAAAACAGTATGAGCAATAATTTTAAGTCAATTTGACAGATCTGAGTCCAAATCATCACAAACTTTAAAAACAAGTATTTAAGGATTCTATTAAATAGCCTCAAGAGCTCTAATGCACCTTCACCCCCTTTCCACTCAGCAAATACACAGGGAAAATGTTGATAAATATATATATATATATACTTTAAATCTGCACAGGCCACTAGTTTAAAAAAAGTCAGAAGGATAAAAGTGTCAAAACTAGCCCGAGGTCTAGCAGCTGACAATAACAACCTGTAGCAAAGTCAGCTGGGAAGCTCTCCAGAATCTTTATGGGAGCGTACACCCATTGTAAAATGGCAATACACTCTAACTATAGCCATCTAGCTAGTCATACCAGTGGCTGGAAGTATTTATTGCACAACACAATAAAAAGATTTTACATAAATCAATATAAATCATTGAAAACAGTGAAGCTACCATTCATGCACCTTACCTCACTATCAGATGCACAATTTTTCTGTTAGATGAAACTGGGCTCATCTTCCTAATGACTCCTCAGGTGCTCCACAGTTCTGGCTAATCTGAAATTCTGCCTTTGGGACCGGTTGCAAAAGCATCTAATAGATTCTAATTAACTCAACCTTCTTTGTGTTACAGCTCTTCCTTTCTAAAGGTCAGCACCTTTGCAGCATGCTAGTTATGTTATTAATTTGTTAGCATTGCTATTCATAAACAAACCAATCTCTTTCACACAGATGTATAAACCACTACTAAGAAACTTATAGACAGATGGTAGTGCCAAAACTAAAAGCTTTTTTTTTTTCCAGCTATTATACATGCTTTACTTTTAAAATAGTAATTATTTTAGTACTTGCTCATTACTCCTGAAGATTGACAATCCTAATACAGACACCAGCATCAAGATTTTCTGCTCACCTGCTATCCTTCAACTCTAATTATATCTAGGCATTAAGGAATGGTCAGTCTCCAGATGCTTATAGAGATCAAGTATGGCAGCAGTTTTTGTATACATCTAATTGGGACTAGAATGGTTATAACAACTTACAACAGTGAAATGACTAGAAATGGTCAAACAACTAAAACTTCATTTGGATTTATTAATAGAAACTCGGATAACTTTTGTGTTCCCTTTGCTTGATAAGCGGTGTGCTTTTGTAAGAGTTCAGAGCTACTATCCTATTCCTTGCAATATTTTGTCAGAAGATCCATTGCTATTTCATGTATGGAAACATGCAACTCAAATGGTTTCTTTTGATTGCCAGCATACACAGTCAGAAACCAAAGATATGTTTCACATTAAAATATGACACTATTTACTCTATATTAATTTACAAAACTGAAAAAAAAAAAGGGAAACTGATTTGGTAGACTATTTCAGTCCAATACATTTAACATTTCAAAGTCCATTCATGTGCTCATTTTGGCTGAGATAGAATTGATTTTCTTCACAGTAGCTTGTACATTGCTAGGTTTTGGATTTGTGATGAAAACAGTGTTGATAACACACTGTTGTTGCTGAGCAGTGTGTAAACTGAGTCAAAGTCTTTTCAGCTTCTCACACTGCCCCACTAGCAAGGAGGCTGGGGGTGCATGAGAAGCTGGGAGGGACACAGCCAGGATAGCTGACTCAAACTGGCCAAAGGGACATCCCATGCCATATGGCGTCATGCTCAGCAATAAAAGCTGGGGGGAAGTTTGCCAGGACTGCCATTGCCCAGGGGCTGGCTGGGCATTGGTCAGCTGGTGATGAGCGGCTGCTTTTTGCATCACTTGTTTTTCTTGGTTTTGTATTGTTATTACTTACTTAACTGTCTTTAACTCAACCCACAAGTTTCTCATTGTTGCCCTTCTCAATCTCTTCCCCAGTCCCACTGTTGGAATGGGGGGGGTAAGGGGAAGTAAGCAAGCAGCTGTGTAGCACTTAACTGCCTACCAGGGTTAAAATACAACAGTTCATAGAGTATCTTGTAATTGCCCACTGCAGGTATTTCACTTCAGACTTGCATACCTACACTGAACTTCAAATGTTTCTCCAAAGGAACATTTCTCTGGCAAAGGTGTTCTCTGGACTGCATCTGGACTAACATAACCACATTCAGTCAAGACAAGAGGATCAGGAAGGTACAAAGGAAAACATGTATTTCATAATAAGTTTTTCGTAAGTCTCTTCTCCCTAAAAGTTCAGCTTCACCGTTCTCATTTGGTTGCCTCTATACTACTTCCCTGACTTCAGATGTCCCATAAAATGAAAAGGTATTGTTTCTAATTTTAAAGCTACTGTGTCTGCTACTGTGCCTACAGTCTACAAAGATGAAGTGCAGTGCCCACAAGCTTCCTGCACAACTGCTCTTTCATCATGTGAGAAGAGAGCCCCCATGCCTTTGCTTGTTTAAACTCGGTAGAGGCAGGAAGGAGTAGTTTACATTGACATTCTTCAAGGTTTATCTTATCTCTTTTCTTATACCATGGCACTATCTCTGCAAGAGAAAAGAAAGCACCCCAAACACCAGGAGAAAACATGGGAAATGCAAGTACTAATTTCTCCCTTGCAGTAAAACCAAAGCAAAGGAAACCAAACTCTTTCAGATTTTGCTTCCTGTCCTAAGATAACATGTATGGATGTTGCCTTCTCTTTCTTGGTAATTCCATGCAAAATCAATAAATCCAAATACAATTCAGCTAAATACAATAGAGAAACTTCACTCTTTCTTCTCTTGTTTTCCTTCCAGTGTAATACAGTATGGAAGAATAACCATGTGTTAACCAGCTCCCGTTACACTCTAAAATGTGAAATATGATTATTCACTTTAGAAATATAGACCCGTGCAAAGTTAACATTGAACACATACTTGAACTGGTAGTCTTTTTATACAAAAAGCATCCTAAGAGACCTTCTTTTTACCAGATTCCCTAAAATAAGGTTCAGTGGGAGACAGCACCCTTGGAGTTCTGCAAGTAGCTTACCTTATTCCCTTGTAATAGCTCACAGCTTTCTGAATGATTGGACATAAAACTCAAGATCTACTGCTTGCTATGCTTTTATGTTTAATTATTTTTATTATCATTTTTAGAAAGAGGTAAGGATGTAAATAAGAGTGAGGGTGCATTGTAATGAGAGGGCATTTGTTTCAAACTACAAAGTTTGCCCATGAGGATATAAGAGAAAACTCCATTTCAGCTGGATTTCTTTATGCTAACACAGAGCCCCCAAGACAAAGAGACTAAAATATACACAGTTAGAGAAATAATATGATGCTATTATCCTATTTTGAAAATGAAGCTGTCAATAAAAAGGAAAAACAAATGGGATAAAATCAGAGTAAGATACATTAAATGAGCTCTCCGTTTATATCTTCATCTGCCCTCCTCTATGGTAAGAAGGGTGAGAATTTATTTTACTGCAGCTAGAAGACTTTGATAAGATTGTTAAACTTAATCACATTCCACTTTTCTAGTTAAGATAACCATCCTACTGCTGTAAATAACTCATGTTTCTCAGGTCTCCCCCTTCTATAAATTTGTTACCCTATAAGTTCTAAAGAGATAGAGACATAAATTAACATACAGGCTTTCTACTTGAGTATGGATGACCAAGTCTTCAGTGTGCACTGTCAGCTTACTGTGGGAAGTTTTTGTTTTGCATTACTTCACCTAAAGTAAATACTGTAAGTGCACATAAAAGAGAAGAGCGATAAGAGATATAAAACAAAATGCAACAATGGAGAATCTGAATTAAAGATCTTTGCTTTCCTAGGTACAACCTTATTGGCTTATTATTTTGTACTCAACAGCTTACACATTAACCCTCTGAAAGTGCTGTATAATAAGGAATTAGCTTTATGTTTGCCACCAATTACTGCAAGCAGTGAGCAGAAGCCAGTCAGCAAAATCTGTGGTTTTTTTTTTTTNTGTGGTTTTTTTTTTTTTTTTTTTTTTTTTTTTGAAAGGACAAAGCAAAATTGGAATGGTCTTCTGCCTTCATGAGATTAGCTGAATTGATTCAGCTATCTAAGACCTCTTAACAAGGTTACCCTAAAAAGGAAAAAAAAAAAGCATTGACTCAGACTGGATTTACAGCATTTTTGTCTGCAAAAGTGAAGTTAGGTTTACATCAGTTTTTTGTGAGAAGTTATTTAGCATGCCTACTGGTTGCCTGCACCATGCGTATGCATCAATATTGGGCAAGCTTGCCACAAGCAGACAATTAAAAACACGGCAAATTTGCAGGATCAGCTTACTGTCATCTTAACATTTTAGAGAGATCTGGGTTTGTGCCTGGTCAGCGCTTTGCTAATTAACTGTATTCTGACTATTCTGCAGAAATGATATTTTAGCTTGTAAAGTATCAGATGAATATTATGGTCAAATAAACTTACACTGCAAAATTGGAAAGTCACTGTCAGTCTGTTACATCTTACCCTTAAAATGCTTGGAGAAAGCCAAAATGTTGATTATATCAATATTATGCACATTCTCAATATGAAGGATATTGTACATGTACTGGAGTTTATATGTATTTCAGTATTTAAACATCCAATATAGTCTCAGATCAAGAATACTAAAATACAGGTGCCTAGCTATTAAAATGCCTTTAATGAATATCTAAGGACTAAGATAAGATCAATCCAACTTTATACAGGTTTGTCAAAAAAATTTTTCATTTGTTTACTTAAAAGCAAAGATGCCCTTTGCTTATAACTCCATGTAATTCAAAAGATAAAAAGCAGTATTCATTGGAGCAGTGCTTGAAGCAGGCCCTTCAGGATGGTTCCTACTAAAGCCTAATATTTTCTGGTTCTTCTTCTTGTTTATTGACTCAGAACAGAGGTCAACAGATGAGGTATGGCTTTTTTTTCCCCCCCTTTACCTGATACAGTCTCTTGACAAAGTCAGTCTAACTGTAAAATAATTCTTTGTCACATTGAGAGTGCCTACTGGATTAATCTATCAGGATTTTGTACTAAAAGTTTTAGAATGTAAAAGGTGAAAATAAAATTTCCTATGTTTTAAAGACAGCCAAAACAATCTTGCTTGTGGCAAGCTGGTACATTCACTGAAAGCAAAAACAAAACCCTGACACAACACAGGGGCTGGAAGCTGAAAGGTAAATTATGCTTGCTGTGTTTTTGACTTGAATCCTGCCTGTATGATCAGTAGCATTCAGACTCCCAGCAGGGAAGTCTCCAAAAGAGAGGGAAAACTAGGAAGGAGGCTTTAAAGAAAGCACAGAAAAAAATGTACTAAATACAAATTCTGCTTGAGAACTGAAATTGGATAAATTGCCTAAAGCATGTCTGTGGAGGAAAAGGGTCCACACAAATTTCCCTACTTGGAGGAGTGGAGCGAAAAGCATAGCAGAGCATGAAAAGGACATGTCTGCGTAGAAGACTTGCTCATTATAGACAATGTCTTTACAGACATTCTGCTTTGGAAATGGACAAAATGAGGGACACACTAAAGAAATCACTGAGAAAGGGCAAAGGGATGTATTGGAAGGAATCAGTAAGCACAGGATTCACCTGATAGCAACGAACCCAAGAAGATTAAACTGTATGGGGGCAGTGGATACAGCATTGTCCTGTCTGAAAACAAGGATTCAGAAATGGTCATAGGCCTTCACTGGGATGACATAGCTGTAAGATGCCCCCGTCACAGAGCTTACCCATCACACAGGAATCATTCCTGCTTCATCACTGCTAGTCAGCAGTAGCTTCGAAATATTCAAGATTGGATTAATTATGAATTTTTAAAAGCAGTTCATAATTTGGAGGTGGGAGGAGTGAACAGAATTCAAAAATAGTTACAGAGGAAAAAAGAACAGCTGCTCTTTACAATTATTCAAAAAAAAGGAAATGCATTTTGAAACACAGCTGTTTGTTCGTGAATTAAACTCAGCATTTACTCAGACATTTATCTCAGATTGCTAGTCCAGGCTTTAACACATCCCCATCTGAGAGCACTTTCTCCTATCAAAATAAATGGAACCAAGGAGTTCAAATTGCTTAGGCAGCTTGGAAGGTCAGAGTCCAACTATCTTTTAAACAGGTAAACTGTTCCTTCCTCAGTAGCATAACATGGTCTTTCTTTTTTGCAGAACTGTGGTTTGTTTCCCTCCCATATCAAGACAATTTTAAAAATACTCGAATTTTAAAACTATCTTCTGGGCATCATGAAAATGTCAATCTTGGAGTAAGGCATAAACTGACAAATTCATCTCCAGGTAATTCAAAAATACAGAAAGTGTATAATGCCCAAAGCACAGTACATGAGACAAAATACAGATAAGAACAGATCACTGAACTTCTCAGATTTGCTTTTTCTTCTGCAAAATTACATTACAGGGAATATGTAAAGATAATGCTTAAACACATAGATTAAATCAGTGTATGATTTTGAGTATGACACTCACAAAGAGTCTGTCTCTTCAGAATGGTCTTCACTAGTGAAGAGACAAGAAAAGCTTTAGGCTAGACCTCCAATTCAAGTGTGACCAGATCTACTCTATCCAGTCTCATTTTAAAAAGACCCAGAACCCTAATTTGTGTAGTTCACAGACATACGTCTCCTTATTAGCCTGACTTCTTCTGTACTCTTTTCTTATGTTTGGCCTATAATATGTCACATCATCAACACTCCATATTTTAAAAATGCCTCTCAACATTTATCACTATGCAAAACCAAGTTTAGGTTCTATACAGTAAGAATATAAAATTTCTTATTCCTTAGGCCAGAGATCTTTTGCCTACCAAGAGGCAAAGATAAAAAAAGAAACTTCTATTCCTATATACAAATATTACTGTTTGGAACTGACAGGAGAAAAGTGGTCATAAAGCCTGTTAAATAACACATAAGTATGGCTTTGGCTTTTCTGTCTCATTTCTCAGGAGACTCCGGGGAAGTTATAGTTCTGTATCTAGCCAAAGATAAGGGTTTTCTTTGTGAAATGAAAGAAAGGAAAAGTTAGATCCTAAAATCCCTAATTATTTACTCAGGTCATCCAGATAGGTAAGAATTAAATGCATTCAGTGAAATATTTGGAAGCGCTCAAAGCTGAACAGACTGAAAGAAATTTGGGTGGCACCCCTGCCCATGGCAGGGGGGTTGGAACCAGATGATCTTTAAGATCCCTTCCAACTCAAGCCATTCTACGATGATTCTATGAAATAACTATAGTTCAGATAGTCATAATAAACAGTACTTGATAGGATTAAACTCTCTCACATATAATACTAATTACATTGTTCTGAATACTGAAGAACCAACTAAAAATGCTAATGGGCTTGTGGACAACTCTCAAAATGAAGGGAAAGGAAAGCTATTTTTCCAGAACATATGTTATTGGATTTACATTAATTTAATAACCATTAATGCTATTGAACAATAAAGTAAGCCACTAAAGAACTTCTTTTTTCCTTAGAATGTTCCACAATACTGAGAATTACTTCTAGCCTGTTATACACCTGTTTTGATATTAAAAAAAAAAAAAAAAAAAAAAAGAAAGATAACCTTAAGAACGAATCACAACTAGGTTTGAATGCAAAGATGGCACATTTTACAGAGAACTCGCTTACTTCCAAAATCAGTTCCTTTGAGGGAAGATAATAGGTTTCTAATGACCTAATTAATTTTACACTAAGTGTGTTTTGCAAATGTACAAAGTTAGACAGCAAATTGCTGTCTCTGCTTTGGTAAGAAATGGTTGTCTCCAAACAGATCTCTAAAACCAATGTACAGTAATTCATGCCGACAGTTTATTCTAATTACAGCTGAATATAATGGTTCAGCTGAGATACCAAATTTCACTGCAAATACCACTTGGCTAGATGCAAAATAAAATAAAATGAAAACAAATTATAAATCCAAGTTATTTCAGCTGCAACCTCCTTGTTTTTTTCCTGAGCACATAATGCTAAAGAAAGGTACGATGTGGCAGATATCTTCCGGTGCTGATGTAGAAGACTAAAAGATTTTATTTTATTTTTTAAATAAAACTAATGGATGTATGTATTCATATCAATACATACCACATAATATTGGCACTCACTTTCTTTTCCTCCCAGCTGTACCAGGATTCTCTGAAATTGCAAAAGGAAAAGTTTTCCTCAAGTGAGAAAGATTGATCTATATATTTTATTATCTCTTTTTGAATACCTAGATTCTGATCTGTCAAGATAGACTTCAGACACTGGGTTAATTCCTCTTTCAATGAAAAGACAGAATCATGATAAGTTGTCTTTATTCATAACTGGATATCATACAGTCCTCTTACATATTTTTAGAAATTTATCAGAACATCCTAGCAACTCACAGACGTGAATGTAGCACTAGCAAGAAGCACAGTGATTCAGACAAGGTTTTGTTGTAAGCTATATCCTAATGCAGGACTTTGTATGCAGGTGACACAAAAAACATTACCTAATTATAGTTTTAGGACAAACAGCAGAGCTAAGTGTTAAACAGTTTTAATAATTTTTGAAATGCTTTGCTAGCCTTCTGCCCAATTAGAAGTAGGTTTTGGAAAACACACGGCAGTAAGTATATATGCACACTGAATAACATAAAAAGAAGGGGTTTGATGTTAAAAGCTTTTATGGAAATAAATACATTTCCTACAAGAACATGTCCATGTATAAGGAAAAGCAAATAGAGCTGAACGGGGTTCTTTTTACACTTTCAGGGAGATTCAGTAGTCAACATCTGTATTTGAGATTTGTAAAGTTTTATAGGATTCAAAATATAAAGACTTTGAACTCAACATTCAAATCTAGAGAAAATCTTTTTATTTATGTATTTATGTTAGGAGATTTTTAAGGCAAGGAGTATTTGATTTTTCATAATACCATACAACTCCTACTCTTGTCAATCTGGAATTGGACAACTTTAAAGTATGTAATTGCACATATAGCAGCCATGCCCTCCAAACTCAAATTCCAAACAAGCTGAACAGGAGTGCAATTTGTCAGCATAGTCTGTTTGATAGCATGGATAAGAGATTGGTATAAGAGGTCTGCCAATCATTAAAAAAAAGTCCAAAAAGTATGTGTCTGCATTAGGAAAATCAGTTTTTCAGAAACAATATATGTGGCTGAGAAATGCAAGCAGCAGAGCAGCATGTTCTTGCCTTCACTCACCACATGAGTAAATGATGGAGCCCTGCCTGGAGATCCTGAAAGATACCTCTGGCAAGCACCATTGTGCAGAACAGGAGTGACCCTTTTAACAAGGGAACTAGGATCTATAAAGGTGAAACAGTTTAAGAGATACCAGGAGGGAATGTAATAAGTCCAGAAAAACAGAGAATAAACAGTAACATAACAATAAAATAGAACCATAGAATATACCAAGTTGGAAAGGACCCACAAGGATCATCGAGTCGAACCCCTGGCTCTGCACAGGACCACCCAAAGATCAGACCAGGTGTCTGAGAGCATTGTCCAAACGCTTCTTGAACTCCAGCAGGCTCGGTGCTGTGACCACTTCCCTGGGGAGCCTGTTCCAGTGCCCCAACACCCTCTGGGTGAAGAACCTTTTCCTAACACCCAGCCTGACCCTCCCCTGTCACAGCTCCATGCCGTTCCCTCGGGTCCTGTCGCTGTCACCAGAGAGCAGAGATCAGCACCTGCCCCTCCGCTCCCCTCATAAGAAAGCTGCAGGCCGCCATGAGGCCTCCCCTCAGCCTCCTCTTCTCTGGGCTGAACAAACCAAGTGACCTCAGCTGCTCCTCATAAAGGAGCCCTCTAAAGAGGGAGCCCATCTTGCCCTCTAAATCTAGACCCTTCACTATCGTTGTAGCCCTCCTTTGGATGATCTCTAATAGTTTTATATCCTTCTTATATTGTGGCACCCAAAACTCCACACAGTGCTTGAGGCAAGGCTGCACCAGCACAGAGCAGAGCAGGACAATTGCTTCCCTCAACTGGCCTGGCATTGCTATGCCTGATGCATCCCAGGGTATGGTTGGCCCTTTTGGCTGTCAGGGCACACTGGTGACTCGTGTTCAATTTGCTGTTGACCTAATCCTAACACCTGCATTTTCTGCATTTTTATTTTATTTTATTTTATACAAATAAATAAATAAAAAACATACAGAAAATGCAGGTGTTAGGATTAGGATCCAAAGCAACATGTGTAGTTTCTGTGCACAAAAAGCATAGGGAAAGCAACAATATATGTATTTTAAATATTTTTCTAAATATAATCCACATTCATTTAACAATGAACTAAAGCAAAAGTTCTCAGCATTAAAAGAGCCCCTCCTTTTTTTTGTACTGGCATCCTGCAAAAAGATTATTCAGTAAAAGAAGGCACAAAAATTCTGTAGGATAATATGAATAAGGCATGTAGTTAATCCACTAAGATTCCATTAAGTACCAAGACAATGTTCAGCCAACTAATTACCCATTCATTAAAACAGAACCATAAATGACATTTCCAACATATTACAAAACCCCTCTGTAGTAATATTTTCCCATCTACATCTATTCTGACATTTATATTTTATGTCTCTTTCATAATTATTTCAAATAATTCCTCTGACACATTAAGGGGAAAATAGCTTAAAAAGAGATTACTTACCACCTACCAGTTGCTCACAAAGAAAGGAGCAGGACAGAGTAATTATGTTGGTGTATTAACATGGAACTGACACACTGGTAGTCCCTAATAATCACTGCTATGGTCCAACTTTTCCATGTTGTAAATTTTCCTGTGCTTGAAATTATTTGCACACATACATAGACTCAGCATTCATCCTCCCCAAAATGAGCACACTTAAAAGCAACTCATTTGATTCACAGAAAGCAACAGAGCAGCCCAAAATTTGCATTAGAAAACCAAAACACAATAAAAACAATAACACCACCACCACCACCACAAATCCAAAGTCTGGAATTTTCACGTCCCACTTAGTTCTGCTGTTGCTACTGCAACAGCTGCTGCTGGATAAAATAGAAAAGGAAAGTATAGAGAAGATTGTACAAACAACTCTTCAGATAAAGAATAAATATGGCTTCAACAAAAAGAGAACTGGATACTCAGTATGAATTGTTATTTGTTCCATGTTCATGCAGGCATTCCCTGCACCTCTTAGATTGGTGATTAACAAAGTCACAAAAGCTGGCAGTTTGCAGGAAATGGTACAATCTTTGGGCTTTTTAAACCATTAGAGATTTGCAATGTGCTACAGGTGGCTTCCTTCAGCAGATTTTCATACCAGGTTTTTATATAAAGATTATTTCTTTGCTATAATATCACCACACATCATCATTAATTTCTGTTTCTGAAAAAAATTCTCTTTTCTTCTTCACACATTGGTCCGTATTCTGGATTCCAAACTGCAGACTATTCAAGCAGTCTCTTCTTGGGCAAGCAAATGGAAAAGTAAAAGAAATGCTAGCAAGGTCTTCAGGTGCGAAAGGTTTCACTCACTGAAAGGAACAATGACATAAGAAGGTAAGATTTATCAGGATGTAGAACTACCTGACTATTTGCAAAGCCATATAGTCCACAATATAGCTGTTGTGAGAAAAACACAGAACTGGCATCGTATAGATAGATGGCATCATATACACTGCACTTTTAACAATATTTAACAGCCAAATATAAAGTCTTCCAGAATAGACGCAAACCTCAAGAGTGTAGAAATTGAAATGAACTCACTTACTGTCCATGCTTAAAATTTATTTTTAAGAAAACTTATTTTAAGACATTCACATTTAAGAAATTCACACTCAGAATAATAGCATGGAGACAGACAGAAATGGAAAACAATAAAAACATTTTCCTGAAATGAAAGGTTTAAGGTTTTTCAAAAAGCAAACCTCAGAATTCATACTTTCCACCAAAAAAGTAGAGACACAACTACTTCAATGTAAAAGAGGCTTGGTTGCCCTGTTTCCATACTACGTTAAATTAGAAGCTAAAATACTTGTAGCCAAGAATAATATATTGGTGGTATCAGAGAACTTGAAATGTTCTTTGATATCCTAACTCTCTGAAAAATAATAATAAAAAAAATCAAGCAACCAACCAAAGCCTGCTCTGTTTCCCTCTTCCAGCCCAGTTTGAGATCCAGCACTGAAAAGAGCATTCTGGTTTAACCTGCACAGATATAAGAAAGACTATAAAACTCAGCACATCCCCTGAAAAGTTTTCTTCCTGTTCATAACCATCCAATAGATTCATGACTATAGACAGTTACAGATAATTGAACAGACATAAAGAGAAAAATAAAGTCAAGTCTCCCTTGAAACTTGAGGAAACCACATGAAGAAACCACACAGATTTAAGCAATGCCTTTCCAATATTTGTAATATAATTAACATCACAAAGATGGTTCATTGGTTTCCCCCAAGTACACTTTTACATTGGCTTTAATATACTTATAGGTCAGCATATCATGGTCAACACCTACATTGATAATTTATTGCAAACTGTTAGGGGAGTTTCTCCTGTGAAAATGGGGTGATTAGATGTTTATTATATGATAGTCATGATCACCTACTGCTGTACTTTCACTCACTCAGTGGGAAGTTCTCACTGAGTAAGGATTTCAGAAAGAAACCTTTCTGCAAGAAACAAACTAATATGAAAAATGCCAACAGTGTCCTCTTTAAAGCACACATTTAGTTTACATATTATTTACTTAAAATTCTATTACAGTAATTCAAAGGAAAAAATATTGTTTTTTCACATTATTATTATTATTATTTATTGAATCCCCCTCTTCCACATTTTAACATAGTCTCACTAAGAATTTAGGAATGGTTCACTTCAGAGTAAATTGGTATTAAACAAAATGTATTTACTATATACATATGAAAATGCATTGTTAAAATCAGAATGTGAATAACTTGGAACAAATTTCAGAGCAGATGCACTGGCTAGTACCATTAAATAGCAATGCTTTTAAGACTCTTCAAAGCAAGAGTCCGCAGGCAGTGGGAATGCAACACTAAGATAAAATACCTATCAGTGGCACTACATTTTGCAGGAAAAATAATTGATGAGCTGGGTAGAGTGGATTATAAGTTACAGGGTGCATGCAGTATGTTCTGCTCTGTTCAATGTAGATATTAGAAATACAGGATAAAGACTGTCACTGATTATTATAAAGGGTAGAATAACCCAGTAACGAGGTGGATTAAATTTTATTGATTGATAAGAGATAAAACACCTATATTATCCAAAGTTGGCCTTTATTGCCTTTTAAAAAAAGTCTCTTTCTGCAAACCTCACATCAAATATTAATCAAGCAATAATTAAATGGGGTAAAGAAAGTTGTCTTGTTATCTCACCTACAATCCTTTGATTCAGCCATGCTTGACTTATTTTATACACCAATAAAACTGTAATACTCTAATACTGTATTTTTTAAATTTTAATGTTCTGTTTTTTTCCTAAGTCCTGCTTGGAAATACTATTCTTAACTGACTTTTGGTAGCCTATCTAATGATATCGTTGCTTATCCTCCATGCAGCAAGATTGGAAAGCAGGATCAATACAGCAAGATAAGGCTTTAGCTTCTTCTTTTGTGTTACTTGTACTGTTTTGCTTTAACTGAATGTTTTTACTACCTTTCTATGGCAGAGTGCCAAGGTCAGAGAGACACACATATAACAGTCCATCTACCTCTCCACTCAGTTAGTGGTTACACACATGCTTAAGTACTTTTTAAAGGAAACAGTGTCTTAACCAGATGCTTAAATGATTCCTGGCCTACTGAGAGGTGCACAATTAAGCAGTCAAGATGCAATTATGAATTCAGGATCTATGGCTTCTGCGCTAGACTTTGCCAATGACTATTTCATTAACAGTTGATCAGGCATTCCAGGTATAATATGCTAGACTAGCTGTGGTTGATGAGAAGTTTATGTCTGATGTCACAACAAAGAGGGATCTTTAACATAAAAAACATAAGACAATAAATACTAGAAAAAAATCTTTTAAGGGACACTCTCTTAAATATTTCACTTGCTTTGATTACAGTACACCTCTGCAACCCAGCTAGACTATTAGTATTAATGTTAGTGGATGCCTTGCAGATTAGCCATCCTAATTGTGCCTCACTTCACCATCAGCCTTACAAATTGCTCTGCCTAAACTCTTTGTTACAGGTCAACAGTTGCACATGCAATGTTACACACCTATAGACTGACTTTTGCAGATTACATGAACAGAACAAAGACAAAATATTCATGGTTTCAACTGCAAATTGTTGGAAACCCTTTAAAACAAAGAAACTATTTCAGAGAACCTATTTCAGGTAGGTTGAATAAGACTGGAGTACTCACCCTAGCAAAGAAGTTACAGGCAGCTTTCGATTTGTACCATATATCTGATTTTAGAACTAATTAGATGAACTACTGTTTATACACTTAAACTTCTGCACAATCAGGCTCTTATAATTTTCTAAATTATTGGTACTGAAGCAAAAAACATGCCATAAATCTGTCTGTTCAATAATTAGTTCACAATGTTAGTTGCTTTCAGAGATTACAATTGGAAGAAGCACAAATTATATCTAGTCAAAGAATTCTCTAAAGTTTATTTACAATGAATGTTTTGTTTTTAATATAATGAAGCATTTAATGGGAAAAATTGTAATTTTTCCTGCATGCTGACAACACCTTCTTTTTACACAAATTACAGTAGAATTATTAAAAAAAATAAAACATAGCCGCCTTACATTCAGCATTATTAAAATCTATCAGACCTTCACCTCCTACCGTGACAATATTACTGCCCTGGCCTTATAAAAAATTCCCATATTTTTTTTCGTCTTAAATAAAATACTTGAGATATTTGGAGTGACTAAAACGCATGAAAATCAGAGGGCCTTTTCTGTATCTACTCTGCTTTTACTTACAGCTTCATAGGATTTTTTTCTTCCTGTGGGGGCAAAAAGAATTGGTATTTTAAAGGCCTCCATTGTTATAAAGAACAATGTATAATATCAAGGCGGTAAGGGAAGAGAAATTCATGACTATACAGACAAGAAGAAAAAAGAAAATCTGCATAGGAGTAAACATTGGTCACATTTAACCAATTCTAAATTGAAACATATCACAGAGGAGAAGGCAAAGCCTTCTCAGGTTTTTGAGAATTCATGTTTCCCTAATGAATCCTCCGTTGAGTTACAAGCATGAAAGATAGCAAAAGACTTGCTTTCAAATTCTGCATAAGTATAACATACACTGCTGAAAAACATACTGCCAGAAGCTCCTTCCTTCTTTTTCAATTGCTCTTTTTATTGACTTAACAGAAAGATTTGGATTTTCTGTAGTGGGACATACAGAACCTTTAAAGCAGATCGTCCTTCATGTAAGACAAGTATTTACAGGTGACAGGAATCAGTGTAACTACCTAAATTCCAGCTGGCAGATTTTAAAGTCTCCTGCTCAGTAAAGTGAGATTAGGATCAGGTAATGAGGGAAGCTGCTGTCCAAGATCATATGAAAGGATGGCTGTTTGCTGTGATCATAGGGATTCCTCATTTTTGTGGAAATGCATCAGGTTTTTTTGTTTGTTTGTTTTGATCAGAAAGAAGGCTTATTCTAAAATTTTACACCTAAATGGATATGGAGTTTTTTATTTTGCTTGGCAAGAGATAACAACTGGCTTGTAAATCCTATTTTGCAAAGTATGTAAAAAAAAATATTTCTCAGAATTTAATTTCTACAGGGTAATTATTGCTGTTTTGCTACTCAGAAGTAAGTACAGTCAACTATCACGTCCCATTCTCAAATATCCCAAAACATGAAATGCATTAGGTCTTTTCAAATTTTAGAGTGGTTCAGAATAAAATCAGTTAATGCCTTTAGCAGTCAAAATTGTATACTCAATTAACGTTATTCCAAGATAATAAATTAATGACATTCTAGTGAACAACCATCAGATTTCCACTTAGTGTGCTTACAGTTTTGAAAATATCAAATCAATTTAAAAATAACAAACCAATTCCATTCTGTTGGTCTCAATGTCTTCTACAGAACAAGCTAAGGTTAATTGCTCTCTTTCTTCCTTGTATATGAACTACTGTAGCTCTGAACAAAATTCCTAATTGGAATGCATGGTCTGTTTTAATATATGTTGATGTGCACAGTTTGAAAGTGGCTGCACTAACTTCATTCAAAACCTTTAAAGAAACAATAGTTAACTTACTTGAGAAGAGAAAAAATTGAAATAACCAGTTCCCCCAAAATTATTTTGTTAACATTACATGCAAATGAAAAAGGAATATGAACAGAAAATTGTGACCTCTGCCTTGAATAACATTCATGTTGCCTGAACAAACATGTAAGAGTATACCTGGGGGACGAGAGGAGACCATCCCTTCAAACACCAAGGAAATTTACATATCAGGATTAGATTTTCTCATCTGGACTTGATAGGAAAAATAGATGGTATTGTCTTTGATTCATCTCAAATCCAAGAAAACAACCAAACATTATTTTATATCAGCTATGAAATCATTCAACACGTAGCTCTGAGGAGAGGCATGAATCTGCAGTCTGCCTCCGACAAGTGACATAGGGATCAATGCTTGAGGAATATGGGCCTCTGCTGGCCCAGCACCTAGTGAGAGACCCCAGTAGCTCCCTGTGAAGTTATGAGTTTGGCTCAGCAGCAGCCAAACTGAAAACCTGCCAAAATACTGAATTTCCCAGGTCTGCAGTCCTCTGGTGTCCACTGTGGAGCTTTATTGCCCAGAGAATTTCTACAATTTGAGTTCCAACCAACCACTTGACTGCAAAATAATCGAAATCCTCTGAAACACAGAAATTGTCTTCCTCCATACTGTTACAGCTATAAATCTTTCCTTGCGCTATGCTTGGTTCCCATCTCCGAGATTAGACAACACTGTTTTGGAAAGCTTCTTTGCAAAATAGCATTATGGCTGCAAATGGGTGATGTACATGAAGCTGAACAAAGCTGCATCTGCTGAAGAGGCACACCTACACTACAGAGGGATTGGGCATTTGACATTTCTGTTATTTTACTTCCTAGGAAGCTGAAGGCAAGCTGCCCAAACCAGAGAAGTTTCCCTAAAAAGACCAGGGGAAAAAAATAAAATCAGATAGCCTTGAAATAGGACATCATATTTCAAGAAAATGAAAATTGTTAAAAATTGAAACCATAAAGTTAAATCTGAGGAAATAAACTATTTTAAGTTCATACAGATGCAATTTAAATGCTCCATAAAAGACCTGAAATAAACTTGGAGCAGGTAGAAATATAGGCTCAAGCCTAGTGACCATAAGCATTCTCAAACTACTTTCAGAGCACTTAGTTTGTAGCACATAAAATATTGAGCTAAAAGCGAACTATTGATGTAGATGTAATGGATGTGTAAGCAAACGTGTTTTTTGTGTACATCTCAGAAGTAATTTAAAGCTTTGTATGTTGGGAATTGCCGAGTCTAATTTTTAGCCTAGAGCAAGTTTTTATAGATGAGTAACAAACTCTTATCATTAGAGTTTCTAATGGTCAGACTTAACTACTCTTCTGCTGCTAGGTATTCTGATGGCACACCCTAGCTTTGATAGAAGTGGTTCCACAAACAGTCCATTCACCCACTTCACATAAACTGTAAGTTTCTGCAACTTGAAATTAGGCATTATTTGCATATGTTTAAATCTCATCTGTTTTAATGGAGAGCATGTGCTCATTTTCTTTCAAACTACCTTTGAAAGGATCATGAGCAAGTAATTAAAATGGTTCTCTAAACTATTAGTTGACATTTCAGTTCTCAATAGCTATAGCTAGCCTGAAATTGTTCTCTTTAGACACGGCAAACATACTTAAAACAAACAATTGCGAGTTATTAAGAAAATCGAAACTTGGAGTGCTTTTCATTTCATTCACATAAAACTAACTTCTCTTGACCTGTAAGTTTAACATAACACTTCTTTCGCAGTTGTTGAAAACAAAGTATGAAAGTGCTTGTGCTTTTAACCAAATGAAGGCAAAAATCCAAATACCATTTCTTGTTCCTAATAGTTTCCAGCATTCGCACCTTCTGATGACCAGCTTAGAAAGAAAATATTGCAATTCTACAGTGTGATTAATTCAATGAAAGGAGTAATTAAGAAATCAATCTAAGGAAATGTTATTAAAAACTTGTTGTCTATTCAACATGGAACTGTATTCTAATCTTGCACAGGTCACTGGAATTGGTAATAAATCAGAAACAACAGAGAAGCAGTGTTCTGCCATACTACAGGGACAAAAACGAAAATAAAGGGGGACACATATTGCAGGATGCATTGTTTCCACAGATAGCAAATCATGGCTCTTCCACACCTATAACTTAGTGTCTCAGAACAGGGGATAAATTCAAGATTAACTAACTTTCAGCTGTTTGTGTCTCTCTCTCACACACACACACACTCACAGAGTTGCCAGCTGATAAAGATGTTCTCTGAATGACTTTCTGAGACACCCATAAATTGATGAAAAACATCATACCAGTCCAAATAATCAGCTGGAATAAATCAGAATAGAAATCTTGGATTTGCCTTTTTAATACCTTTTAATGTAATCCAAGCCGTCTAGCACACAGACAATAATCCTGTCTCAATTTTTCCATTAACTGCTGTTGATTAATTGCACTGGTTTGGTTTATAATCAACACAATATACGAAGCTTTAACAACAATATGACAGACTGAAGCAGTTACATATCATTAACACTTAAGAAGGAATGAAAAATAACAAAACTTAACCTACCTAAAAGGGATGAATTACATATTTTTATTTAAATGGATAAAATAATAGAGAACTGAAATCCAGAACTAAATAAACAGTTATTTTAGTGAAGTAATTTGATGATTGCAGAATTAATTGTATTTGCATAGTAGTGTTTAAGTACTAGAAACTCCGAAAGGAAAAATTCTAAATATCAATTATGATAATTATGATACAGACCATTGGGAGAAAGGAAAAGATCGATCTTTTTTCTCTTTTTCTTCGTAAGTATGTGCCTTCCTGTGCACAGTGGTGAGATGAGAGCTCCAGTTGCTATAACAACTTAACTCTTTATTATAATCAAGTCACCTAAGTTTAATTGCCATTCTGTCCTACTAAACTGATATATTCAACAGCATCATATGAATTCCATAAATCTTGTTACTCAAACCTATACAAAATCTCAACACAATCTGAAGTATACTTACACATCAGAGTTAGTCTGACGTTGTCCTTCACTTCCTTACTGTAGCAATGTACCATTCAAAATGAAGTACTTCATCCATGAGCACATTTGTCTTGGGACAGCTATCCTCTGATTAAACACAAAACAAAATATAAAATGGTATTAAAACTAAATGTATGAAACAAAATACATCAAAATAACACTTTTAAATGCAAAAATATTGAGTATTAAAATATTTTTCCAACAGTAGAAGCATCCCTACCTCATACAAAAGAACTTGCACTTAGGTCAGCAACAAGAGTTAAGCTGTCATAAAAAATGAAGTAATGAGAATGCTTGAGCAGAGAATGATTAGAACAGCCAGTGCACTTCAAAATCTAGAGGTACAGACAGAATAAGTACAAAGATTATTACAAACTATATTATGAACAATAGCTGGCCTCAATAACATTTTCTTTCATTAATCAACAAAATCATGGAAATGGGAAAGATGTTAGCATTCTTCACAAATGCTCTATTTCTGTGGGCTCAGAATAAAGTTAAGCCTTATCATTTACCCATGAATTATGATGTCGATCTATAACAACAGGCCTTATATGCGTCATCAGAAACAGACAATCAGAGCAGACAGAAAATACAGAACCGTAACATCAGTATCAAGTATTCTGGGGCTAAACAGAAACTAAAAAAGGTTTGTAACATAAGTTACAAAAGATAAACAAGTGATGTAGTATTAAACAACTGAATCTTTTTCAAAAGAAAGAACCTAGGAACAAAATGTATTTAAGCTTATGTACTTTCAGAGTCACCTGTTCTTGCCTTATACCCTACATCTTTTTTAAATTCCAGAAACTTGCAAATAACACAACAAAAACTCACACCAACACTCAGAACAGAGGACAACACCTAACAGTTTTAAATGCAGCTGTGCATGACCTCACTTTCACTTATAGCATAATGCAGAAATCCCTGAAAACTACTTAAATGCAATGCTGGAAGCTGAACTTACAAATGAGCTAGCCAGGACATAAAACAGGACAGTACAAGTAACTCAGCCATAGCCAAAACTTTTGGCAAACTGTTAACTTAACTATAATTCTATTTTAAAATAAAGATGCTGCTGATGTCTAAGAAAAACCATGAAGCTGGAATTAGCTCAGCTGCACTCTCATGGTTGCACATAGGAACACGGTTGCTGTTCCAGCCGAGCTGTAATGCAGAAATGGCCAGTCTGTGGTCTGTGGATCAGCTTCCACATCCATGACTTGTTTTCTGCTGCTTTCTTAAAGGTAGGGCAAGTGGGTAAAGGTAGCCTGTGGGCGAGATCGTAGGCTTGTGCCAGCCTCCCCTCTGTTGCCCACTCTCCTTTGACAGTCTCTTTCTCTATAATACTGTGATAAACAGGACATGCTCTTCTCTGTAATGCAATAAAGAGGACAAGCTCTACAGTGCTTCAGTGTGAAGACGCCAGAGCCACCTTGGTTAAACACAGTGCGTTACCACCTAGCTGAACAATAACCTTTCTTATCAGCTGACCATTAGAAAAGTAGCTGCAATTTCAACATAAAACCTAAAACAATAATAAATATTAAATCCACTGAGTCATGTTGTTTCCTGTTTGAATGCCTGTTTTTAGATTTAACCCTCTAATTCATTATGTGTTGTTTATCCATCTGTTATTTACTTCTGATTAATACAGTACACCAAAAAACATAGCAAATCAAAAATACCAGCTCAGTCTAAGCATTAGCTCAGTAAAGAGAAAAATAAAATAGTAATAAAATAATCACTACGATTCTATCAGACTGTAAAACATACAAAATTATACTGTCATTTAATGTATATTTAAGCCTTTTTATCCATTTTATTTATCTATTTCATTTAATTCTCATAACAATTATAATGAAGATTTACATTAAAAAATACAAAGATGTCCGGATTTAGCCAGGAAGTCAGAGCACTCAAACAAACAAACTGTGCTGAATTCTTTGACAGCAACTATTTAGTACTTTTATCAGAAATCAATAATTCTAAAGCATAGTCATAAAATAAAAACTGATTGTCTTTGGTAAGGCCCAATTTTGCAGAGCTGCTGTACTGAAGAAACAGAATAAGCTTTGACTTCTGTTCCAAAAGAAGCATCTCATAACATGGCAAAAAAAGGCTTGCTTTCAATATTAGTTTATTTGATTCAGATCAGAGAATAGAATTAAGTATTTATCTTTAAAAAGTAATATCTTTTTGATTATATGTCATAGCAAAAATCTTATCTTTGTCTTAGAAGTTTGAGACTAATGCCAACAGCATTAGGAGTCTTGTGAACCTTGACAGTAGTTCAGCCAATTATGTGATGAACAATGAAGATGGAGTCTTCTTTACTCCTCTGCGACATTTCTAGAAACCGTAATTCTGAAAATCTAAATGGAGTCATTGCTTTTCACCCCTGTGGGCAGAGCTATAATTCTTCAGATATACATTCTAACTGGGTTTTCTAATAGCTCCATTCATTTCTCAATCTTTTTAATAAGATTGCCAGAGAGGACAGCTTGTCTCTGGCATATTTCTCTTCCAAAAGGACAAAATCATCTGAGCTATTATTCAAGCCTTTCAACATCACATTTTGGTCATCACAGCTTGTCAAATTAAACAAACTAATATTGCAATTTAAAAAGAAAAATGAAAAAGACAGAAGACGACTGTGGTTCCTGTAGTTTCCACAGCACACTTTGTAAAGCCAAACATGTTTTAAAAGTAATTCCTCATCTCTGAAATACAGAGGGATACATACCAAGCTGAGGTCAATAACTGGCACTCACTGTGTGGTGTGATAATTTTCACAATTTAGAGCCTAAAATTGGAAGGAAATAATGAAGTACCACTGCACATCATAGTACTGAAATGCAGAAAATATTCTATTGAATTAGTAAGGCAATTTTTGAGCAGGTCACAAATTTGTTTATGCAAAACATACACCCAAATGGTTTAGCAAATTCTTAAGTTTTACAGTTTATAAAAAAAAAAAAAAAGCTTTTAATACCCTCAAAAAGACTATGGGGGAAAGAAAAGTAGTGTGGAAATAAATGATTTTCATTTTTTTAATCAAGTTAAGGGGAATCTCTTTTTGATTACATCAATGATATATCATCACAATATATAAAATTGTAGCTGAGTAACAGTTGAAATTGCTACTAAACTTTATTTAAAACAAGACAGCAACTGAGTTTATTTTTATTTGTATATATATGAAATATGTACATAATGTGAAATGTGTATATTCTTATGTGCTGTTTAATATGATAGGTTTACTCCCTAGCTTAATTTAGACTACAGAATGAGTTACAGTGAATTACAAAGAGAGTCCTGAAACAAAGAAGGAGTTAGCTTAAGAGAAATTACAAAGAAAGCATGGCAATTTGTAATGGAGGAATACCTTGGAATAAATGAGCATAGTCAAAACCTTGTCTGGCATTTCCAGAAGTTGCCCTGTCAGCAACTACTGGGACTTGTTAAACTTTGTGACCTACACTGCGAACAAGTATTCTGAAGAAAAGCTGGGGCTTTTCTGTTCAAATGGCTTTGTTTATATTGAAAAATGAAGATGATAATGTCCTATACCTCAGAGAACTCTAAGTTCAACCCTGAGTGACAGTGTAGGATTCACGTTTCGCTTAATTATTCTGCATTAATAGACACGAACCATCAGCACACATTGGTATAAAAACTACATCTCTTCACAGGAGTAAAAAAGTTATTAGAAATCGAAAGCACTACAGCCTCATTTATTCTGAGGTTAATAAACGGACCTTATGTGGGAAGGATCTGAGGGTAGTTTTTCTGCTGCTATGTCAATATATACATTTCCTTCTACATATTCTTAGCATTTTATCACAATTACGTAAAATATGAGAAGAAATATTATTAAAGCCAAAGTAACATATTTTTTGCTGTAGTAATTTCTTCATAAAGTTCTCATTTGTCAGTATGTCCAAAAAGTCTCTGTTTCAACAAACTCTCGAGGAAACAACACCATTTTCATGTAATCTGCCACCTGCTCCTACCATGGAAAATTTAATTGTCTCATAGCTCAAAGATTTAGAAGAAAAGAAATGTTCAGATTCATTGTTCATTTGTAAAGAGCAAATGGAAACAGAAACTGAAGAAAGGGCTTGGATTTTGATAGAGTTGACTAAAAGTTAAAAGAGAAAAAATATATGAAAGACAAAAATACTGCTATGAGTGAAAATAAGGTCAACATCACAAATGTTTGTTGTCTGATAGAAAACGTTTCTTTGAAAACTTAGTAAACAAAATCAAAAGCTTAGGTTTTGTGTACAGATATGACTGGTACAATCCAAACCATCCAATGCTGTTTATACAGTGAACTCAAATTAATTGGACTCAGATGCAGTTGACTGCAGTTCATTTGCGTGACATTTTCTGGCAAGTTTTAAAATGAGAACAAAACCCATTTACCAACACGCAACAATGTCCATAATATGACTGAACAACAGCATCTATCTGTAACTGAGTGTACGGCTATAAAATAATTAAATGCCAAATACAGTTCTTCTGTACAGTCATGGGTTATCACACAAAGTCAAGGGACCAGACAATCATTGGGGGACAGTAAACAAACAGGTCACATTCCCTTTACTAATTTATGTCACATACTGTCTTAATGTCAATGGAGTGTTTTGCCATAATGTGGATTTCTTATTTACGAAAATACTAATTACAAAAATTGCAAAACACTGACCCACTACTACAAAACAGAGCACTTCCTGGGACTTACAGAATAAATCCATCTGAACATACTTTTTTCTTTAATGCACTGTTTCCTTCATTCTGAGCACTATCTATGTATACTTTTAGGGTAGTTTCTGTAGCTAACAATGACAGCTTTGCCACTCAAGAACAGCAAGCAGACATTCAAAATCACTTTAATGAGACATTCAAAATCAGTTTAATGAAAAATACATTTAATCTAAATTCAGTATCTGAAAAATGTTAATCAACCTGTGTACTGGCTCTGGCTGGGATGGAGTTACTTCTCCTCCTAGAAGCCCATATGATGCCGTGTTTTGGATCTCTGACTAAAAGAGTGTTGATAACGTACCAGTGTTTTGGCTTTTGCTCGCACAGCGTCCAGGCTTTCTCTTCTTCCCGCTCTGCCCCTTGCAGTGAGAACACCAGGGGTGGCCGGGGACGCAACCAGGACAGCTGACCCCCCGACCAAGGGATATTCTGTGCCGTATGACATCGCGCTCACCGATTACACTGGGGGGCAATCTTTCCAAAGCAGCCATTGCTCAGAGACCGGCTGGGCATCGGTCTGTGTGTGTGAGGTGGTGCCTTTGCATCACTTGTTTGGCTTTTTTTTTTTCCTCTCTTCCTTTGTCCTTCGCTTATTAAACTGTCTTTATCTCAACTCATGAGTTTTCTTGTTTTGCTCTTTCTATTCTCTCCCCTGTCCCACTGGGGATGAGGGGGAGTGAGCGAGTGGCTGTGTGGTGCTTTGCTGCTTCTGAGTGTCAACCAAACACAAGTTTTTTCAGTTCAGAACTTCTGTTGAGTACTATAGGGCATTGTTTATGTTCTTCTGTTGGATACCTCATAAAATTGCTCCACCCAGGCCACGTCATGAATTGCTAGCTTTACAAAAAAATATTTGTCTATGGCAAATTTGAGACTCGATATTCACTTTATGAAATTCATCCTAGTTAAACTGAACCCCTGATTAGGTAGAGAAAGTCAGTATATGCAGAATCGTAAGTAGAGTCAGATCAAAATTTTCCTGTATGTTCAAATATATATTTGAAGGGCAAATGCATTGATTAAATCAGGAGCTATGAAATAACTCTTCCTTTTTGTTTGCTTCACTATATGCATCTCAATGTGTTTGTGTAGCTACTTCACAATTTGACAGCTACATTCATAATATTTTTAATCAAAATACATGAAATACTTCAAAGAAAAGCTAGCCACACTTCAACTTTGCAGTCTCCTTTGTTCTGCTTAAGTAATACCAGAAACTGTACACCACTGTCAACACCTTTCCTGGGATGCAAATGCATGTTTTTCGAAAGCCTCTATCATCTGCAGTGCTGTCTTCAAATTAATAAATGTAAGCTTTTGGTACCATGTGGCTCTTCTACTGGCTTGTATTGGCACCAAAACGGAGCATATTCAGCAAGAACTGTGGGGACACCAAAAGTAACAGCACCAGCACAGGCAGTGCACATTGTAACTTTAGTGTTCAAGGGTAAAGGCTGATTCAGATGTCTCTCTTGCAGTAAGTACCCACTTCAGCTATAAACCAGATTCTGTTTTAAATGAAGATACATTTCCCTTAAAACTATCTTAATTTTCAAATCTTTTTTGCAACGTACAACAGTCACCACAAATTTAAGAGTTTTATGGAGCAAATTCATCAAATAGCAAATTAGTTAGACTTAGAGCCCAGGCTGCAGATCTTTGGTCCCTTCCTGCCATTCAGCCAACAGACAGTATCAAAAAAGCTATTTTAAAGACAATATTCACAATAACAATGGGAATAAAGTTACCCCTAATACTCTTCATCCAAAGGCGAAGCAGCCAGTAAATAATAAATGCCGGTGATCTGCTTTGATTCTTGCCTCTTGTGTTCTGTGTTGTTTGGCAAGAAAAGTGTATTTTCATCAGTGATAGTTTACTGAAGTATAGAAATCAATTACTGCCTTCCCATTCCCACTATAAACTCCCACAATTCTTAAATTATATTGTCTCTGCCTAATGCATAATAAAACCAGGTTAAGTGAGATTAGTACTGAAAACAAGTTCAAAATAGATCTATTCACCAGAGAGAGCTGGATTTAAATGTTACATATTCTGGATGAGGGGCAGGGGGAGAGGGGACTAAGAGGTCTCACAAGGGGATTAGACTTTGCTACTTAAAATATTAACTGGCAATCAACCAAACAGGAATGTGGGAAGCACGGTTTTGCAGTACTGCTCTTCTAGGATTTGTTTTCTTCAAAATTTGCATTCCTTTCCGCATGCATTCCAGATATACGTATGTTGGCTTTTTAATGATTAGAAATGGCTTTGATCTTGACTACTTGAAGGAACATAAAGATACAAATAGTGTGAGTGGATATGATTAATCTTAGTAATGACAAATACTAATAAGAAAAAAACAAGATAAGTTTTTCTGAATTTTTCAGACGTACCTTGAGAAGTTCAGTCTGTAACTCATGTCAGTAAAATAAGAATGATCTACAGAAGAAGTCAGAAATGCAGTAGTGTTCAAGGTCCCCAAATACCACTAGTGCCAGCTTATCAAATATAAGAAACTATGAAATCAGAAACATCAGCTTTCTGCTTGAGTAGCTGCCGCTTTCCTTAGAGATGGAACGGGGAGTAAGAAAACCACATTCTTGCTGCAACATAATTGTCAAAATGATGAAATAATACACGACGACGAGGTATGATAATGAAAATAGTCAACTGTTCTAAGAAGCTGTCACCAGCAGGTAACAAGTGCCTTATAGCCAGGATTTGATGACTAGTTACAAGGTGTGAAAATATAACTTTTATTAGAGGGATTTTTAACCGGACAACTTAAAAAAAGTGTCCCCAAATCCTCATTAAGATGACCTCATTTTCTGTATGTGCGAACAAGGAGGTAAAGTGAGATGAGAGGAAGATCTGTTGCAATGAAAGGAGAGCCCCCACGACATCACCAATATTGCATCTTTAGATCTCAACCTCTGAATGCAAGAACCCAGCAACTCCGAAGGATACCTGTCACACAAAACGGTAACTTTCTAGGTACTTTACAGCAGCAGAAACCTGGCCTCTCATCTCCTCATGGGCATAAAATGTATCATATAAGTGTATATATGTAATCTGACCTAAATCCCTAACCTACTTTTCAACAGCAGCTTGGCTAATTTCTGTAGTTCTCCTTAATGTATCCAGTTGATTACTTCTAGTCAAACTACAGAAAATTAAATGGAATATCCGAACAAAAAGGAAAAAAAAAAATAGCCTAATTGCTCCAATAGATGAAGTAATATTTTAGAGCATTCTGCAGCATTTTCCAGTATTCAATTGCCTGGAAGACAAGCTTTCCTTCCCTGCATTGCCAGCCATCCAGTACTTTACATAGATACTTCGCATTCACTGGCTGGTATACTACAACAGAAATTAACTTACAGCATAAAAAACACAGTGTGGCAACAGAGAATAACAAAGTAATCAATGAAACATGTTCTCTTTTTTCAATAAGAGGGCAAAATCATGGAAGCAAGATTGTTTAATAGCAGTGATTTTTTTTTTCCAAATTATTTTAGAAGTTTCATAGTGAAACACAGGAATACAAAGCAATTTATTAAATACTTTATTTTCCCCCCTTTCCACTTGTTTCTTTTTATATCTCCCCCTACTGATGTCTTGAATTTTCAACAAAATTACAGAACCAAAAGGCCTACACCCCACCCTTTATAAGCTACTGTGTAAAATTTCATTGCTTTGAAAAAACAGTTTGCTATTTTGACCAGGCCTATGCAAGCTATTCATGAGAAAAGTATTTTCACTAATTGCATTTTGAAAGGAATATTGCACAAAATAGCTATGCTAAGTCTTGTTACTCAGTGAAGCCTGTATTTCAGTAATAATCTTCTGATACTAATGATGTCTCTACTCAATGGAGGAGTAAAAACACCTCATTAAGTTAACCATGTAATTCTTAGATATTTCCAACAAATTATAAAGTTTTGCTTTGATCTTCTGAAAAGCACAACAGATAAACGAATCTAGTCTGGAAAGATACTAGTATTATGTGATTGTTATTTTCAAACCATTTGATAAAACTCTTACCCACACAGAGTGCATAAATATTAGAAAAATTGATGCCCATATAAAATTATACAGTTCAGCATCACATTGTGTTTGAGAAAATGCTAGAATGTTAGTACCAATGTTTCACTCCCAGATTTCTCAAAAATAAGGTTACATAGTAGCCTAACGTTTTGCTTTAAAATCTGCCTGTATCATTTATCATCAAATATTTCTCTGTTATATAAATACAATTGTTTTTCCATTTATCTCCCTGAATATGATATTTGAACTGAAGAAACATTTGATAATAAAATCCAGAAGAACAAAGACCAAATCAACCTCTAAGCTCCACACCAAAGAAATATGGAAAATACAAAATCCAAGAGCCAGGAAAAGAAAAAAAAAAATTCTAACAGTTTCTTAGTTTTATTTTAGCAGTTCTTTACTTGGGTCAACCCATGGAGACAATCTGGAAATGTCAAATAGCATGGTAACACAGGCAGGAATTGGCCCAGCAATCTCTCACACCAGAAGAAACCTATCTGTCTTTCTGTCCGTTTACAACACCAGTATTTCTAACTCTCATCTCAGCTCGAGTTGATCATTTTTCAGGGCTTCCAAATAAGATTCCCTCCCTATCTGAAATGGCCTCTACAAAACCCAATGGAAGTATCGCAACATTATAAAGAGTAATTAAAAATGTTCCTCTAGACATGGACGTCATCAGGGACCAGGATGAAGGAGAAATCCTCTTATATGACATGTTTGTGGGCAGAATCATCACTAGCACTACGTTCCCCAAGCTTTAAACAGTACAGGCACTAACAGTACCTAACAATAAATAAAAAAATAAAATAAAAAAAAAAAAAAAGGAAAAGAAAAGACAAACCTTCTAAATAAAGTATACACCATTATTTACCAGAGGAATACCTAAGTTTGCTGACCCACAGATGGGCCTAATTAATTTTGTAGACCTATTTATTTGAGTAAACAGAAGTGTAGCTGAATGTTGTTTGAACATACTGTGCCAGTAAGATTAAAACAAAAGAAAAAATAAAAACTGCATTTAACTAAGATGATGACATGAATGCAATCTGTCTGCTAGACAATTCAAGTAGATCTGAAAGAATTACTGAAATGTATTTATAAAGTAAGCCAGACAAAAAAAAAAAAGTAAAAAACAACAACAAAAAAAGCAGAGGATATAAAGTCAGTTTTTTTTTTTCTCTAAATAAAATGCATTAAAACTCAGTTCAGGTTGTAGCAGAGTGATTTTCACTTGACAGTTGACAACATGTGGTACTTACGTGGAGTGCCATCAGCCTTCATATAGGCAGACAAGAAAGCCCTGTGCAGTTCCTGTGGTTATGTGGCTGGCCAGAGGTTTATGAATTTTCCCACTCATATTCTTTTAATATGTGCATTTTTGCTTCCAAGATCCAAAAATACAGACTTTGAAAATTAGAGATTAACTCGGTCACTTGTGGAAGGAGGGGTCACAGCATGGATGATACACACAAGGCACGTATTATGCACATGGTGGCTCTCTAACATTAAAAGAAAGCTTCAAAACCACATCCATTCTTCTTTGTGCTCATTGGGCTCAGGAATTAACTATCTTTTGCAATTAAATCTATCAAACTTCAAGCTCCCAATTAAAATTTTTCAAATGCATCATGCTCCAGGGTGTCTGAAATTAAAAACCACTTTACGTGTTTGTCAAGTCCTCTTTTGTAATTTTGTTTTACAGTGTTGTTATTTCTACCGTGATAAGTGCTGCCAACCCCTTTCCATTTATACACCACAGAAGAAGAAAAAGGAAAAAAAACTCCTTCAGACAGCTCATTCCTAACTACGGCATTTTGTTTCAGCAGCAGTTGCACTTTTCTCAGACATCTATTCCCAGGAGGGGGCCGAAGGGAATCGCAGAGTGTCTCCATGTCGCTGTTCTTGAAGAAGGCTGCAGCTCCGGAGAAGCTGGAAACAGCCCAGCTGGTGCCTCGGAGCCCAGCCTGCAAGGAGCTGTGCTCAGCACGGAGCCTGAGCCCCTCTGGGCATTTGGTTGTGCCGTGGCTCCTTCCAGAATTGCCTCTGACAGGCATCAGCGAACCATAAAACCTGGAAATACCTCTGTAAGTTCAATTTTACTTTTGGTAAAAGGGGAAAAAAAAACAGAATGTCTGTTTCAGTTTACCATGGGGATAAGACATTCTAATACTCTGAGATGTCAGTAAACATTTAGTTTGTTTACCCAATGAACTCTTCTAGACATGAATGCCTCCTATATGAGGGTCCAGATAAATATAACTATGGCTAAACGAGGGTTCTTACTGATATGCTACTAAACAATTCCTAAAATGAACCGTTTCACGCATATTGTCATCTTGTGGTGAGAGTCCTACTACAGAGACGGAGGCGTGTTTTGGGTCTCGTGCTCCCTCTCGCTCAGAACTGATTAACCAGAAGAGAGAACCAGAAGAATGATGTGATTTCTTAAAGAAGGAGGGGAGATAAACATGGTCAAATACACAGTTCCTAATTTATATGAATATAAATTTGTAAATGATGTGAGCTTTGACAGCAATATTGTTTATCAAAGTCTAGACAACCGAAGCAAAAACATCAAGATGAGAGAAAACATTATTTCTAAAATGGCTATATACAGGCTCACAAGAGTACTGCACATCCTGCTTCTCGGCTCTACAAATAATAAATTTTCCTGTCTTCAGATAATTTTGAAACTTTGTAATAAAATTTAGAAACCTGAAGTTTAATTTCAAATGTATCCATGTACCAAGGGACACTGAAAATCTTTAAATGGGAGATGCTGAACAGCTGGAACTGCAGGAACTCTAATTCCTTTTTTCTCTCCATGGGCTTCATTTGCCTATAGAGAAAGATGAAAGCTATGAAGCCATCCAGATTTCGAATCCAAAATTGCTGAGGCTCACAGACAGAAAATGTTCCATCCCAAGCCTTCCTTGGCCATGTAATAACGTAGGTAACTATTTTAATTAAGTGCAACCATTTTTGTTAACTTGAATTCCTGTTTTATCTTTAAAAGGAAAAGCCACGTATGTAAAACATATTAAAAATATATTATCTGTTTAGGATACAAATAGAAGTTAAAACAGAAATACGAATGCAGTTCCCAAGAAAATACTATAGTACAGGTAAAAGTCACACAGTGGATATAAAAGGAATATGCAGAGCCTTAAGTAAGAATTACATATGACTTGTGTAATGCTAGGGGCAGAGTAGAATCCTTTGTTTTTAATAAAGGATTTGATTTTGATGCAAAGATTTCCCTTAATTATATAAGGGACAAGTTTTTTTCCAACTCAAGATCAATTTTTGAAGCAATGTTTAGGATGTCTGTAGTATTTTGTTTACTTAGTTTTGTAAAACCTCCTCTTTTCATATTACAGATCTACTGCAGGCCCTTGAAAATTAAAGCATGTTCAGAGAGAAATGTAACTACTTGAGGTGGGTCTGTTAACATTTTAAGTGCCCACTCTTTCCCCTGAACCCCGCGTGGATACTAATGTTTACGTTTCACTAAATGTGTCTATCTGATTGTTGTGTTTACTTTGTAAAATAAAATGCATGTTCTCAGATAAGAAAAAGATAAAGTTTCTGAGTAAACTCTGGATTTCTTCTCCTAGAACAGGAAAGATGAAGACATCTGGAAGAGAACAGGAAACTACCCTAACTACAGGCATTAATGGAAGCACCCAGGGAGATATTTCTTATGCTTCCTTTGAAGAAGAAAAAGCATAATTCTGAGCAAACAATTACTTGAAGGCAATAATATGAATCAGAATTGAGGAAAATATAATGATTTTTTCCTCTTCAAGAAGCCATGAAATATTTCATTGTGCATTTCCCAGTATTTTTCCTTGGGGCACAAATTACTACTCCACTTTCTACCTGGACGATTTTTCCAGACAAAACTGTGGAAGAACCCAAGCAACAGCCACATCCCCACAATGAGGTGATCAAGCATTTTGTTTAGTTTTGGCAAACTTCTTACCAATTTTTTGATTCACCTGCAAAATGCTATGGAGCTTTAAAAGAAGTGCAAGCAGTTTTAGTCACAAAGTAAAACAGATTTCATTATTATGTTTTCGTATTTCAACAAGTTTCATATCTTGAGAATTACCTCAGAAATAATCATAATGATCACACTTGTCATAATCATGTTTTAAAACTCACATTATTCTAGGAAAGTTTTGTACAAAATTACATATGGGGCAATACCACTCAAAGTAAATACAGTCAAGAATATCTAATTAGAAAATGAAAATAAAATTATTAATATTTAAAAAAAAAATCATCCCAAACACCACCACTTACTAGCACTGTGCTGGACCATCAGTCATTCCTGCGAATCCCACTGCATTTGGGTACTGAGATATATTTTCTGATCTGGCCCTAAATTTGTCAAGTGGGAATGCAAGTAACCATAAGGCACGAGAGGAGGAAATGACCTGTCAGTTGCCAAAAAAGAACTTCAAACGAAGCCATGCACTTACTACTTTATTATAACAATTCAGTTTTCCTTTGGCTGTGGGGGATTTTTCTTTTTTGCTGCCCCCAAGCCACACACCTTATATTTTAATGCTACTGCACTACACAACACAATGCCCTTTAGGTAGTAAGAGGTTTTGTTTTCTGAATGCAAACCAGATTGCAGAAGAGTAAGCAGAACAGAGAATTATGTATTTCGTGTAGGCTGAAAAATTAACAATATGCATTTGTTTTTCTTTTTGGCTTTTATCCATCTATTCTTCTTTGTACATAAAACATTGGTCCCTAGCCCACCAGTGAATTGTTTTAAAAACACAAAATGTTCTGGAACCTCATAAAAAGACAGAAAAGCAGCAACAATTAAAACACATATACTGAGCTATCTTCTGTACAACCATTTCTCACAAAAGCCAATTTTAGTTCACTTCTGAAATGACTCACTCAAGCACAAAATGACTGATCATTGCATTAAATGTTGTTCACTGGATATATTTAAGCCAACTAATCAAAGACAACCCATCCTACGTTTTTATCAAGATCGTATCTATTTCATTATTAGCAAACCGGCTGTCAGCCTTAATATGTTTTCTCACAAGGTTAGGATAATCTATGCAATTTTGATGAGAACAACAAAATTCTTAACTGTATTTCATACATTTGCAGAAACAAAACTACATAAAGCAGCAGGGCAATTCTAGCTTTGAGCTGCCTGTTACAGGAGACAGGACACTTTGGGCTGGAAAGCAATGCCTTGTACGCACCAACCTGCACCAGGTGAGACTGTAAGTTAAGTCTCAGCATGACCATGTCTAAAAAGTCATGTGTTTATTCTACTCAGATCAATTTAGTTCGTAAATGTTTTCAGATTTTTATGCCTTTTCCTTTCCTTTTCCACATGGCAAGCTATGAGAGATCTGAACTGGAAGCCAGAAGAATATATCCTATATATCCTCTCCCAGTCCATCTTAATTTCCTTATGAAAACTAGAGAGTTTAAAAAAAAAAAAACAAAAAAAAACAAAAAAAAAAAACAGCCACACATATCTAGTGTCCTACACATGCTGTGCATCAAGAAACACAAAGGAACAAACACTTCCTTTCTCTCCTCAAAAAGACCCCCAAAATATTTTTGTTCGAGGCAGTTGAGAATTATTATAGATAAAACAACAGCTTTTTAAAACTCTAAATATAGTAGGGAACACTGGGGGACTGAAAAGCACCTTATCCTTTGAGAATGCAAATACAATACAAATCAAAAGCTTAGGAAGAAGGGGACATCAAGATGAGGCTGTCTATTGCAGCTCAGGTACAAGTAGCTTCGTTCATTTCTAATGGAGAAACACTGCAATATAGTTTTTAAAATGCTGATTCATTTCAAATTGTATCCACAGTTTCTAAATCTCACCTCTTCAGCTGCTGATTTGGGATTTTAGCACTGCAGGGCAGCCAAGTTTAGAACAAATGCTTTCAAGACTTCCTGTTCTGCTTGACTTACTCACTTGGAGAAAATTCAAACCAATAAAAGAGAACAGAAGGGTATTTTTTTCCCAGGCTATAGTTTCTCTGTTTGACTGATTCCTGACCATCCTATTAAGAAAACTTCCAAGCTTACCAGCAAATGTAGTAAACATTAGACACACTGCTACTTCAAGAAGTTGTTCTACAAACTTCCTCGCTTAGAAGTTTATCAATAGTCTCTGTATTGGTGAAAGAACTTCTATTATTTATTTCACATTTGTAGGTGGAGAATTGCTGAAAAAAAAGGTAATTCACCTGCAATTATTGCTTGTTACAGTTTCATCTGCTGTATTTGCAATTTCCTTGAACTTCAAGCTCCCTCCTTAGCAGGCTACTGTCAATCCTTGCTTTCAAACCTTCTACTAAAAGCATTAACCCTTTTTTAGCACACAAAAAAGCCAGAAGCATAGCCTTTTCCAGCCAAGTCTTGCAGGGCTGTCCATGGTTTAAGGAACAAAATAAAGTTATTCCAGTCAGGTACACTAACTGATTTGATCACATACAATAATATGCATGCAACATGTTTGACAAAATCCTTTTCTAATAGTTCTACTAAGATTTCTCTGCAAGAGCACACTCTCCTGTTAGGCAAGTGGAATTCAGGAACAAAAACAACAGTCTAATAGCTAACCTGCAAGCAGAAGCAATTTCCATACACTACTTGATATGCAAGGACTTTTGTAGATTTATTGTTAGGAATGAGGTGTTAATGGTCCTCCTCTATGGGAGTTGGAAGCAAATATGTTAACTGATCTCATTTAAATAAATGAATACTAAGCACTCATATTAAATTCCTCTGTATAGTAAAATCACAAAAGAGGATGCCTGGTGCTACCACCTGAGGCAGGGTGGTCTGAAAGAAGCATGGAGCTTACAGGTGTGATTCCTACATTATTTCAAAGGTACGCAGCAGAGACAAGCCTACTGCACAGACCTGCTGCGCAGGATAGCTCTGCACCTCCTCAAGCAGCACAAGCTCAGAGTGCAGGGCAGAGTCATTCCAGAAAAGCAGGGGGAGGAACGCTACTTGCATGTTTTGTTCCTGCCACTCTTCAAGGAAAGAGAAGACATGTATTTATTTTCCTGAATAAATAAATCACAAGAAAATCCCCCAACTTGCTGTCACTGCTTCTCAGCCAACCTTGTACTTGAAGCTCTGCTGGGCCAAGCGTATCCCTGTCTGACAACTGATTTGAGCCCTAAGACCCAGTTACCTTGCGACTTCCAGCAGATTCTTTACTGAAGGAATTTCCTTCCAGGACTGTGTAGGTTAGACTGACCTAGAACTACATGGTTCTGAACTCTGTGTGATTCTTTAAAACCATTAGTGAAACATTTGAAAGCTAAAATTCCTCCATGTAAACTTTTGTCATGCATTCTTCTGATAAAAATAAATTCAACATAACGGAATTTTGCTAAATAAGCTCTAACAACAGCGCAGATTTAATTTTTGCAGAGAGTGGTTTTTTTTTTTGGTACAGAATAGTATCACAGGCTGTCCTCATCACACTTTGCAATATTGCCTTTCATTTTTCACTGAAAACCCATCACATATGAGCCCTTCACAGAGACACAGTATTTACTACTATTCCAGGCTAATGACATAGCTAGGACAGCAGATCAGAATCCTGTAACATCAAATGGAAATTAATAGGAAGAGGGACATAGTGAGGTAACAGTAATGTGTTCTGTATTAAACCAGCAACTGAAAGTAATTGGTAGGCAGCATTTATTTTACGGTTTTATCTACTTGATTATCATTAGTCTGAAAACTAAGCAGCTTGTCATTGCATAGCCATCATCAAATATAAACTTTTTTAAAAATTAACAATGCCATATTAAACAAACAAATCTTTCCAAGTTTTCAAGACAAATGTAACATTTAACTTTATAAAGACATAACATGCTTTCATTTATTACTTTACAGGCAAAAGTCTCCATGCACGGTATTCATTAGATTGAGTTAAAATGGACATTTTGGATGCTAGGTCAGCTGTGGCTACTTCTGAAGTAAAGAATAACAATTTCAGGTTTCATCTGACTGTACCAGACAGATGTTTCACAATAGCTATGTCAAGAAACAGACCTCGCAGCATATCACCGCTCTTGAGCGCGAGGAGCATGCACTCACAGAGCAGGCTTAGAGGAGTTTCTTAGAGTGCGCTGCTCACAGATCTGGCAGACCGGGCAGATTTAGCAGCAACACTTTAAGCCAGCCCCAGCTGCCCCCCACCTCCTTGACCAGGCTGGCTGGGTGCGCTTCTGCAGGACAGCTTCCCCAGTTCAGTCTAACGAGCTACGCCTCAAAAGCTGATCAAGGTGGAGCTTGAGCTGAGCGTACCATGAGAAGGTGAGCTGAAGTTAGATTATTGTCATTCTTCCTGCCACCTCACACATCCAACAGTGGCTGAGCCAGGAAGCTGGGGGCAAGGATGCATGATCTGAGCACTCAGCCGACTTCCCAACTAACAAAAGCTGCTTTCCTGCAGCTGCCGCCTGCTCCTTATGAGCCTGATAAGTATTCTTAACCAAGTGACAAAGTGCCAAGATCCAAAGGAAGAGAACGGGGGGGGGGAAGGAATAAAAAGTATCTACAAAGCTGAAGCTACTGCCATCAGAAAGCACTAAACATTAGTAAATTTAACGGTGATTTACAAGCTGTTCATAGAAGAGAGGGTATCTGAAATCTCTCATGTTCTCCCTTTCTTGCAACAAACAAATGCCTAAAGCTGAACAAATAAGAGAAAAGAAAATCTTGTGTGAGTTTTTAATTAAAATTAGGGCAAGAAGCATTCTATGCAAAGCGACCTTTCTTTGAACATTGTAACACGAAAGCTTCCTAGCAGTTTTATCTATTTGGATCGTGATAACAAGTGATGCACTCAGCACTGAAAAAAACAGAAAGCTTGTACTCAAGGAAAGAGCCCCCTCCCCCATAAATGTGTTCACCCCAAGCATCGCTTCTAAAATATGCCACTGGGGAGAAATAGCTCACCAATTTCAGAATGCAACACTTTTCTAGCAAACCCGCTGCCACGAGAAAGAAAACATTTATATACACCTAAGATGTATTTATTCTCTTGTACACTCTCCTGCAAGCTTAAGGATATGCAGAAACGATCCCCTTCACTGCTGATAGGAGAGTTGCTTGTAGTTAAAAGAGAATTGGTATGTACAAGGCTGATGAAGAGTTATTAGATGAAGCATTATGTGATTTGCAGAGACTTACAGTAGCAAGGACAAGAGCCATACTACAAAAGTTTATATAAAAAAAAAAGAAAAACTCTCCAATTTTTCTCCATTTTTCTGTCTTTAATAAGCCTGTGTGGTAGCTAAACTGCACAGATAAGGACAGTTTCTTGTGTTATCATAAAAATGACAATACAGAGGAAACAGAAGCTAAGGTGAGAAGGGACCAGCTACTTGCACAGTCCTTAGCTAAACAAATGCATGGCAAGACAAAACAGAAAAAGTCATCTGCTCCCTCTTATGCATATAATCATAGAACAGCCATTTTACATCCTTTTCTATCCATCTCTGATAATACAGAGCTGTGTCAGACCTGAGCTGCATAGTCCTTGGCTAAAGCCTGTGATCTATCAGTAAAAGATCATCTCTCATTACTATATCATATCAAAATGTTGTATCATTCTTAACTCACATCCAGGAAGGATGTTAGAAAAGAGAATATGCTGCTTGCTGTTTGTGCACTTTGTGGTGACCTCACTTAGTATCCACATTTTGTACAAAGCATAACAACTGCATGAAAGCATATCCTAACAAAACAAATCTCACAACTGAAAAAAACACTCATTTTTATCCTAAGCATTTGATTTTCTAGGCAAATCTGGTCTTTCTGTTACAAAAAGAGATCAGAAAGAGAACTTTTAAAGAGAAAAAATATCTGTGTAGTTCCACCCACTATCAGAAAGGACACAAAATAAAAACTTCCATCGTGGCTTTTTAAAAAAAGTTTATTCTAAATGTACTGAGGCCACCTAAGTGTCGTATCTGTCACAAACTGTTCAGGTTTTATAATACTCCTAAACTTCACAAGTAAGCTGGATTACAAGAGCACTAACCCCTTTATAAATTTGTACTTCATGTAATAAGAGTCTTATCTGCAATCTATTTTTGACTGAATTCCAAGTTTTCTGTTATAAGCGCCTTACATAGACGAATCATGTATTATCAGCATTCTTCTGACCTTATTGCCCTTTTATTCTCAAGAACATTCACTAGAAATTCACAAATAATTTTATGACATTTAGCACGTCATCTCAGCACTGCAATATACGTCTTTTAGGAGAGTAGTTGAAAGAAAATGATAATGAGTTATCCCAAAAGAAAAGTGATTTCAATATCCAAGAGTATACAAACAATTTACTCCCGACATTCTAAAAGATTGAAATGTAAGATATCAGGTTTCCTCTTAAAGAAAATTGGAAGAAAACGTGCATGAAATGAATGAAGTCTAAGAAACAAAGCATTTCTGGGAGATTGGGGCTGGAAGGAGGAAGACAGCATGCTTTTTATGCCAAGAAATGAGCTACTTTCTGTGAGGGACTTTCCCGGTGGAGTTTGTGAAGCTACCCTGTTGCAAGACTGAGAGATGCTGCCTTCTGCAAAGCCTGTTTCTCTTCCACCCACCCCCTTTCAGAGGCAGGTCTGAGTTCAGCCTGTGCTGACAACCCCCTACCTCCACCTTCTCTCCTTCCAGACCTCCGCCTCACCTGGCTGACAAGAAAAAGGGTAGGAGTTCATACATAAACATCAAATAATTCTGGGTTGATGAGAGTGATGCAATGCTGCAGAAGAGACAGATGAAGACTTGTTCTAAAATACTGGGTTTGCAGGGTTATGGAGGTATAAGTAAGTCACCTGATTCTATGTTTCTGTCCCATGCTCACTGCTTCAACACAGAACTAAAGATCTACTCAAAATGGCTGAGATAAAGAGAATGGTTCCTGCCTTCTCTCTCATGATGGTCTTGTATTAGTTCCTTATTCATTTATTCCCCTTTCTCTCCTTCAATCTGAAATAAAAGCAATTCCGAGAGGAAAAGTGTTTGCTCAGAGTAAACCTTCTACCAGAAACTTGGGATGTTCAAGAGCTGAAAAAAAAAAAAAAAAGAAATTGCCTATAGGAAGTAAAAACAATAATAATTCATTTAATATGTGCTCCAGATCCCTTGCAGAGCACATTAATATGAGCCTTTTAAAATTCAAGTAATAATTTTGTATGTCTTTTCCTTTCTAGCCTGTGTGAATCACCACCCTCTCCTGGACTAAGAAAAGAAGGTAATATTATCCACACTTTATGGATGAAGTGGAGAAGATTAAGTGTCATGCCACAAATCAAACAAAAGTCTTCAGAACAGCTCCTGAACCGAAGTCTGGGACTTTAAGTGTACGATAATTTTCTTCTGCCAGGTATTTAAATTTTACCCCAAGTAGTTCAGGAGTTCCCATTAGCACAGAATTCATTCCAGCACCTGTCACCAATGAAAGTGAAAGAGATTAGAGTTCATGAAGAGGATCCCATCTGTATCCTCATTATCATATTTTTCCCTTACTGAAGATGGGACGTGGCTACAGAGTGCTGCCGAAGGAACTGAGAGCACTAGTGGAAAGGAAAGAGCAAACACCACATTGCAGAGGCTACAGCAATTTTCATAAAACAATACTGACACAGAGTAAGTCTTTGTAGCTTTGCTTCGCTCTGCCTGAGGTAGACACCAGTCTGGACCTTGGAGATAATAAATATGAAAGACTTGAGGGTGAAGGCTTCACAGGATGGGTTTCTGGAGAACTGCCATTCCATCTTGGCATACATACATTAGGTTTCAAGCCAAGGTGACAGAAGGAATTAATCTGTATTTCTAATATTTTTGTAAATAATACTTTATTACTATTATCCCGTATCAAATTTTACATTTTAAAACCGACTTGCAGCTGCTGACTTTCCTTTCCATGCTTGCACTGACACTGCACATCTTTTAAACTAACACACTTGCCCTCTCCTTAACATTTAAGGGGAGAACATGGGCTGATTAAACCCAGCTATGAATCTCTCACACATCAAAAAATAGCAGCATAAAATGTAACATTTGAGGGGAAACATGATGAAGCAGTACAGGGAAAACACAGGTCCCGGAATACATTGCTTCATGTTGCTCAGAAGCTCTTCTCTCTACAGGCATAATAATATCACAGCAGTGTGGATTATCTAGCCCCCTTACTATGCTTCCTTGATACAATGGTAAAGGCTGTCAAGGTGTGAAAAATGAATCCTAAGATACCCACACCCTGTGCATACACCTTGGAATTAAATGAAAATGAAGTTAATAGATTTCATTTTGAATCCTCCTTTGTTATTAACATGATATTGTTGGCTGCTGTTCGAACAATGCTTAGCATGTTGCATGTGGAGAGGAGAAAGAGCTTCCGCACCTTCTGAAGCTAAATACAGGAAGGGGGGGATCTACACGGTACATACATGTATGGGTGTACCAAGATGTACTTATGCACCTTTCTACACTCAGCTACTAGACCTATGTAGATGGTATTTTGCCTTCTTCCAAGATCTGTTCTCAATTTTAGCCCGTGGATATTGATGCTATCTGCTCAGTAAACTCTATTAAAAATCAAAATACCTTCTTGAGTCACTACAGGTAAGATTAATACTATACAAGCAGATGGCTTCTGTTTCTGCCAGAGAGGAATGTTCATTCTGTTAAGTCCTATTTTGGTTGATATACATTTATCATTAATATGTTTCTAATGAGATCCTAGTAATGCTTAGGATCATGCTCACAAAAACCAGAACTTTCATCACCTTAGTTTGGAAATATCTTTAGCTGTCCTGCACTTATGCTCCTTGAGTCCAAGTCCAAGTCTTGGCATTCTGAAGACCCCTGTATTTTGACCTCACCAGTCCAGTAGGTGGGAGCTCCCATGAGGAACATGTGACGAACTAAATTTAATCTCATAAACCACAAAATGACCTAGTCCCAAGTAAGTGTTGAGCAGATCCTGATTACCAAAAATGATCTTTTGGTGGCAATCTTTTGGAGAGAAAAAATCTGTATTTTCTGTCTGACATGAGCATGGATATTTCATATATTAGAGAAATACCATAAGGATATTGAACACAAAGGATTTTGGAAATAGAAAGCCTCTATGAACACATGACTCCATTGAAGCTAATTTCAAAACTCCTAGTGGCTTCATTGGGGCAAAAAATTTCATCTTTCATCATGGAATATTCAGCAAATGCACATGATAACTCATCCCAGCTTACCCATTAAAGGCTTTCCTGAACAGGACGCAGTTGCGCCTGAAGCATGCTAGCGACAGCTTAGCCTCCAACTGCAGGAGGCATGTGATCTGTTTCAGTCAATCAATGAGCTATAGATCTGACAGGAAGGTGCAGTGTTAAAAAGCTGGATGAGGACTGCTTTCTGAAAAGTCTATTTCATCTTTAAGTGTCGGTTGCCCATCTCTGCTGAATCTGCACTATAGAGCACAAAGTTAAGCAATGAGAAGGATAAAATAAAGAGTAAATGATTGGTAGCAAATAGAAGATCCTACATCTTATGCTCAGGAAAAAAAAAAAATCAGTCAGAATTAAATGCAGCAAGAGTATTTCCAACAGGTTATGGTTTTAGTTCACAGCTTGGTTTTAATATTTGAAAATACATTTAAGAATTCCCACTTAACTTATAGATCATGATGGAAAATTAATGTCTTGATTATGTAGTTGGTCACCCCCACTGATCACTTCCATGCTGAAGAAATAACAACAGTGTACAGGACACTCAGCCACAGGAGTTAATTTTGTGTTCCAAGCAAAAGTTATTTTTAAGTGCTGATTTATAGATTTTATATAAAAAGATGATAAAAATAATACTCAGAACTACAAAATCACAATGGTATAAACTCTATGCAGTTAGAAGTCTAGGATTCAGAAAAGTTTTATGCTGTCTTCATAATCTGTAAGACTGTATTGCAATCCTTTGCACATTATGAATTATCGAAGTAAGCTTTTAAAACAACAGCAGTGTAGCAAGAGGCAGGCAAAGTCCATTTTATTTGTTCGCAATACTCAGGCTTGAAACTTTGAGGTATTTCGATTTATTGCTGTTATTATTGCAAGATTTTAAGTTTGGAAAAGACTATTATCTCAACTGATCTGACTTCCTGTCTATCACAAGTCATTAGCTCTCACATCTCAGCCAGATCTCTCCATGAAGACCTCTAAAAGGCAGCATTTCAGTCCTCAAGAAAATGTCAGTGACAGACTTGCCAGATATGCCAGAGGCTCCTACAGTGGAAGAAGCCTGATCAAGTGATGCACCTGCAGATGAACTCACAAATACCAAACACTCCTTGCCATTATGGGCAGGAAGTAAAGTTTACATTTCCTACTAATCTGGAAAAAAACTTCACCAGCTGTACCTTTCTTTATTTGATATTTGTGTATGTTCACAAACATTCCAAAAACAAATAAGATTTATATGCAGGGCTATGGAAGGTGCCTGTTTAAAGCACACATTCATGTTTTAACACACAGGCACCCCCCTCCTCACATCTATTAGAATTTAACATGAAAATATCTCAGCCATCTAGCAGAGTAGTACAAAGCCCGTATTTTGAGCCACGTTAAACCACTCTGATAATAAAAGCAAGTGAAGTTCCTGTCAGCAATAGGGATCCTAAGAAAAATTCAAGTAGAAATGTGAAGTGTACTTCTAGTGAAGCCATGAGGTTATAGCACAGTACGAGACTGAAGGCTCTGACTCATGCTTGCTAAGCAAACAGCTGTGGCAATGTAAAGCTGTACTTGTCCCAGCTGTTCATTATCACTTGGCCAGATGTTACCGTCCCTGTAGCAGAAAATGAAACGCATGACATCACCTTTCAGTGCTAGCTGGTACTTCAGCACAAAGTGACTCTGATTGTCAACTTGTATGAACTATGAATGAAACACAGCCCCCATTTTGCCGTGCTCAGTCACATTAGCACAACTAGATTTGCCACAGCTCCACTATCAGATCACTGCATCCAGTTGCATTTACAGAAGCAGAATCTTTTCTGTTCAAAGTTCAGCCACACACAGGTAACAGGGTAACAATTTTCTACCTCTAAGAGAGCTACCTGCTAACTCTTTTAAAACCAGGAGAACTAGCAAATGTCATTTTGGTAGATTCCTCTATAAATCCCAGCCTGTCTGGCTTTACCTGAATTGCTGTGTATTGCATGTCTTCCCAGCACACAGACAGCTCTCACTGCTAAGTTAATCTGTTTCAGTCCATTTTTATATCTATGCCAGAGTTTAAGTGAGGTGAGCAGACAACTGAAGCCCTAGTGTAGCATAATACTGCTCTACTCCTTGTTATGGCCTCTGAGGGTCTTTGGGCTCTGAATTACAACACAATTTCTCTCCGCTCCAACTAATGTAGGGGCTTCTGTAAAGATAAGACAAGACTGGTATAACGTGAACTTTTACAGAAGTTAGTTGTTTTAATAGCAGTCTCCATGGACAGCCAGCATTAGATATTCCAAGATCAAAGACTTCTTTTTAATCTAGCAATTAATCATCTTCTCAGCATATTCACAAATAACAAGCGTAGTTAAAATCTTAATGCCAAGGTATTACAAAATAGGCCTGCAAATATCCCTTACAGCTCTTGCAACACAGTCTCAGTCTTTGAAATTGCTTGATCTAAGGAGTTAGTGATACTGATACTGCTATTACAGTGATACATCCTTGTACTGGGTCTGGCTGGGATAGAGTTAACTTTCCCTGCGGCAGCCATTGTAGCTAGAAAACAACAAAAAGTGAAGCAAAAGATGTAGGAAAAAAGAATGCGCAACGTGTATAAAAAGTAGGGACAACCAAACAAACTGTATTAAAAGTGCAGAGTAGTAGATGGGATTGAGGCAGTCAGCAATTGCTTTTATTCCAAGAGAATACATTTTAGATTTATTTGTACTTAGGAAGGGTAATATGTCATAAATGTTTGGGACTTTGCATGCATTTACCATCTTTATTTACTAAATATTAATAAAGATTCTCCTCCTTCAAAAGGCATGATGCTTTACCTGGCAAGGATGGTCCAAGAAAAGAAAAAACATTACATATTGTCTAAAAAATAACAGGTGGGTCTGTTACAAATTCAGAGCAAAAATAATTGCTTTTACTTATAAATACTCGAGAGGACTTCACAAGCAGTGGTCAGTAAATACATGCCAATATGCAGAGCCCATTCATCAGTGAATGAGACTGCACATAAGACATGGATAGGATGGCTGTGAGTGGAGAAAAAAAGAAGTACTGCCCCATGCACATTAGATGATGAAACCAGAAGAGGACTGCGACAAATACATTGCTATATACACCCATAGGCAATTATTCCAGTATATCCCTTTAAAACAGAAAATGTCAACAACACCTGAAGTTTTCCAGCTCACCACAGAAAATTGCTAAAAAGATATCTTGATATACTGTAATGAAGAATGACAACATCTTCATTGCCTGCAGAAGTCGTGCTGTATACTTGTTATCCTATTTTGAGTGGAATATTAGAATCCCATTTTTCACCCAATCTTAATTTTTGCTGTTAAAGTCATTTTTTATACACAAATAAAGAAATAGTAAGAAAATTTTCCAATTGCTTAGAATTATTTTTCATTTCTTGTTGCTGCCTACAAACTTGCTGCATGCATTTCACTTGAGAAGGACTTGAAAGTTCTGAGGCAAGGAGATCTCGAGTAAGACAAAGGACATGGTTTTCTGAGAGCAGAACTAGGCTGTACCATTGGTGAGGATGAGATTCCAACTTGCAGTAACCAAACACGCACTAAGTTCCTCAATGATGCTCTAACAGTATCCATAATTTTATTAAGTTATCATTGTAGGATTCACCAAAGCATTTTAACCTTTTTTAGAGAGTTCCATCAACAAGAAGATTTTCAGGAGCTGAAAGAGTTATTTAACTTTTTGTAGTCTTTCAGCCATTTTTATTCCATCTGCTATCCACGCAACTGCTGTGCTGTTGGACACATACATAAAACCACGACACTCCTGGGAATGGCTGTGGCAGAAAAGGTTCCACACGCAGAGACCCCATGGCTACACATACTATTAAGTTTAACAGCACAAAGGAATAAACAATTACTGGAACTGAAATTCAATTGCCTATACAATGAAATTGCTAAAAAAGTTCTGGTACAGTTATAAATAAATCCTATATCAGAATGTAGCTCAGACCATGGACTATTCCCAGTAGATATTCTGACTTTTTTGAATCTGCTCTGGAAGCTCAGTGAGCTTGATGGTACGAACACAGCCTGTTCCATGCCCCTGATTTATTAGTAGAGCTACAGCCTATCAGTCTATAAATTAGGGTAGCAGGGTTGGGGTAATCAATCACAGTAAATGAACATTCAGAGTGTTAGACACGCATGTATACATTTTACTTTACTGTGCACAGACTTGCTGAACAGGACACAGTATATTCAAAGTTAGCATGTACCAACCGCCAGTTGTCCCGGTAGGAAGAGCTGTCGTACTGTTCAAAGAAGCAGCAAAGTTGATTTAGTGGCACAAGGAAATGTGAGGCTATCACAGAGGAACAACACTGTGCAACAGCAAGAGAGTTGGAAAAACTGCGCCCAGCTTTTGATGCATTGAAATGGTCAGCATGGACAGGAATGGTTAATGCCAACAATTAACGTAATGCAGTTATATGCCACCTTGCATTACTTCCTGTTTTTACAGGAAAAAAAACTCTGGGATAAAGTACTTTCCTAGCTAGAAGTTTTAAGAATACAAAGCTCACTCTTGCTGAGCTGAGCAGTCTCTTTACAAAAAGAATTACACTTCATCATTCTGCAGCAACTCTGCAGCATATTCTTCTAATCAACCTTTCATTGCAGTACACTCATCTCTTCTCAGCTCCACATAGTTAGAAATTACCACTGTGTACATTCTGGCTCAGATTGCTTTCTCTTCCCACCTTCACCAATGCTTGCCAGGGTCAAACATACTTGGATGAGGAAGAAGCCCTTGCAACCAAGAATGGAATAAGAAGTCAATGAGAAGCATTATTCATATACATACAGAACCTTTTCTGCTCCATAAAAAAAATCAGGAAACAAAGTAGCCATCAAATTTCTAGTTTAAAATGTATGTGGGGTAAGGGCATATGCTTGGAAACCTTTTGAAAAACTTAATTAAAACCATCACATAAAAATATACTTGTCAACTAAATCAGCATTAAAATAGTTTCTAGGAGATAAATAATTCACAGATTTTCACAGTTAACAATCTGCTTTCTGGAAATAAACTTCACAGTTTACTATAAAATGATCAAAGAGGGATTAGGTAGCTATTCAATTTACTGGAAAAATGTTATACCATATCATTGAGATTGAGAAAATGACTAAGGAGCTGAATATGTTAGAGAAGATGTAATGAAACTGAACAGTGATAGAAATTCACTGTGTATGGAGTCATTAATGTTAATTTTATGAATATTAAAATCACCAAGGGGAACAAATTTGCTGGCACTAAAGTTGATAATGGCTAAACAGTCCAAAATATTTCATTTCTAAAAAGTTTAACAAATGAATTTACATCTTTGAATTTAGAGATCCTTTGCAACATATGATATAGAAAACACAAAATACACACGGATCCTTCACCTTGTACAGATTTGCCTACAGGCTAGAAGTAACTTTGGTGGCCACCCCTATCCTTTGACAGTTAAATAATACAATGATGAGAAGATAAAATGCAGACTAATGCCTTTCAGCTGGATGGGCTACTGAGCTCTAATAGTTTGGTGCCTGTGGAAGCAAAGTGGCTTCCAGTACCTGCAGTGGAAAATTCATCTGTCAGTGGAAATGTCTATCTGGTATTTCAGGATTTTTCTCTATTCTTGTGCCAGTTGCCAGCCTCATGGCTCTCCCTATTCTTTGGGCAGAGGACATGATAGGATCATTTTAGAGACAGCAGCCTGCATCTTTACACAGAACATCTGATATTCTGTGTACAGCACACAAATTAAAAAACACAAACCCAACAACTTCGACTTAAGTTGATTTAACCTTTGGTATGGAAGTGAGGTTACACAGAATAACAATATGCATTTTTAAATGACTGTAGTTTACTATGAAAAATTCTGTGCAGTCTCCAACTTTGCTTCAGGACATCACCTTATCATTAACCTTACTTGATCCCTCCTGGCCATTCTGGGAAGAACTGAAAAAGCAAAATGGTGCATGCGAGTATGCTACATGCACAGAAACACAAAATGTGATGTGAGCTCTTTCCTTTTCTTCCAGAAAACTTTGTGTTACTCTCTGAAACAACAAATAACAATTAGCAAATAGGAATCCTCTCTCTCCTGCCTTGTTTACTGTTCTCCATTTTGTGCATCTTGAAATATAGTAACAGCAGGAGATTTTGTGTGTACACTATTGGTAATAGATCTTCAGCATCTTATGTTTCATAACTAGTTTTGGAAACTCTTCTCAATATAAGTGTTCTTTCCTTTTTGAGTGTAGATCTTGACAATAATTTACCACAGTTACAATGTCTTACATTTGGAAAAGTACGTTTTTATCTCCGATTGTCTCTAGTCAGTTCTAGGAAAGTGGACCACTAAGATCTTGCTTGCTATGGTAAGAAAAATTTGCTTCTTGACTAAGTAGAAGGGAAGCTGTGTCAAACTTATTAATATTTATTCAAGGTATACTTGACAACTCATCTTACACTGAGAAAATGATTACTTTAGAATCTCAGAGGTCATAAAAACAAATTTCCAACTCTAAGCAGCAAGTTGAAAATGAAATAAGCACAACCTAAAAATACAGAACCTGAAAATATTACATCTCCAGATCAATATATATTTAGGAATGTGTGAATCGTGAACCCTGACTGCTTAAGTTTGAAATGATGATGAGGAAACAATATGATTAGAATGAGCCTCAGCACCAGCAAATTTATGCCTACTTATGAAAATGGACCTTCCACATTCCAAAAAATGCCACTCGTACCTCCTGCTATTTCATACTGAACACTACAGTGATACTTCCAGGCAATTTGTTTATTTCATTTTCTGTTACAACATCTGCCATCATCTGTGATCTGAAAACACTACAGGATTGAAGAATCTGATCTCTCATCACAAGTCAAAACTTTTTAATACACTTTGCAAATGAATGGTAGTGAACCAGTCTCCTAATATTTGCTTGACATTCAGATTTATAAGCCTGAGTCTCTGGACTCAGCTTCCATAATCCCCTTCTCTCCACCAGTTCTAATCACCCTTTTTCTCCCCTCCTAAAGAAGTCTTCAGTGTCTCCATTTACTACCAGGAGCAAACAAGCAAAAAACAACAACAAAAAAGAACAAAAAAAGAAAAAACAAACACACACCACCCTATTTTTATTTTCTGAATTGACATATTTGGAAATTGTTTTGAAGTTCTCTTTAATGCTTTTTAAAATTATCATCACTTAGAAACAGTAAGAAACATACTGAAACCAAAAAGAATAATCTCTGAAGTATACTGTAACACCCTGAAAGTTTCTTCTTAAAATTTAAATATTCTAAATTTGTCACTGAATTGTCTGTCTGCTTTCATTTTCTTCGATCTTCTACTTGAAGACAAATGTAGAAACAGACTAATTAGTTTCTATTGTAACGAACTGTAAAATTTATAGAAGATTATGAAATTGAGAAGCATAGAACAATATTATCATTAAGGATTTATAGCTTATAAAATCCATATAATATATATTTCATAAATTCTCTCCAATCTTCATAGCTATTATGACCTTCCCAACTATTCTTACTGTTTCTTATTTCCATCTGGCACACTCTCAGATTTTAAGAGAACCTTTTAAAAGTTGCACAGAGTTAATGAAACGAAAGAGTTTTTATGTGGCTCATCAGTAACAGGTATGCTCTTTTTGGTTAATCAGCATGTTTTTCTGTGGCTTTCTGTGTGGTTGCATATGAGAACTACAATTCTGAAATAAACACCTGTCCTGGCTACATGTGTGTTTAAAGCACCCTGTTTAAAATAACTAAAATAACAATAACCTTTTAGCATAATATAGCATATTATTTTACTCTAGGGAGAATTAAGCACATCTTTTGTAGCAGTATTATTTCATACTCTCTCCTCTCAATCAGCTTGTTGACAGGTATATTGTAGAAGTGGAATTCAGCTTAGTCCCCCTTTTCAACCCTAAATCTTCAGCACTTTTTGTCCTCTTGTGACAAAAACAGCATAATAGTTCCTTCCCAAAAGCTTCATAGCTGGCAATACTGACACCTTGCTGAGAGCAAGCAGCAAGTATCTTTCTAGTGATCTAAATTGCCATTCTTCTTTTTCAGCTCTCTCTGCTATATATCTTCTTGATAGAAAACTACCATATGAAGTGCTTCTGAGGTAAAAAAATTCACTTCAGAGATTCTGGAGATTTTTTTCCCTATTTTTCCTTAAATTCATGGCTCTAAAAAACACTGACAGTTTTGATGGAAGAGGTTGCTGCCAGCAACAAAACAGATGCAAAATTGAGGAAAACGTGTGAAATGTTGAGAAGAGTAAATCAGCGCTTCAGCATCAGAGTCACTATTTCATTATTCAGATGCAGTACGCTGAGCAAAAAAGATGAAACATGTCAAAAGTAAGAAAGAGGTTAGTATTGAAGTTCACTGAGAAACCTCAGCACCTGCGACTTCTGCTTTGTAGTATTTATAATTACTCTGCAAAATCCCTGTGCTTCTCTGACTCATTTTATTTTCAGTCAACATACCTAAGCATATTACTGCACTATTTTAGGTTCACTTCACTGTAATTTCACTGAACTCAATTGAAATTCACCAGTGTAAAGCTAAAGCTACACTATAACGAATCAATCCCAACACAACTACTTACTTAAAAGTACATAAAAGATAATACTGAAAGACTGTAACATGTATGGGAAAGTTGAAGGAAATTAAATTCCTTTTAGAAAAAGATCTAAAATACCTAAACTGCAGCAGGATTGGATTTACTGCCTATAAGTTAGACCTCGTAGGGCTGAATGTGGATACAGATGTGTGATTTTCAGTTTTGGAGGAGAGGACATGTATTCCTGCATTTATTCCTGTTCACATTTTTAAAGTAATAGCATTATCATTAGTTTTACCTCTTGACAGAAATGATCTGAACTCACCACCACCACCATAATCACGCTGTACTAGAGATAGGGTTCATTTTCATCTAATTTATTTTAATCTAACATTCTTTACTTCACTGTTTCCAGCAAATTATTCTTCAAAGGGGAAAAAAGAGTAAACTATAATCTGCCTGATCAATTATGTGGTCACTTCATACCCCAAAACGTGACCTTTGGTGTTTGTTGTTTTCTTTCATGCAACTCGGTCTTAAAGACAGATAAACGCTCATCACTGTAACCCCCTGAAGAAGGAGGTTCATTTTGTTTTCTGAGGGTGGTGAGAAAGTTACTTCAAAACCCTTTGCAAGTTCACCAAAGTTTTTCTAAGCGTTTACACTGGAACGCTCACACAAATTTTGTGACCACTAGCCATAGTTAGAGTGCTCACAGAAACACCTCAATCAGCTGAGTCTGTCATACATTTTCAAGAATAACCTCAGATTTAGAAATTTTTTTTCACAGACCTGCTCAGGATTCTCAGAAATAGTCATCAGTATCCATCCTCAGCTGACACTACGAAAAGGTGATACCCTCTGCACCTTGCTACTTTGGTTTTCTATGATCAAGAGGAACAAGAAGATGATGACGAGCTAGCCCAGCAAAGACCTTGATACTTACAAACCATAACAGCCAATAAGGACCGATTTCTACCTAACACATCTTTTCTTAAATAAGGCTTCTCACTAGTGTCAACTATCACTGTCTGTAATTTTTAGTCAGCATTCTCATGTTTTGCTTCTCATTCAACCAAAATATTGAAGGAGAAAACCTGTACCATTATTTTTGAACGATGTCATCTCTAGGCCTTAGTGGCAAGTCTTCACTAATCAATAAATTTCATCTATAAAACTAAATGCATTGCCAAGTATCTGTCATATGAAGAGTTGAGGCAGCAACTAGAATACACATTCTGAAAGCTCTTTTAAGTACTTTTCCTTCCCAAATAAGCCCTGGTTAGCCTGTAAGATTTTCAGCCTGATAGTAATCTCTCAATCTCACACGGGAACATATTGTCCATTTTTCTTGTGAATTAATATTTCATAGCTTATATTGTGCATTACTATTTTCCAATCCTCACTCTAAATGAATAAGGAACATTTATAATTTCCAAGAACAACAGTTTTTATTCAGATTGTGCAGGAAAGAACAACAGCCATCCTAAAATGAGCAAATGACTACTGCATAGAAGAACGGAAGATGAAGGCAGGTTTACAAGAAATACAAAAAAGAAATTTTTACATTTTTTTTTCTTTTCCCCTTGATCAATTTCTTTTCTCAAGGTGCTTTTTAACAATGAGGCAAGGCAATGTACTCAGCTCTGTCAAATCCAACATCATTTGCAGAAATAATGACTTTCTACACAAAAACACACATTTCGACAGACAGCCCAGCAGATACATTTTTCAAACAGGACAGACAGTCCTGCAGTTTTGTACCAATTTTTGGAAAGCAGTTTTATACCATGAAAACCAGAGATACCGAAGTTCATATTAAAACTCGACCTCCTGTCCTGGGCAGGTGAAAGTAGCAAGTTTTTGGAAAGAAAAACAAAACAAACAAAAAAAAATGAAATGAGCAAAACCCAGGCTGGAAGGCTTTAGCAGAAGTGGTAACAACTAGAAGACTTTAGAAAACCTTCATACAAAGCATAAATCCTTCTCTATTCAAAGCCTTTCCACTGCCTAGGAGTCCCAAATGATGCCCCTTATTTTACCTGAAGCCCTGAAGCTAGCACAGCGGAAGGAGGCGAGCGCTTCACCAGAGCTCCCTACCAGGGAAGAAAACATCTCCCTTCCTCCTACCCCTCTGCACAGCTCTTCTCCCACTGCCTTTTTTTGCAAGGCACCATCCCAAGAGAAGGCAGACTAACACCCCACGCTCCGTCCTTGGCAGCTCTTGGAGGGCACTGGTGAATTTGCTCAGAAGGAAATTTAAAGGCAGGCGGTTTACTTTGTTAGTGTCACTGTTCTAAAGGAAGCGGTACAACAGCTTTCAGCGATAACATTCCCTTCTACCAGGATCAAAGGCACCACTGAATTAAGCAGAGCTTCTCACCCGAGCGAGGCAGATTGTTGCAGCTGTACTTCACATTACCCCTCCTCAACCCGGTGAAGGTGTCTCGTGCTGCTGTACCAGCTCTGGCAACGAGCACAGCTGTGCGCGAAACCACGGCTCGTCCCCCGAGCTGAGAGGAGCCGCGGTGCCGCACAGCAGCCGAGGCAGGGAGGTTTTCTCTCCCGGCTGCCGAGCGCTGCTGCTCCCTGGCTGCAGGCAGAGCTCAACCCATCGCTCAGGCCGAGGGACAGGGAAGGGCCTGGGGGCCACAGCAAGCGCTTCTTCCCAGCAGCAGGCCGCCCAGCTGCCTTCGCCTGCATGGTTGTTCGCTTCACCCAGCTCCTGACGTTGTACTTCTCACTAAACAGAGCAGACTTCCACAGCATCAAGCTGAGTGACACATTGCCACGCTGACGGACTGGCTTTGGGCCTAACTGTGTAATACAAAGTGTGTGCGCAAAAATACTTCTAGCTGTAGATACAAAACAGCCATGAAACCATCTCAAAGTTTTTATTTAGCTCTAGTTATACATGTTATCTCTAATGCCAAGTTTAAGATTTATCAAAATATGCAAAGCTTCAGGGGCCAGTAGCACTGTCCTAAATAATACCAGCACACGTGCTTGCGGAGAACACAAAAGGGTTAAGGAATATTTTTTCCCTTGGACAAGCAGATCTGAAAGCTCTTCTAGAGATGGCGTATCACTCGGTTTTCATAAAGATGTTGACAAATCTGTCCTATATTCTAGCTTATTCTTAGAGTGATTTTTTGTAATATATGACCAAGATAAACATTGTGTGGAAAGCTGCAGTGTGTTTTGATTGCCTATAGATATTGCAAATAATTTAACAAGCACCCTCATGACATTTCTTGCTGTAAGCAAAACATTTATTTTCTTCTGGTTAAAAGTAATGTTTTTTTTGTTTGTTTGTTTTTTTGTTTCCTTTGTAAAACCATTTAGGAAAATACTAAAAGGAATGCTTCTAGTATAATCTTTTATGAAACAAGCAATGCAACAAATTTCACTCCAGATCTCATTCTATTAAAATCAAATTATGTCAGACACTTGGCCACCATGGATTGCAAGTTCTAATAAATGTTAAAAAAATCTTTTGAGATTTTGACTATTACGAAAGTCTTCAATGCGCAAAATTCCCTACACAGAAATATGTAAAAGATTCCAACCACATTATGCTGTCTTAATACTTAATTAATTTTTTTTTGTTCTAATTAACAGTTACTGAGTACCCTATTTATGATTCTTTTCTTTCATCTGAATTCTCTCTCACTCCCAACATACAATATCAAAACCAGATTTGGTATATTAGCTTTCTGAACACTTTGATAAAATATTTTATAAGCTAGATTTTGCCCAATATAATGCCCCAAAAGCCACAGTTTCATAGTGAAATAACCCATGCATACTTTTAATTGAGAAAAGAGCTTCTCTTCTCTGAAACTCTTACAGGATTAGCAACCCAAAGAGAGCCAAAAGAGCAGCTTAGATATGCAAGCTGGAATACACAGAACCCTGTTACAGGACAATCCACAGTATCCCAGAAAGTTATTTTCTTCTGTGACTGTTCCAGAGGTGTAAATCAGGAAATCCATTCAACTGACAGGAACTATTCACAACTAAAGCCATGTCCTGATGGCAAATGTACCAATGTAACTCTGAGGTAATGACAATGATTTATATGGCCTGCATGTGTTCTCATTATTTTCACCTTAAAAATCTGTTTTGTTTTCATTGACATTTGTTTGCATCTGTTTACATTTCTTTTATTGACAATTGATATCTAAAGCTTTGGGAAGTCAACTATAGGGTGGGTCAAATATTGGCTATACAGGGGAGGGGCATTAAACAGTTTGGACTTAAGAGTTCTGCTCCAGACCCAGCATTCCTACACAGCCTGTACTCTAATTCCGCTGAACAGTGTTTCTGAGGTCCTCTTTCTTCACAGGGGCCAGACTGTTTTCTAGGGCAAGGGAATGCTCTTGTCTTAGACAAGTAGTTCCTAGTGACCCTCACTGGTACAGAAAAAGAACATTAACGGTAAGACAGTCCAAGTAAATAAATTCAGCTGCACCAGTGCCATTTTTGTGGAAGGACAGCAAGACAGAAAGAACATTGCAGTCCAAGCAAATGACCAATAATTTTGCTGTTAGTAGCAAAATAAAACACAAACAAGGCCTTTTACTGTAGCTCCCATGTTATTTGTGGCTGAGATGCACCTGAAAAGTTGGCAATTAGTAAGAAAACGTGCTCTTCAAAAGGCTCTTAAAAGTACCATTATGTCTGTATTTACTTAGCATTTTCTCTAACTCCCTTATTGGAAACCAAGCAGCAGTAGTTTCAGCAAGAAGTAGTGAGAGAATAAATAGCTATTTGCCATTTTTATGCAACCAGAAGAAATGCCTGAATTCCAGAATGCCCAAGTTGAAATTGGACAAACCTAGTGACCTGCATTTACAGGTTCAACCATAGAATACATCTCCAGAATAAATTCATTACCACATCTATTCCAAATAGAGATAATAACTGCCAACAGTATAGTCTATGGCATTCATATCGCTTCAAAATTTTGAGACTTTGAATGAACCGATAGATTTCAATGCCCTGCTCTGTGTAGTTCACTACAGTGATGCAGAAGTGATAGATTTAAGCCTGCACAATTTCAAAAAAGCATGCACAGACTCAGCCATACAACTCTCATTGATCTAAAAGTTACCTAGAAGTATTCAAAAATGCAGGACTATAACTTCAGACCAAAGCAGAGTAATCCTGTTTTCAAAGTTCCCTGATAACAGCTGCAGTCTTTTGAATTTGCCTTGAGTTTCAGTTTGAAGATCTACAAAAAGATAGATATCTCTAAAGGACTCTGCTCAAGAAATGTCAAATGTAAACAGACTTTGAAGGAGTTAAACAACTGTTTCCAGAGCAGCAATGATCAATTTTAAGCTTATTTCTTGTTTTAGTTTGATTTAACAACACAGAAAAGAGACCTCAACACAAAGCAATAACATGCAATGATGTGGTAGGTTGCAGTGTGATTAGATATTGCTGGGTACCATTATTAATTCTGGGGTAATGTATGCACATACAGCACTTTGCAGCTGACTTCATTGTAATATGTACAGAGCGTACATTCTGACAGCTGTGTGTCATAACAGGATCCCATCTCTGTTTGACATGATTGATGTGCAACCCTCGAGGCTGCTATCTTTCACCACAAACAGGTATTATACAGGTAGTTAGCATGAAAGAGGTATCTTCTGTTAGAAGGAACCAAAGGGAGAAAAACAATAAACTCAGAAGAATTGCTTTTATTTAAAAAGCAGCAGGACAGAGAAAAATAGTTCTTTAAAGAAGAACTTTTCATCTCACACTGTAGGCTTAGAAGATAAAAATACTTCCCAATTTTCATATATGAATATCTAAATTCAATCTACAGACAGAAATTGAAACAGGAGTGGCCTGGTTTCCAAATATACAAAACACTTTCAATTCTTATGATCTCTCTTATTTTTTATATCATGCTGGCTTTTAAGGTATCTCTGTATTGCATATTGCAAGCTCATGCAGGTTTGTTGTGTCCAATGTCCAAACTAGCCAAATGTGAACCAGCTCCAGGCAGCATGCTGGCTAAACAACAGCTGCCATACATGAAATACTAGATGAGACTCAGGGCTGTACCAACTGCACAGAGAACTGAATTGTCTCTTTCAGGTGAGCTAAGTCATAAAATTCAGACGGGTTCCCTATATAGTCAAGTATGCTGCTCAAGTGCCTCACTGCTTTGAAAGATGAGATTGCAGCATTTAGATGATGGGTTTAGATGGGAAAATTCAGGAATCTACAATGCAAAATTGTCCTTAAATGCAACCTCATGTGTACTGATGGCTATTTAACAACTAAGTGAATAGTTAACGCTGATTTTTTTTTTAAATAAATACAATACCTGTGACTACACAGATATTCATGTGAGAAGCGAGTTACGGAATGGTGTGTTCAGCATAGCAGGACCTGGATAAAAGGTATCGCCACAGAGGAATCTGGGACTGGAGACTAGGACGATTCCTACCAAACATGCTATAATCACAATACTATAAAAATATAGCATCTATATCTGGTAGCCCCTTTGGGTACAAACCTACCTGATATCTGAAACTCCTTATTACAGTGAGATGTCCCACCTCTTCTTTTGTCCACCCACACATCGAAAAGAAAGGATGTCTGGGGAAATCAGGAGACCCCGTAGCCTAAGCAGAATCACTGTTGTTCCCACTTCTCTTGGGTCCAGTGACCAACTCTCTATATAAGGAAGGTGTTAGGGTGAACCCCCCTGTCCAGGGGTAGCAGGTTACCCCACAGGAAAAGTAAGTTTGAAACACCTTCATCTTTTGTCCAGAAGGATTCATATCCAGGTGAGACATCTAATTACAAATGTGTTGCAACTAAAGAGCAAGGGTAACATCAGGGGACACATTTTAAGTACACTTACCAAATCCAGTTCAGAGGAAATAACGAGCATTTACTTCATCAATCCCAATAACACTTAACCGTGAGATATGCAAAGCAACTTAGCACTGTCAGAGTAGAGATACCATTAAGATGGTCCTGAACCCAAGTTTTCAACACTGGGATGCATTAATTTAGAAAAATGATTTATTAACAAATATACCAAATTCTAGCCATCCAGTGGGTTAGGCTGAATACAAACTGACTCAGATGAGCAATTGTTGTAGCAGGAATAGGGAAATACAGTAAGGATAGACTTTTTTCTGATTTTCCCATTTGAAGCAGCTGTATGCCATCCTAAATGTTTCCCAAGTGCCCTGAAACCATTACATTCTGCTAACAGGTTGACACCCATGAGCACTGCTGGAACTGCTCTCCTTCATCCCTCATTATTCCCACTTATAACTATAATCTACCAACCGTAAGTACTTGTTCTCGGGGATAATTGCTTCACCATAACTTCACAATTAACTGTGGCCACACCGGAATGCATGGATCTAATACTAACAGAAGTTAGAAAATAAAAACCCCAGAGTGTGTATGGAGGATCGCCTGAAATTTTCTTATGCTTCAAACTCATGTTAAGGAATCATGACTGAACTGCTATCATTCACATCACTGCAGAAAAAAAAGTTTAAAAACCCTTTGAAAATCTGTTTGCCTGCCTATATTTAGCACTGCTATCGCTAGTGACCTACGAAATGAAAATATCCATCTCCAACAGTCAGCACCCTTTTTTTCCTGAAAAAAAAATTGTATCTGTCAGCTTCAGAGCTGAGCCTCAAACAATCAAGAGAATTAGACAATAAGTTCAGTATTGATTGACAAGTCAACAATATTTCCATATTGTTAAGCTATCTCAAAATAAAGAAACAAGAAAATCCACAGCATGGGTTGCTTAAAAAAAACGCTTAAAATGCACCACATGATGACTGCTATGAAATGAAAATCATTGTGTAATTAATCAGAAGAACTGTTACAGAACATTCATCTCAAATAGGAAGGAAAAGCTTCTCACCTTAAAAAAGTAATTTACAGAAAATCATCTCATTTCCAAAGTAAAGAACATTGTTTGTGCATATATTATTTCAAACCGGACAGATATCAGTTCCCAACTCATTGTCTTCCACGGAAAATTAAAGTTTCTCCTTGCAAGCAGATTTTCAAGAACAATAAAAACCACCAACCTTTTTTTTACTGTCAGAAAAAAAAAAAAAAAAAGTACACTGACCTAAGGGTAAGGGTCAAGATCAATATTACACTGAGTGTTCTGCAAGAACCCCAGTGTGCAGAAGAAAACCTTCTGCTCCGCTGCCTGAACTTGCTGTCTCTTGCTGCCTCAGAGCAGCCCCAGCAACATCCATCCATCTCACTGCCGCTCCCAGGCCAGAACAGGGCACACTGCTCATGCAGCTGGTTTTTGAACTCCTTATCAGGTCCTCTGTCATCACCCACCCTTCCCACCCCAACGCACCTCGTCAGTTACCACCTATTATGCCCATTCTCACTAAGTAGTTATGGATCATATTAGCACTCAAATCTTTATCCAGCAGGGGGGGTCTCAACTGTCTGTCAACAAGACTTCTAACTTACGCGCAATGATGTCAGGAAAATTAACTAAATAAATATGCATCTTACCAAAAGGGTGACCAACACTTTTCCCAAGCGGGGCAAATATAGTCAATGATGGAACACCCATCAAGATCACTGTATAATAGCAAAGTCAGCCATGGTTATTACAGCATTTCAGTATTCTTTATACTGCATGAGGAACACCAAATACAATTCTTTTAAATTAAATCTTCCAAGTTCATAAAAAAAAAAAACTACTGCCAAAGCAAAAAGCAGATTTGTTTTTCAGCTGACAAATGACTGATTATTATTAGACATTTTGTACTAGATCTGTAACATCAAATCTCCCCTTTGAGAAATTCTGTGGATCTTTCCCAACAATTCTGAGACATGTTTATGGATAGTATATGGCTTTTCAAAGAAATTGCACCTCAGAATTTTGTTTCTATGACAAGAAATAAGATTTCAACTCTCTATTTAGGTTCAGGAGACATACTGAAGGTCAATACAGTCTGCATATTTAGACCTCTAGAGTAGGCAGAAAGTGAAAAGGCAAGTAAATCATCTTAAAAATACAAGAGCCCAGCCATAAAAATCTATTGTTTATCCTTTGCAGTGATGATATTTTACTTTCCAAATAAAAATCCCAGTTCTCCAATGAACAGAATTATTGAAGTAACACTGTACTACACTGTTTTAATTTCAGGTATTTGAAACAATGATACCATAAAATGATCTGAAGTATTGTTGTCGCATAAATCTCAAAGCACTTTCCGTGTCCTTAATGTTCAAGTCTAAAATTGTTTCATTCTTTAGCTGACAGTGCACATTGTAAAAGTTGCAGTTTATCACTTCTCTTTCATTCTTCTCCAGCAGTTACATTACCACATCCTTTTTTATTACTATCGCAGGATGTCACTATATAAGTGACATCATAAGGGAGGAACAAGGATTTGCCAGAAATAGTCAGAACTGCTCTGCAGTGCTACAGAGCTCTGCATTTCAGAGAAAAGGGGACAGGCTGACATTTTAGCATGCTGAACATGTGCACTATCAAATCTACTGCCTGTCACCACAGTCCCTTGGACTGGATAAATTATATCCCACAGTTGGGAAGTACAAAGGTAATTCTGTTGCCATATGTTGTGCCAAAGACCTCATGCCATGACAGGGTGCATTATAGATCATGCTTTCCTATGCGATGCCCATTAGATCCCTCATCTATGAGGGACAAACCTTGCCTCCTTTAAGATTTTAATCCGCAAAAGAAACCAGTACCTCCAACAAGCTGGAAATGCCAATTCCGCTTAAACAAAGCAAAACAAACAAACAAACAAACAAAAAAAAACACAAAACAAAAAGGAGACAGAAAAAGCCCAATGATTTTTCAGATTTTGAAAATTACTGGTGTTGTCCCAGTATACACCCAGAATTCACTACATATCAATCCCATGGGAATTCCAGCCCCAGCTCTAAGTAAAAAAGTCAGAAATAAATGGAGTCAAGAACCTTGCATCAGATTCACACATTTTCTCTATCAGACGCTCTGCAGTATTTTTGAGTTTCTTTGGTTGGTTGATTTCAAATGTTCTCATTGGCAGCAGCTCACACATAAAGAAAAGAAATATCAGGAGAGTAGAAAGAAAATAGGTAGAGCCCTCTAGAGCACGTTTAAGAGATTTTGCTTGTCTGTTCAATTTATTACTAGATTTCATTATTTAGCAGAAGTGAATTGAAGTGGTTGATAATATGCCACAAATGATTTCACCCATCAGCATCCAGCTCAGTTCAGGAATAATCAAAAGCCATTGCTGCAGGACTACTTGTTGGGCTTTGGAGAGAAGGGAGGTCTGTTCCAAGTCCCGTTCCTGGTAAGGAAATGACCACATCACACAGGTCACTTCAGTGAACAGATGGGCTTCACCTCATAGAGCATAAGTGAAGATGAGCACATGTTATGCATAACTACAAGACTACAAGACATAACATGCAAGAGGAAAGAATGGACTGTAAGTACCTAACACCTCACATGAGGAAAACTCCAGAAGGGGCAAGGTTCAGACAGTGAATGCACAAACACTTCTCATATTCTACCAGATTTAAACAAAATACATTCCCTAACAGATGCCATGTCAGGGTGCATGTGCTATGTGCAGTCGTACGTGCTAACAGCTCATTTGCTTTAGTAATTTTGTTTAAACTCTTGGAAGCGAGACATTTAGAAAGGGCAATACAAGTTTTGCATAACAATAGCCTCTGCAATGCAAAAACTTGCTGTACAAAAACATTTGGGGTCAAAGAGCAAGAAAAATCTTTATTACAAATTTGTTCAGGTATACAGAGTCTTTGTCACATTAATTTCTCTTCATCCATACATCAAGAAGGAGATTGAGATATCCTTCCAAAGAATTATGCAGCAGCGTGAACCCCAGCCCACACCAGACTCATCAGATACACTGCAGAACAAGGAGCCCAGGAATGCACACGCTGCCCATCAAAGGCAAGCCTCGGCCTGATAGAACGCCAACTCCCGTGGTAATCTTCTTCTTTTACTTTTTTAAACAATGAGTCTAGATATTTGTCATGCCAGTAGGCAGCCTGTAATCTTCACCCCAATTTCAAGGTTACTAGAACATAGTCCTTTTGATTTAAGGCCTTTAGCCTTCAGCTAAAATAGGCTTACTCTAATTATCTTCATTATAACATCCATAATTTTGGGCTCCCATGGGCACTAAGGGTGTAACAAGGATGGCATAAATTTTTACATCCACTGACCTCTAAATTAGCACAAGCTTATTTCAATAGAAGAGGGTACAAAGTAAAAGAAATTCTTTGCTTTCCACTCCCTTCAAAAATGTGTGGGAGAAACTTTGTGGGTAGGTATGTGAGTCCATGTCATCTGCATTCCTCTTTCTTGGTGATACATACAGCTTATGGTCCAGACGCTGCACACATTCAGGCTGGTTTATGCACTTTCATGGCCATATTGCCATAAAATGCAGAAAGTTTATGGTCACATTAAAGTCATCCAATTGTAATAGCTCCTGGACACCACCTCTCTCTCCAAGCATTACAGGAGATACTCAGAATCCTACCAGAAGGACCAAAAGCATCAGCTGGTCGTTTACCATAAAAAAAAACATTGTGAAACCTTCCTCAGCTTTGGGGGTCTCCATTTGCCCCAGGGTACCCAAGGTGAAAGAGCAACGTGAGAATCGAAAAAGTAATCAGGGTGGGGGAATTATTATTGCTTCTCTTCAGCTGTGAGAAATTTCACTGAAAAGCTAAACATTGCCGCTAGATGTGCTGTCTTTTCTAATAAACACACCCTATGTTGTATGGATTCAGTTACCACAATGAAATTATGAAAAAATGGACGCAACAGCATACTGACTAGTAAGTTGCTATTTATTATTTTGTTGTTATATTCTTAAGTTATTTATCACAAAAAGTAATGAATGAAACCATCGCCTCTTCGTGCAAGGTATGACAAAGCCAACAGTCCCTTTTTGACAAATAAAAGAGTAGAAGGTTCAAGACAGAAGCAGATAAAGCATTAAATGAGAAGCAAAGGTAATGGCAATATGGAGAATATCTGAGACAAAAAAAGTTTATGTTCAGTAAACTTTATATCTACGATAGACTAACATATATGATTCAGTAAATATTCATATTAAATAGCTGAGCAGGTGGTTAGCTATCTAGAACCTAGGCAGAGGTTATTACACTTATTTCATGTATTCCATCAAGACCTGTCAGACCACCTAGTGTTAAGAAAATGCTATAAGTGAAATCTGATAGGAATCGTTACTTCTGTATTTCTCTTCTTCGTTTTAGCATGCCCCACTAGTCGGCAATTACTTCCTACTGTACAATCTATTAAATATTCATGTGAGATATTATTTGCATAGAGCAGCTTTTCTCTGATAAAAAATATGTTATTCGTTCACTGCTTAGATGATTGACCTAAGGTCCCAACTTTAAACACACAGTTATATTGATTGTGAAAATACACTAGGAAAATTATGTAGTTTATATGCATGCATTACTTATACTGAGTCATCCTGAAGCTTATAATTTAAGCCTCAGTGTTTCAGGTAAAATGAAATCGCTTCAGTAAGTAAGGCTGCTTTGATTTCAGCTTTGCTCCAAGCTTACGCCAAGCAAGCAGAAAATCTTCATAGTATGAAAGGTCTTGTTCATATACAATGTATAGTCATGCATTGATAAAAATCATATGCATTCAAAACATACCATGCTTTTGTTGAAAGATTGTTTTACCAACCCCTTTTTATCTTATGTAAATAAACCTATATCCTATATTAATGGAAGCTCATCATAAATGAACAATGAATTTACATTTTCAAAGCACTGTTGTGACTATTGCATTATACATAGCATAGAGAAGACAAAGAAGACTAAGGAGCTTCCTTCAAACAGGAATAAAATCCCCAAACTAAACCAAAAGAACCCCAAGCAACAACAGGAAGATAAATTAACAGGATTTACACTAAAAAGAAATTTATTGCTCATGAGCATCTCCCGTTAAGGAAGAAACTCTGAAATACCCCCAATTTTTAAAACTTTAACTGCTTTCTATTTTTCTGCCCCTCCCACTATACTGGAACAGTTTAAGAGCGTAAACAGAACACTAAAAAAAAGTGGGGGGGGAGAATAGACATTCTTTGATTGCCTTCCTCTTCTGTCCCCATTTTGCTACCTGCTTATGTCCAGTCACCTGCTCATCCTTCCTAGGTCCTCTCCACCTTTTCTCTCTCTCATCTTCTTGCTCCCTCTCAAGTCCCTTCTGTTTTCTCCCCAACTCTGTCATGGTCTCCTTTTCAGGACATCATCTCTACTATGGTATTTCACCATAAAAAATCAGAACAATGAGGAAAATTACAGTTCAACTGCTAGAAGAATGAGATTATCCCGGCAGTGTTGCTCACTATGACAGGAAATCCATGTTGCAATGAAGCCTGCTCACCTTTTAAGTCTCACTGCTCAAAGGAGATCTCAGGCTATGAGCCTTTCGTTGCTGTCTGTGTGCAGATAAACTGCAATCACTCTGCAATGCCATTTCATTTCAGGACTTACAGGTCACTCTACTGCAGATGCAATCAAAATGCTGAGCTAAACAACGTGTTTGAAGAACAGACTCCCTTCTAAAACTTTGGAATAGGCCTAATATACTGGACACGTTTGTCCAGAGTAAAAAGTCAGGAATATGGTATTCTCCTAAATCATAAATCCAGGAAAACTGTTCTCTGAAGAGAGTTGAAGCTGATATCCTGGGGTATACAATGTTCTACATGTTAGCCTGATGAGTTCTATATTTTACCTGATGTTCTCATTTAGTTTTGTACAGACAGTAAAAACCTTAACCTCCTTGGAAACACTGCCAAATTCCTGCTGAGTTCTGTTACCTGAGAAACTCACCCATGGTACTGCAGGGTTATGGAGGTTGCATGGCTTACTTTGCTTTCATTTATCAACTGCAAAGGTTTTTTTTTGGCCAACAATGAAGTTCAGCTGCAGATACTAAGTAGTTTTTTTTTTTCCTTCCCCAAATCCAACTCTTTCCAATTCTAATACCATATTCCTATATGTGCATATGCCCTTATTTTCCTTAACCCCTAGCAATTATTCCGTTTCATTAAAAAGATGAGTAATCTAGGGACCATATAACCAAATTGCAATTTATCTTTATAAAAGCAAGCAATAAAGATTTGTCATAATTTGTACTCACTGTGACATGGTAGAAAGCCAAGCACAATCAGCTGGGCTTGAAAATAGATGTGGAGGCTCTTAAAGGACTGTATAACATACTGAAAGTAACAATAACAGGTAATAAGATCCTCTCTTGACATATTGCAGCATATGCGTTAAATGCTTGTAATATTGGCTTTTAAATTTTGCTCCAAGATTTCCTTCCTTCTTAAAAGGAGAGAAGAGGGAATTAAAGCAGCATTTATTTTCAGTTTTCAGAATGATGAATACAATTATAAAAACAAGGTGACCATATATAGAAATGTAGACAACATCCATCCAGTAGAAGGACAGTGTGGGACCATACTGATGCCACACACTCTGCATGCTACTATTTTTCTGTTATTTCTTTATATTTCAACACGAAGACGCACATAGTGGCTCAAAGAGGAAAGGTCTACCTAGTTTTACTAAATCTGTAGCACTAGGCAAGACGCAAGTTCCTTATATGGTACCTTAGTCATCTGCAGATTTAGACTAACATATTGTTTCCCAGTATATTTAATTGGGCTAGTTTCTAGTATGTTAACTTTGGTGTCCCAACACAGCAAAGTATGTATTTCAGTGAATACTCCCCTAACAAACAAGATTCTTCTCAATGTGGAAAAAAATCACCCTAACCTGTCCCATAAAATGGTACCACATTTTTAAGATGTGAAGTATTCTATACAAACAAATGAATTTTTATTATAACTTTGTATTTTTTCCACAACATCGAGAAATAGTCAAGAGTGAAACCAATCTTCTGCTACTTTTTGTATAGATTTTTACTTTCAGCCATAAAAGGCTCTTTTTGTTTATTACATTGTTTATTAAAGGATTCAGTGGAAATGTTTCCTGAATGTGGTCATTCAACAGAACACTGCACTACACTAGAACTGGAATACTCTTTCTAAAATGCTCCCAACTGGATCTGAGGTTTTTCCCCTCACATTTTTATCCAAGCACATTTTCTAGCAAGAATGGTTGTTTCCTACACTGTTTTTGCAATATAGGGAAACATCCCAAGAATGTATTTCTAGAAATAAATCGGTAAGAACAATTCACATCTCATGCCAGTGAAAATCTGGAGTAACTCCATTAGTATTTCTGAAATTATCTCAATGTAAAGAAGAATTAAGTAAAAGAAAACATAGACCCTTTTGTCTCCAAGGTCTATTGCTATACAAATAATTAATTAGTGCAGCTTGTGTGCTGTGGGCCTGCCTGTCTGATCACTGAGCAATTAAATAAAGTAATTCTAGGAGCTGTAAGTAGTTGCTTCTGGAAAACATACCATCCTTCAAAACAGAAGTATTTGTTAGTAATTCACTTTTTACATCACATCATTATAAGCTAATCAGTCATATATAGACTTCTTGGCATCACTATTCTTGCATTTTTATAGCAATTCATAATTTAGTCCAGCACTAACAATCTTAACAACAAAGTTTGGACACATTCCAGGTACAAGGGCAAGGGACAATTTCTACCAGAAACATTACACATATATTCTATCATTACTTAATATTTCATGTAAAAGATACACATATATTGAGAGATTAAGATTTTCCTTGGAGAGAACTCATAAGCACTATAATGATTAGCTAAATGCCCACCAACTGCATTAGGGAATGCATCACCATTTTGATTTCCCCAAAAAGCGTAACAATCACAAAAATAGGAATACAGGATTCTTATTTATGGTCTGGCTAAGAAAATAAACTAAAATTGTAATACAAAAGTTAGCAGCACACAAATAGAAAATATGACACCACAGTACGTCATCAGCTATTTGGAGCCTTACCCAAAATCTGTCTTCAATATTAGATGAGAAAAACTCTAATAATATTAGAGGGAGGTTACAGAAAACAGAATGTAATTCAGACACCTGAAGGCCCCCCTAAACTTCGCTGGGGATTCAACAAGGCAGAGATGGCTTAAAACTGGCAACATCCTGTTGACCATCAAGCACACAAACACAGTAATGGAGAATAAGCCTCATGTGTGGGGGAACAGAAAGGACTGTTTTCACAATGTTTATGTCAGAAAAAAAAAAGAAAGAAAGAAAGAAAGAAAGAAAAAGAAATCTAAGCAGTTGAAAAGATATTATATTAGTAAATATAACATTATATTAAATATCTACTTGAAACTTATGCCCAAAAGGACTTCTGTATTCTACTTTAATTGAGAAAATATTTTTAGGATTAAATGTGGTTATTGCAAACCCTATAATAAAAAACTACATAAATAGGGACTGTTTTTTTTTTTTTTAATTTTCCAAAAGCAGTGATATTACTGATCAATGATCAATAATACAATAGGTTATATTCAGATACTTCAGAAAAGTATAGTTACAAGTTTTAAAGTTAAGACTCCATTACGTATTACAGTTTGATGCAAATAGATCTTTTAGCCACAATCCCCTGCAATTAGTTACACATTAAAACATACAGGTGTGTAAAAGGAGGGAGAATTTTTGTCGCAGAACATCATCAAAGCCATTCTTTTATGTTATCTTCATTTGCAAAAATGTGAGGGGAGGCCTCACACGAGGACTGCCATACTCTCAGAGAGTCCAAATGAAGAGATCTCTTGTTCACATCCACCCAAAGTGCCCTTCCAGTTAGTGCTTGGCTCGTTCAAGGAAGCATTATCATCTCTAGTAGCTGAAATACCAAATGGAAACATGAAATCACATCCAGGCCTTACAATGCTAGTGAAAAGTTGCATCTTCTTGTACAGTGCTTTGCGGCTGGTCTGAGATATGAAACCGAGGTGACCGTTAATCATTCTAAAAGGTTTGTTTTGCAACCACTGTTCAAGCAGGGGTTCATCAATTTTGTGCATATTAGCCTCAGAAACTACCCTCCTCACAGGGGAGTATTTAATGCAACTAGACAAACACAGATGTTTCCCAGTAGTCCCTAAACACTCTCGTGTTCAAAGATTCACAACATTCTTCAAATCAACTATGCTAATCTCTGCTCTCCAGCAGGTTATATCTTGCCTTCAGCAGGTTCAGTTATGTCTAATTGAAAATTATGGTGATCTCTAATATCTTCCTCTGCCACTGAACTGATCCAGTCACTACTTCTAAAAAAATGGTTAAAAAATTTCAAAGGAGCAATGCTGACTAAAAAAAATATCTGAAAATACAACAAAGAGAGAGACATATTCATCCCCATTTGTTCCTTTTTATAACTATTAACCAAATTTTTCCTGCTACTGAATCCCTATAGGTTGTGATTATCATTCTTTGTCTTCACTGAGGCATTTTGATCAAAATTGACTTATAAGTTCTATTCCTCTCCCTGTATGTGCCTAAATTCTATTAATTTCCCTGTTTGTGACTGAGGGATTTTCAAAGGTCCTTGAGATGTCAAGGAAATAAAAACTTGTCTAATTTTTTCTTTCGTGAGCTAAAACTCAGAAGAAATTGTATGCCAACACTGAGGAGATGCCATTCTTCACCTGTGTAGACTCAAAAGGATCTTCTGACACGTATTTTGTAGGTCCAATTTTTCTAATCAAAACATAATCATCTGAACTTAACAGTAAGTATAAACAGATTAAATAACCACTAAAACCTGCATCGAAAGAGAGAGAGAAATAATGTAATTGGATTCTTAGTTCAACCCCTCTTATTCAGCTTCTCAAGAGTATTTTTCTTGATCAAAGTAGTACACTACTTATTAGTATACTAGTTATACCTTGAAGTATACCTAGAGATTTCAGACATAAGAGTTTACTCACAAACATGCATTACCTGATATGATGTGGATGCAGGAGTCTGTAACCTACTTACCCCATTCTATTAAAAGATATTGTGTCTGTAGTGGTTTTCATCCCCTTTTAATAGTTCCTTATTTATCTCTTCACTTTTTTAACCTTGGTTTGAGTGAAACAGTTTAAGACAGCTTTTGGAGCACTGGATAGCCATTGCATTGAGAAGCACATCCCAGCTCATTCACTAGTAAAAGAACAGGAAGGTGAAGTAGCCAATACTACTTAAGGAAGAGGGCCAGATATCACTGGAGGAGAAAGAATATCTGATAACAGAAGAGGAAGATCTGATAACAAAATTGTCTCCCAGAAGTATCCCAAAAGATGAACTGATGCATACTATTTGTAGCTGCAATTCACAGCAAGAGACAAATTTTACTAAGTGCAAGGTTGCTTGTGTTGTGATATAAATACAATCAAATCATTAGAGGAAGCTCACCAGGTTGATGGCAAGACCAATACAAACTGAAGTACCTTTGTTCTGTTTCATGACAGAGACATGCTGAGAATTAATAGCAACCTGTGACACGCCACCCTGGATCTGGGTGGGAGCAGAGCCTGAGACAGTACTACTACAAGTATATCAACTTAAACGAATACTGAAAGAGGTGTAGAAATTCTGAACTGTTTAATACCAGGTACTTCCAATTTCAAGCCTATCCTTTGAATCCCAAAAAGCATACTGTACTCAGAAATAATTTTGAGTAGGTCTCAAAAGAAGGCTGTGATACTGGAAAAAACACCAGAAGGCTTGTTTATTACTGGCTGCTCTACAGTAATACCTCGTATAAACAAAGGAACAGCCCAGTATTGCTTGTAAGGATCACTGAATCCATCCTGATATATTTTGGCTTGAGGCATGTGCTTGTGGTTTCAAGCTAATCCCTTCATCACTGATGTGGAAATTGCTAGGGATACATACAAACAGGATAGATAGGATCCTCCACACAGCATCGTCTTCTTTCATTTCAAAGAACAAGCACAGTTTGAAGAATAAACAGTTAACATTTGATGTTATATACCTAATTTAATTTAGGATAACAGTGATATCTTTACAAGATACTTAATGAAAATGTGAAAAAAAAAAAGACTGAGAAACAGAATAGGTTTTATTCAACTGAACACAGAAAATATAGTCACTATGTAGAGGCTAAAAAGAGGATTTACTAAAGGAAGCTGTAGAATAAATAGCACAAAAGCCACTAACAGAAGGACTATGACAACTAGAGAGGAATCTGCTCTCCTATACTGTGGTGTAAATTAGGAGTACCTTCACAGAAACTAATTGTTTAGGCTGCATCAAAATACTGTCAGAATTAATGAAATTAAAAATCAGGGTAAAATCATAGAAGAAAATAGCATATTCGGTATAAGAGACCTGCATGAAAGATAAAAATACCTTAATCTGGTGACAGAGAAGGACTATATTATGAATTTTTGGCAGCATGCCATGCTGAGAATGGTACCAAACCAAACATTCCCAAAATTCCACAAACACTCGATTTTTTTTTTTTATAGGGATTTGTGTTGTAGAATATATGCAATGTATAGTTTATTGCTCTTCATTTCTCTCCTCCTGGGCAAGCTTGTGACATTTACACAAGTGTGTGGGGGAACCTTTTCATGTAGGAAATCAACCACGTTCCAACACAAAGAGTAAATGAAAAGTAGCATGTCTACCCCAACTTCTCCAGGAAGAGAGCATGCCCACTGCTCAAAACAGGGTCAGGCAGAGCAGACTGCTGCCCAGGAGGACTGTGTCCAGACAGGTTTTGAGTATGTCCTAGGATGGAGAGGCCATGGACTCTCTGGGCAACTTATTCTAGTGTTTGATCACATTCACAGTAAAAAAAACTTTTTCTTATGTTTAAGAAACCACAGCTTGAGCAGCCACAACATCACCTGGCTGATTAAATGCAGCTCACTTCTTAAGACTACTGTCTTTTTCTGAAAGTCTTCCCGCCCCTCATTCACTTAGTAAATGCAGAAACCATTTCAAAGCACCATGCTGGTGTTTTCTGAACTAACGTTTTCCGCAAATTGCCATTCCATAGAAGTTCTGGTGAAAATGCTTTTGTTCTTATGTGAACAAGAACACATTTAGAAAGATGAAGAAATTCCCTCAACATGCAATTTCTGACTTTTGACCATCTCTCACAAGAGATGCAGGCACGCAAGATAACCATCCTACACTAACAAAGTACATGTATGGCATTTTTTGGAATATCTATGCTTAAAAATAAGTGCTTCGCACTTCAGAAAGCCAGGTCCATGTTGTATTAGCAATAGCTGTAACCAAGCAGCAAGAAGAGAACTATGAGAACAGTAAAACACTAAAAAGTAAAAGGATCGAAAAGGACACACCATGTGGAAGCCTCATACAAGCAACAGTAGCAACGGCTATAGTTTCTGTAAGGCATTTAATAAAAAATGAACACCAGACACTGTTTTCCTCAAAACTTCTGATTTACAAAGAAAGAACATCTCCCAAGAGTTACTGGCTTTCCTAGTTTGTGGCAAAAAGATGTGTTATCTTGTTCTTTCATTAATGTAGGATAATATTCTGGGTGACAATAACACTAAGGGGAAAGCTTTTTTCCCCCAAACAGCAGATGAATTCCTTTAGCTCTCCTTCACATATGTATCAGCAAAGAACAGAACATCACAAGATAAAGCATGTTTGAAAATCAGATGAAACCTCTTGAGACCATGTTATTACAGTTAAAACAGTCTGACAATTCTAGAGCATATCTGAGGGAATGATTCGTCTCATTCTATTTTCAGGTTTACTATGACCCTATAGCTTTAATCCCTAAAAAACTTTGCTCGATTTCAAACTATCCAGAAAAAAAGAATTTTTCATGAACTAAATTAGATTTAATTGAATTAAAGTCAAATTGATTTCTGAAAAGTCAGCTTGCAGAAGCAGATAGATTATCTGTTGAATATTAGCTATGTAGGAAGAAGGATGGGCTAACTTGGCTCACAGAAGTTAAGGGTTGCTTTTTGCTCTTCATCATAATTCTGAGCAAAACATTTTTTGGCTCAGCCTTTTTCTAGTTGCTGAGTAACAGTGCTAGTACTTCTCAGCCTCATAGTGATGTTATGCTCATGATTGCACTAACCATTTTAAGGAGTTCAGTACTACTGCGACAGTAGGTGGAAGCACATCAGATATTTAGATATGAAAGGCAATGCAAACAAAAGTGCTCACGGGTGCACAAGGGCTACTAATATTTATAATGCTGTTCAGGTATTCAGATGAAAGATCAAGACCTACATTGTTGCATGATACATGCAAAAGTAGCAAAAGGCTACTTAAAATACCAAAAATAATTACGACACCCTTTATTCCTTCAAACTTCTGCTGACAAATCATCCATTCAAGTGTTATATAGGGGAAACATATCAACAAAGAATCCTGTTTTAAAAATGCCTTAAATGTAATTGTATAGTTGAGTTTCTCGAACTCACACACTAGATTTTTTCAGCTTACCCTTAGGATTTCATTTACTTGCCTTCCATTGTGATTTGTTTTCTGTTGTTGCATTTTCTTTAAATGCCATGGGAATACTATACATTTTCCATTAAAATGTTAAATGCTCAGTTTCTGTAAGTGTCCTTTCAAACTAAAGCTTGCTAATATGCATTTTTTTTTCATTTTGGTCTTTAATTGCCAGATTAATCTATGTGGACATATTTTAGTTTTTGCCATGCATTGAATTAAAATATTCTCATCAGCAAAACCAAGGTTTTTCTCCTATGGACAACCAACAGCAGACAGAACAGCTGCTACTGTTCCAGAAAGGACAGAAAGTTGTGGGTATGGGAAGGAGGCATTCCTAGCATAGCAATTTCCTTTCGTTTGTGCCTATTTTCCTCTTGACACTTCCCATAGTATTTTTGAATTGAAATACACATTTATTCATAACAGATTTATGTCAAGGTGGAGGGTGTTTTTTTTTCTTTCATATAAAACCAATTCACTTTGATCAGATTAATCTTGCTCTCTATACATAATTGAAATGTCTTCACAAGACGTTTTTTATCATTACATACTTCTACTTTTTCAAATTTACTCCTTTTCTCCATTTCTGGGTATCTGTTATTGTTAACCCTGATTCTTCAAAGTCTCTGGAATTAATTTAAGGCTTCATTCTCTCAAGTATATTCTGGCAGCATAATTCTTTTGTCAATTTGTTTCTTTTCACTCAATAATCTCCATTCTTTCATATGGTTTTATTGACTCTTTTAAGAATATTCAGAATATTAAGGTCTGAGAGAGAAATATGAATCTTTAGAAGAGATGATCAAGACTTCTGTCTTAACATTTAGAAGGTAACCACAGCACACCTTCAGATGCGTCTTGAACAAGATGTTTGCTAGTCCTTCCCTGTGAATAAACAGGATAACGTCTAATTCTATATTAACGTTCACATAATTTTCCTAACATTACAAACAAGAGCAATCAATTTTTCTTCTATACATCTGGATGCTAGCACAAATTAACCAATTTCAATTCCTCATAGCCTACACCAACAACTACTGCTGGGCAGTAGTAGACATTCCTGAAATCACTACCTTGCTGAAAAAAGGACAGCTTATCATTTCCAACCATCACTTTACTTGCATCTATTAAAAAAATTAAAAAACTGTATGATCAATGTTGAAGATTTTTATTTTTATTTTTCATATCTTGTGTATTTTCTAAGCTACATTGAAACCAGAAAAAGCAATTGCTGCATTGAACTTTGGTTTGAAACTCAACTAATAGTGGAGAAGCCATTGAGGAGAAAAATGCTTGAACAGCAGCTAACTCTTCGCTTACATAAATTGTTTCAGAATTTTACCCCTTAATAAACCACTAGAAAAGGACTCTGATACAAGGTCAAATACCCATCTAATGGTAACAGATTCCTGTAGTATTTCCTATACTTCTTATAACACTTTATAAAGTTTGAAATTGATTAGAAATAAAAACTAGGCAGTGTTTTACAAGCTCTATTATGTTACTTGTGTAAAATTGGCACTATATCATACAAGCACCACTGTTGATATGACTAATAAATCCTAATATGATAAATTGATAATTTAATGTCAAAACTAAAATGGCCAGATTTGTATTCATTAATTTGCAGCTTCGGAGCATTTGTCTTTCATTTGGCTGTCTCCAGAGTACACAACTTTCCTTTAAAAAAAAAACCAAACAAACAGCTTACATTCTTCCATGAGAAAGAAGATTCTATATTAAGTACTTCTCTTATTTTGATTTTATTGTTGCAATTTCAGAAATTGAATTTTTTAAAGTTATTCCATTCATTAGATATAATCCCTATAATTAATCTGCTGTATTCTTCTGTTAAGTCAATGGCTATAAAAGGTTAACACAGTAATACTATTCATCAAGAGGTACTTGTGATCTCTGGCTTCTATTTGTCTTTGGAGCCCATTGATATTAAAGAGTTGTCTCCTATATAATCTGAAGAAATAATTTCTGGAACATCTGTAAATGATTATTATGAATCCACAGAACTTGATCAAAGCCACACTGTTCTCATGAGCAATAATTTCATTGATTTCACTGCCCTTCGCGTGAGGTCTCACACCCTAACAATTGATTTGCTCCAAATATAGCCTGGGAAATGCTGAACTTGCAACTCAGTACAGATTTTGAGAGTAATTAAGTTGTGCTCCAGTTTATTATTTAAACCTTTATTATTATCTATCTAACCTGTTTCCAAGTCTAATCCAAGTATGAAAATTGCACTCCTTTATGATGCAAGAGGAATGATGAAGAATTAAGGCAGTTGTCCAAGATAAAACAACCAGATTACAGAACAAAACAGCAAGAATACCTAGTGCTGGTTTTTGCCATGTATTTAGATATTCCATTAAATATTGAATCAAGTTCCACAATGGATATATATTCCTGGCTCTCAGCCTCCAGCTCTGTAAATAGCCTCTGTGAAAGCTAGCCTGAGTATTTTCATTTAACAGATAGTATGAAGAATCACTAGAATGACTGATCTTTTAATGATATTCTAGAAAGTTGAATTTTTCCAGGAAATGGCATTGTATATAAAAATCTGCTATGAAACTTAAAATAATAGGAGATATATTCAATTCAGAAAGACTGAATTATATGCTGAGACAACACTTGATAATTTGAAACAATTCACTGATTTTCAGTTCTCTATTGTTAGCACATATATGTAGAATTTGAGAATGGCTTCAGCTGAGAAGAGTGTTTGAAGACTAATTTAAATATTTGGTGGGATGGTGATGTAATTTGTTACCAGAAGTTTTTGTTTGCTTTCTTAATCACTTTTTAATTGCACTGCATTCCTCTCTTTGATAGATAAATTAGCGTTATGGAACACAGTAGAACAAAGAATCTGAATGTTATTAGTCTTCAATGAAAGAAGATACTTCATTCCTATTTCCACTCAATTGCTTAGTTTCTCAAAAATCTTAGTTGCTACTTAGTCACGTTACTCGTACAAGTATACACAGTAATGTTAGTAAGATGAACAGGATTCCAACATTGCACTGAAATATATGTTTACTAATTTTACTATTTAAACAGTTTGAAATAATAGGAAGCATCCTTCATTGCTCTCAATTAATAAGAAAATTGCAGTACACACTTTTGTGTGTACTGTACCAGAGTATCAAGCAGATACTCAGTTCAATATTTGCTAGCTTTGGATTATCCTGAATTTTCTCTTTTGTTGCTAGTCATTTACCAAACTCATAAAATCAACAGTGATTTGAGGTGGTAAGTATGGAATATTCAAAGTTTGAGATTTTCATCGCTGAGTCACATATGGAATATTCAAAGTCTGAGGTTTTCATCGCTGACTCAGTTGCCTCAAGGCAAATATTTCTTTAATGAAAGAAATATTGATTTTCTTTAAACTGCGATTGTTTCAAATGCCTTGCTATTTTTCATATAACTTGATTTCTTTCGTCCAAAGAAGAAGCACATGTGCAGGAAGCACAGTGCCATTGAGAGGCTGAGTCAAGATTGCCAAGTGCACTACATATCCAAATCTCTGCAGATCTATCACTGGGGGCATAACTGGCTCCACTCATTGTAAAGACATACATCTTGCCACTGTTGAAAAGTTCCTTCTACCTCTTTAGAGAAGATAACAAGTTAAATCAGCATTTGTGACTGTTCTCAGCAGCTACCGTGGTCCAGGTAAAGCCATGATGATGCCGTTAAATTTCCATGCTTCAAGCTCTGTTTATGCACCTTATGGAGAGACACCTGGGACACCAGGTGCAGTATGTCTAACATCACCCAAGGGTTGTCTCCTACAGAGTATTCTGTAGAGACTGGTCCCATTAACATTGCATAGCACTGGCCTAGTATCCTTTATGTACTGCATCATTCCTAGGTCTCTAAGACACTTTTTGTATGTGTGTGTGTGATTTTTGTTTTCTCTACAAAGTAAGGACTGGGTCATAATGTGCCACAATGGCATTTTACAGTACGATGCTGAAAGGATAACCTCATGACAGATTGTATTTTTGGGGGTGGAAAGCTTGCTGGAGGACAGAGGCAGCCAAATTGGGCTGAAATAACTATTTTCCAAACTTCATCTGAGATTTGCCTCCAGGGGAAGTGGTTGGCTCATTCCAAAATGATCCCAACAATACACTAAGGTAGAGATAACCAGCAGAACAGGCGACAGAGATAACCAGCAGAAGGGGATGCGGAAGAAACCAGGCAGCTGAAGTAGACATGGACTCAATATTGACCATTCTGTTTAGTTAGCACCTGAGAAGAGTTATCCAGGAAAAGGGGACTTTTTCCTAAATACCATTAAACTGGTAAACATTTCACCTCTATACTAAAAATGGGGAAAATGCTATTTCCATTGTAAATACGAACCCTGTTCCACTGACTGTGCTCTTATAGAACACCTTGTGTATATGAGAATGCCTCATATCTCCTGGTAGACGAGTACAAAATGCCATCCATTATGATTACATAAATAATGAAAGCCTGTATTATAAATTTCTGCTAGAATATTTGCATTCACACAATTCTTTTCTTTTGAGGTATTGTCTTTTGATACTGTAAAAAGTCTTCTTTTATCTCACCTGAATGTCTTTCAGAGTATAGGGGAAGGTCAATACTTTTATAAGCTTCCTTCCTCTGTAAGCCTGTAATACTCTTATGTCATTAAGGTATGTACTTAAAGACTTGATTGTTGGCTTTCATTTACTTAATATCTTGGCAAGTTTGCAGTACTGTCACAAAATCTGTTTAGTAGCAAAGCACACAAATGTTCTGCTTTTTAAGCTAGGCTTATTTATATAAATTTATTCCATAGCCTGCTCATCTTATTTTAATGGCCAGATGTTCTTTTCTCACTACTTCTTAATAAACAAATACCCTTAAATAACCAGACGTTCTCAAAGTTCTTCATCCTAATGGATTTGATATTTCTGCCATTATTTTTTTTTACTTTTCAGCTTTCTTCTACGAACCGTTAAGCGCACTAAAGATATTTCCAGCATAAAAATATCTGTTTGAAAGAGATGGACAGAAGTATATTAAAACCCTGCTCTCAGAAGCAGTTCACTTCAATATCTAACTGCAAGCTCACCACTTTTTCTAAAGTGAGCCTGACATCTGTTTTTGTTTACCATTTGGTAATGACATGAATTCATACTAAGAGGATGAAACAAAATTTAAATATAAGTACTCCTTTAGATGCACTGGATGCAGAATATAGCATTTTCAAGACTCTATTCATCTCCTTACAGTTTACATGAAGGCTAGATGATGGCTTAGTTACATTAAAAACAACATTTGGGTTTGCTGCTTGGTTTACAAAAACAATTCTGTGCAGAATATGTCTTAAAAAAAAAAGAAAAAACAAATCAAAACAAACAACAACAAAAAAACCCACAACCAAACACAAAGCAAAACCTTTCCATTTCTAAAGGAGTATTTTAAACCAGTTTTAGTTCTGAATGTGAGCATTCTTTTACAGATACGCAAATGGCTATGTTCTTTACCAAAATTAGGCTAAAATCCACTGTAAAATATGAAAACAGATGATGTAAAAGTGAAAGATAATGAACAGAGCAGACTCATGGCAGAAATCTAACTTTGTGAACCTGTTAATGTACAAGTAGATTTGCTAAAAAACCAAATAAAATTTACCAAAAGTATTCCAATTCAGGGCTGCAGGATTAGATCCTACATTACATGTTTGCATAACCCAGTACGTATTGTCACTTCCTCTACATTATTTGATACTGACACAATGCCGGAGTAGGTAGAGGACTGAGGCTAATCCAGTTTTGCGAAGGCCCTCTTCCTAGCATTGTCATTCTGCCTCTGGAAAACCTACAATCATTTATATTCATGATCAGAATTAAAAATATCTATATTCTAAGAGTAAGGTACAAGTACTATAGTTGCATCTAAATGGCACTGTCAGAAATAGTCTGTACGTAGTAAAGTCAAATTATGGAATTTTACCAATGACAACATATTTATGAAGTTCATTATTTAAGACAACTCCGTTGCTCTGTTGTAATCCTGTTCTATGTAAAATTAAAATGGCAACTGAAGCAGCAATAAAAAATCATTTTATTTAGCACTATTTTTCCTGTCCTATTTTACTTGTGTATCTATTCTGGATATTTTTGAAAAGTAGTTCACAATGACATCTAGGCAGAGCTGTGCTCATCTGTTCTAATCTTGCAGGACCACAACTCATTTCAAGCTTGTAAGTGTGGTTTATACAAATTACTCATGCACACGGCTGGCCCAGAGGCAGCAGCAGCACACAGTGCCAACTGAAAGTCCTAGATTTAACAGTTCAGGCAAAATCCCAGGCTCAACGGTAGCTGAGGCTGCTCAGCCTATTATACTAAATTGCTCAGTCTTTGAGGTGGGAGACTGCCAACTGTTAGGGCACTAACATTCCTAATGCTTGAGTCACTCATGTGGTAAAGCTGAGAGCCACAAGATGCCACTCACCATTCCTTTCATCCCTTTGGAAAGGTGCTGGCTGCAATGAGAAATAAAAGGGAGGGAAGCACAGAAATAATGAACCATATGCAAAAACAGCAAGAACAATTTACTCCCATTCTAACAGTATTTATGCCATAAATAGAAATTATTGTGCAGTGTTTTCAAAGGTGCTGATCACAGTGCCCTGGGAATCAAAGTCCCTGACATGCCTGAAAGGCGTTATGCACCCAGTTGGAACAGAGTTTCCAAGCATCTTTTGGTGTCTGGGCACCAGAGAGTGTGCACTGAAGTATGGACTGGTACTCCTGAAATTAGTAACATTCACTAACCATAAAATCTCAGTTTTTTCCATCCTGATTAATGACTTTGGAACCCACAGTTCAGAAAGATGTTGTTCAGCTCATAAGTGGCTTGGATCCAGATTCTGTTTAACTCAGGCTCAGGGTGTGAGGAGGGTTGGTATTGCCTATGATCGGCAATGGGGCTATCATGATAGCACTTAGCAATGAGCAGGACATTCAGTTTGGGGCTCTCCATAGTAAATTATTTCCTCAAAGTCTGTTAAGGGTGGTATGCAGCCCACTCATTTTGACATGAGATACACTATTACTGTTTGATTAGTTAGCATATTGTGAGATATTCCCGGGAGCCTGTTGAAGTATGCTGGGCAATAAATACTCATATGCTTAAAAACAGGGCTGAGCTGGGACTTCAGACTCAACAAAAAATCTTATATGGAGATTACAGAGATTTTGCATGCTATGTTATATGGATCCTTATCATATATGTTAAGACTTTCATCAAAAATTGGTTCATCACAATCATAAATCTGAAGGACAAGACAGGTAGATTGTTATGCCCAAAGTTCACAATCATCCAGAAAATATTAATCCTTTTCCTACCTCTTGCTCCAGGTTCTTTCTGTCAACTTTCTAACAGCTCCATATTGTCTATATAAAATAAATCTTTTTAAATATTAACTAGCTGATATATAAATTCATACTACTTTTTTTTTCTTTTTGCAGTTTACTAAATCTACCCTTTATAATTACTTTTCGAAATTTTCAAACAAAGAGAAGACAATTAACAAGACCCCTAATTTTACAGGAATATCAAGGAAGACAGAAGAAATTAATGTCTTAGAATTCTTTTTCTCCCTTTTCGACAGCCATATTTAAGGAAAGAGAGGAGTAATATGAATATTATGCAAAAAAAGTAAGAGAAGGATAATGCAATCATAGAGGACCTCAAGCACTGATTTAATCCTCAACATTTTAATTACAGATTTTATAAATTAATTTTGATTCTTCCTGGAAAGTTCTTCATGGACTATGTTCTGAGGTAATAATATCTGATATAATTTATAGTGTTAGGGAAATCCTATTACAACTCACATATGATTGCCTTCAGTGATAGTAATTACTCCCTTCCTAAATTTTGATTTACAGGTCTCATTTCAAATGCAGGCTCCAAAGCCAGGGGTAAAATGGTTCTGTCTCTCTAAGACACTAAAGAAATGCTCCTTTAACCCTACTGAAGCAATCTTGAAATCTCCCGGGGAAAGGAGACGTTTCCAGGTAGGCTTTTAGAATTTCCTGGATTGGATTCATGAGAAATAACTTTTCACAATTTGATTGTTCTCCAAAGCCTTGTATTGCTAAAATAGCTAGATTGTGATCGTAAGAAGGACACGACAAAAATGCTTCATGACTGAGCCTCAAGGAAATACTTAGGAGTCCTTGGTAAAAGATCTTTCCTCTTTTGGCACTGGTAAATACCCTACAGCTTCCTTCAATTTTAGTCCTCTTCCTGGATCTACACAGTACTCACCAGCCTGCCACATTTTGTTTGTTATTTCTGAAAAGTGAGAGTTCAGTAATATGCAGTCTTTGGCCCTTTACCTTCAAACTCCTGTTGTTACTCAGAAAATACCAGAGCTAATTCTCTGCTTACACAAACTGTCCTTTTAGTTTTCCTGTATGTAACTGATTTGAATGTAATTAGCTCCATTAACTTTCATAGTTGCTTTTTTTTTGTATTAATACAAATGAAAAAGACTTGGACCTCTATGTACTGAAGTTAGCACTGTGGAGAAAAAGGCTAGAGAAGCCAGCTACCCTGGAAATAGTTTGCTATTTATGACACTATCCACACGCACCACAAGGATTTCTGAGATGCTCTCACAGCAGACAATACAGGGTGTGTTTTAATTTATATGAATGCTTGTTTTTGTAAGGATTTAGACTATGTCAATGATCGCTGACTGACATAAAATTAAAAGGGCGAAAGAGTAGTTTTGAAAGTGGTTGTGCATATATTTAACTTGGTGATATACAGAGGGAATGAAAGGACTGCCTCCCATGACCTGTATGGAAAGACAGTAGAATAAAAATATGATTCTACACTTAGCCTTTCCTTTTTAATACCTGTCACATCTCAGTTTTGCCACCTTTAGATGAATTACTGCTCCTCCCATGCATAGTGTGAATTGTTTCCTGTATCTCCGAAGCAGCCGTTAAAACTGGGCTACAGTAAAATCCTGTAATTTATCCCGAGTCAAGGGTGGCATGCCTCTCTGCAGCGCCCAGCAGCGGAACAGGCTTAGGTTTTTCCATTTTGCTTCTTATTGGGAAGAAGCAAGTTAGTTCAACACTTGAGTTACAAAAGTTTATTTCCTATCCTATGTCCAATCATTTACTGTAGCCAGCAGAAAAAGAAAGGTGAGGTCACAACACCTACTGTCTCTTAAGCGAAAATACATAATCCCTCTTTTCTTCCCACATTTAGCTGGATTCATTCTCCACACAGAGATATACGAGAATGTACCAGAATGCAAATGTCCACAAGAAAAGTCTTCCTATAGGGCAGCAAACTTACTGCTGTTTTAACAAATACAACTTTACCATTGGTATGGTGTCTTCTCTCTTTGGACTTCTGTCATGGTTTTGGCTGGGATAGAGTTAATTTTCTTCCCAGTAGCTGGTATGGTGCTGTGTTTTGGATTCAGGATGAGAATAATGCTGATAACACACCGATGTCTTAGTTGTTGTTGCTGAGCAGTGCTTACACTGCGTCAGGGACTTTGGAGCTTCCCACACCCTGCCAGCCAGGAGGCTGGGGGTGCACAAGCAGCTGGGGGGGGACAGAACCAGGACAGCTGACCCAGACTGACCAAAGGGACATCCCATGCCATCTGGCATCATGTGGAACAATAAAGCTGGGGTGGGGGGCTGCTCGGGGACGGACTGGGCAGTGGGTGGTGAGCAACTGCACTGTGCATCACTTGTTTTGTATATTCTTTTATTATTATTATTATTATTATTATTTTCCTTTCCTTTTCTCTCCTACCAAACTGCCTTCATCTCAACCCATGAGTTTTACCTTCTTTCCGACTCTCTCCCCCGTCTCACCGGGCAGGGGGAGTGAGCGAGCGGCTGTGTGGCACTGAGCTGCCCGCCGCGCTAAACCCCAACAACTTCCCACCATCTGAGACCATGACATTCTCCCCTAGGAGCAGAAATGTATGTTCCAATCAAAATAGCCACTTTCACGGTAAGTTTATTTTAATCTGCATTTCAGAAACTGTAGCTCTTGAAATGACAGTCCTTATATAAATGTTTGTGAGCAGAAATAATATATTTCGGTGTATTAGAAGTCAAAATGAAGTAAGGCTAGAAATTTCAGAATAGTCCATAACAAATATCTGAAGTTTATAAATAGATGAAGCTGACTGACACCTGGCTGAATTCTTTTTAAGTGACTAATCTATTTTTTCTTTACACAAGAACAGCCAAGGCAGAACAGAAGAGGGGGGGGTTCAAATTGAAACCACTGTTATATACGACAGAGAGGTGTTGTACGAGACTTTCTGTGTATGTTATCAAATCCTGCAGAGAACACCAAAAATTCAGTGAGGAAAGGCTATCCAGTGATTTCATGGGAACTGTGAGGGATTGGATCAGCTCATGTTTAAAGAAATGTTGCTCAGTCCTCTCCTAATTCTGTCTCCTGACAGATGGGACACGATTTTTACAGACGGAAAAGACAGTGAGAGGGCTCCGCAGGACCCCTGCCCACCACCCTACCTGACTGGCAGGGTGACGGAAAGCTGCCCAGTACCGGCGCAGCCCTGCTGCTGCAGACTAGGTACAAAGTACATTGGAAGGGATTTGCACAGCGCACATTCAAACCCTGACTATGTGTTTAAACAATACTGTCACTTTCTTAGTATAACTTGCTAGATATGCCCTCTGACACAGTTAGTTTTTCTAAAAACCTCAAAGCAAAAAATGCAGGATGTAGCAATCCCTTCAATGTTAAAAGCTTTAGTTCTGAGCCTTTCATTAGTATACAGAAGGTGAGCCTCTAATTACTAATCTTTCACAGTCTGTAGCACCCTAGGGCTTCCAAACATCCTGGTGAAGGCAGGAAGGGTATTTCAGACTTCATTTCAATTCCCTTAAACTTTCGTCAACAGCCTCATTTCAAATGGAAACTGCTCAGTGCTGCTCAGCTGCGCTGTCTCAGCTTCTAAGCTAGCCCAGGCCTGAAAAAAATGCCCTCATTAAAAGAGACGGGCATGAAATAGGACTCAGTTTCAAAAACCTGTAAACTACTGCAACACTGAAAGATGAATATAAACTTTTGGGGCTTTTCTATATCATGAAGACATTTGGCCATAAAAATACTTTATATACACTGGGGATGGTAAACAGGAGGAAAACTCCGTTCTGGTAGGTATGTATGAGCCTTGTACCACAGATTTCTTCTAGTCCTTTGCAGTACTGCGATACACACACATGCCCCAGGCAGATGCTCTGGGGCTTGCAAAGACCTGCAGGGAGCCTTTCTGAAAGTTTCTCCTTGCAGATTTGTGTCACCAGAAGCAAATGCTTCTCAGAATTTAACAATTCACAACACAACTGCCCATTTTGCGGACTGGCAGAAAACATTTCCAAGCTCTTTACCCCTGTGACGTGGGCAGACATCCACTTTCACCTTCTTCCTCTTACATTCTTCACAAGTTGTGTTTTGGACACTATTACAAACGCCCCGATAGTTCAGTCTTACTTAAAAGTAATCCTCCATAACCCAGCGCAAACTTCACTGGCCAAGTGACATATGAACTACATAGGTATAACTGATGGCTCTTCCTTGGAAAGACACCTTGGATGATTAAATGATATTTCTACTTCATTCCTAATTCAAAACTGATTATCACATGTGGAATTACTCATGTTACACTTCCCAATTTGAAAAATGAAGACAACAAGAGATTGAAAACCTCTTTAACAATGCCAACGAAGAGACACATATATTGCACCCAAACCATGCAGTGCAATCTGATCTCTGTGTTTTAAACTGTATGTTCAAAGCATCTTTTACAGTTCCTGTTGACTTCCAAAGGGAATTCTTGAAATGTAGTAGTATTTTAGCCATTCAGGAGAGATAAACTGCTGTCTTGAAAGACTTATGATATAGTGCAGCTTGTTGAGCTACATCAGAAATGCACCACACCTTGTACAGCTGGTATATTCTTTTCTTACACTTTATGAAAATCTGTTAATTATCACTGCATAATATTTCAAAACCTGAGGGTAGAATTATTCTGGACTTTTCAATTCTTTCCTTTCAAAGCCAGTTTAATATTCCACAGGTGTCTACCATGTAAAATGATACTTGTTTAAAACAAAAAAAAAAACAACAAAAAAAGGTGGAGCAGTTGTTTTTTAAAAGGGAAAAAAGTTTTAAGTTAGAATGGATGGTCTCTAACATCGATGATCTGCATATTAAAGCACCTTTGACACTGATGACACAAGTGAGCCACAGTGCACTATGCTTCATATTTAGCATTCAGGGAAAACATGATCTGTAGCAGCTCTAAAGGGTAATTCTGATCTCTAGAGAAGAGTCTCAATGATCCCATTAACATTGATCACATTTGAAGAAGTCTCAGGCATAATACATTATTAATATCACCCTTTTCTGTTTTTTAATGGTTTGAAAAGAAACAAAGGAAATTAGATAGAAACGTCTCCATTAAAATAACTTAAGTGGTCAGGCTAAAACCCACCAAAGACAGGAAATCCAGGATTAAAAGTTGTTACTCCCACCAAATGTCTCCAGACATCAGCTGAACTTGTGTGCTGTACTTGGCAATATTGAGTCCTGGCATAAGTTCAAAACAAGGTGACTAAAAGATGAGTCACCTCCTTCCTGCAGGTTTATGACCAAACCTTAATGCATTTTTTGTGTATCATACCAGTAACTGTCTTGTAGTTCTCACTCCTTTAACACATGTGATTGTGCACAGGAGTTTCATCTTCCATAAAGATGAAATCAGGTTAAGAGGAAAAAATAAAAATTCTCAAAGGATTTGATGGAAAGACTGCTCAGAATACTTGTCTCCCAGGCTAGATGTAATGTAAAAAACACATTCAAAAATATGAAAAACAGAGAATATATTACCTGGCAAGCCTTTATTTTTTGAAGTAGTGGAAAAGAATTGTTAAAGAACATGTCTGCTATTGCTATATTTAAAGCTACCTTCAGGATCCAGAGCCAATGTTCATCTCACATCATGTCAGTTCCAAACTTTCCATCAAAATATTTTGTAAGTATTTTAAAAAAAGACGTAATTACCCATCTCCATACATGGACACCCTACACCATGTAGAAATCTGAGCTTGAGGTGGAACCATGATGGAGAGGCCAGACCACCAGCTAGCAGTGAGGCATGTTGAACCGTCACAGTGAGTGTCCTGTTCCCCTGGTTCTATGAAGCCTGTCTAACCTGGACCAGAAGGGCAGGGGCTGTGACTGGTGAGAGTGTGAAGTGTGTGAGTATAACAGAATAGAAACCTTAGAGCAGGAAGAATAGAAACTGCTATCCCCCACTACAACCATCTCACTTGGCAAATAAATTTTAGATTTCATGGCACTTGGTGGTATGGTTCCCTTCCTGAGGCCATCCCACCCTACATTCTGTCATGGCACCAATTCCTTATCCACAGGCTTCTAAGAAAAAGTACCTTGCCACCCTGTAAATATAGCTATAAGCTTTGGCCCTTTCTCTAAAAACAATATATGTCATTTGTCTGCATGTTTTTAAAAGAAAGTTGCATATTTCTATCACGCAGAGCCTTAACAACAAATAGCAGAAAGTTTAAGTTCACAAAACAAGAGCACATAATCAAATGTATCTGACATAAATAATTATGCATAAATTTCTGTTCTACATATACACTATCAGAATTTCTTAAGTCATGAAGTTATTCGTGAAGAACTTCACTGACCTTTTACACATACATGGATGAGAACAGCAGTGGGCTATTGTCAAGGTCAAGGGAGTTCCCAGGGCACTGCATAGGAATTCAAGCACCCACACAGAAGAGCACTGGGAATCCTGCACTGAAGCTGAATGCAACTGTGCAGAATAAGTCTCTAAAGAAGACTCTACACCTCTATCTCCAAAAGCTGCTTTTGAAACAGATACATAATTAATTGGTTTCTCCAGAACATAGATATATGATGTACTAGTAAGTGAACTCACTAGTATTATTCAAGGGACAATGTTCCCATAATAGGGCATAAAAACTGCTCACAGAAAGGAGAAGGGTAAGGAAATCCTACACAGTCCTCTCTGAATGCTTTTTTCTCTACAAAACCTAAAATAACTAGTGAGAAGCACTCAATGGTCAAACCTGTTTATTCTACCCATATTGCTCTAGATCTGACATGTTTATGACCTAAGAGGATAGATCCCATAATATGACAAGGATTTGTAGGCTGGGGTCACAAATGGGAACTGCAAAGCAAACTCAAAATTTTTCAAGTAGGCCATAATAAAAGATCACTCTGGCATTGCTTATATGTTAACTAGAAGAGTTTACTTAGCTGCCAAAATAATAAAAAACAACAGCAGAAGTACCTTTTTCTTTCTCTTCCTCTTCCTCTTTTTCTTTACCAATAGCAAACTTTCATAGTGGAAGTGCCACTAGTCACTGTACCTGTGCAGTTTTTTCAGCACAGCAATGTCTTCAGTTCTCTCTTCAAACATGAGACTATAAGGAAAAGCATCCCCACCTTGTAACAGATTTCCTTCTTTTTTAACGTGAACCCTTTCAAACGTTACCATATAGCACTTCTGTACTAACAAATGCATACTAATTTAGTTAGCTTATGGGTTTTTGTTATATTAAGTACAGGAAAATCTTATTTAATTTCAAACCAGCATCAATGATTTTACATTCATTTTTGACAGTACCTTTGTCTAGTGAGAAGAAGCTTACATATTATATTATTTATGGATACATTTTGATTTCATATATATATTTATATGCACTGACACATGTATTTCCAAACTTATTTTTATATCCGTATTTTTATGGATATATATATATATATATATATATAAAATCAAAGAAATATATTTTATATATAAAATCAAAGAAATGCAGTTGCCAAAGTTTTCTTTCAGACAGCAACAGCAAAAACAGCAGGGGGCAAGCAGCAGCAAAGAAACAAAGAGCTTTAGAGTGAATAGCATAAAAAGGTCCCAAACACTTTAGAAACAGATCTCCGTAACAGCATTTCAGCATTAGGGAAATATATAGTTACGTTGCCTTTCTTTTAAAAGTGCATCCCCGAGCAGTTAATATCAATTACCATAAGCAGGTAAAACTCCAGTTCTGTCTACATACTTTTGTGAAGCAGATTTCATTCTTTAGGGGAGATGTTTTCTATTTGTATCCACAATAAATGTAAGAAAGAGGAATTTATTCCATCATTCATATTGTTTTTGAAGACGTGATTCAAAACCAAATGCTTTTAATGAGAAGTAGATTTATATTTGTTCCATGTATACTAAACTATATACTACAAATAACAGGTATTTCCTTCAAGAAAAACAAAACCTTCTAGCCAGCTGAATGCCAGCAGGCATTATAAAAGTATACAGAGCCACTGAAATCCAGCTACCACAGAAGACTGCAGAGTGAATTGTACCAGTGCTCCTTTCAAACAACCTTTTTTTAAAAACAAAACTAAGCAAAACAAAAACCTGTCTCAAAACAGGGCTAGTTGCCTCCTAATAAATCTTAAATCTTTTCACTATGCTTTTCTCAGCTGTTGCCAAGGCTGACTAGTCTATAGTATAGTTGCTTGTGGTATGAGACAATCTGTTGCTACTCATTCTGGTATAGAGGCAGAGCTACAGGCTCAGCTATATGTAAAACCTATTGGCAGCTGTGGACATAGCTCAGGAAAAGCAGCTTTACATCTCTCATGGTAAGAGAAAGGAAGAAAGAGGGGGATAAGTGGCACAGACTTCAGTGTCTAAGTGTCTTCTTCAGGCTCTGGAAAGATATATCAGTTGAAAGAGAGAGAACTATTCTGCCCTTGGCAGCTAGACTCTGAACAGTAGCTCACACATTAATATGGAAGGTTTTCATCCTTCTCTGCTCCTTTATTTCACTACCACTCAACCACAGAATCTTGAATAACCATTTCTGTGAATATTAGAGTTAAGGGACAGCTCTGCTAGTAAGTTGTAAGCCCTTTTTTGTTTAAAGGTAGACTGATTAAAATACTCAAAGTCCACACATCTATTTGGATTTTCCTGACATTTGATATTTGCTCTGGAGTTCAGTAAGATTAACATTTTGAGGTCAAAGTCACTCAAGTCCTCAGAAAGTAATGCTTATAGTAAAACCCGTGCCATTCTTTACACTGGCAAATGTTAACTACTCCCCTTCTACAACCTCAAGTACCATATCAGAACTATTATCTTTTGTAAAAAGGTCTTGATCACTCAACACTTACCCAATTCTTTTTAAATATTGAAAATAATTGTTTAAAAGAAATTCAGTTTCTTAGATAATGTCTATGGTCTAGGCAAACAGTGCTTTCCCACCCTCCTATTGTCAAAGTGGTTCTTGTTTGTTTACGAGGAGCTTTAGCATTGAAAAAACTCCCTTTACTTGGTAGTGGAGTGTGTGCAGGTATCTATTTCCCCTCTGCTGAACTTGCCCCAGGACATAACAGGAGGAAAAGATGAAGAAATAGAGGACAGCAAAACACCTGCATCAAGATTTTTCAAAAACTCTAAATTACACACACACATGCGAGAGTGGAGGGTTGTAGGGTACTACTCTACAGAAACTTAAAATTATCCAAGTCAGAGACAGTCTTTTCTTCTTCCCCCATCCTTGCCCATGAAGCCCCAGCTCTGTCCTACTCCTGACACCAGTACGTAGGCAAGAGGACCATTAACTCGTTCAGAGAGCTGAATAGCTAAATATATCCCTAAAAAAAGTGATTGGCGAAGGCAGTTAGCCGTCCAAGCTAGCTAAGGTTAACTGAAGAAGGGAACAGGACCACAGGATCCCCAAACAGCCCTAGGTTGAGATGGGTTTCTGTCCTTTTTAGAGCGTTCCTCCAGTCCTAACAACAATTACAAGAGTAATTGTTTTACAAGAGTAATTGTACTCTTGTACAACCATTGTACAAGAGTGCTGGAGCCTGGAACAGATTGCTGACATTTGCCTAGACATTTGGGGGATACACAGTTGGTACTACCTTAATTAAATGCAGGGACAGTAGCCCGGACCAGTGGTCAGAAGCTCATTAAAGTAATGAGAACACCTTTGCAGCTATCTTACAGGCTATCTTTATAAACTCTTCAGGCAATGGTATGGCTGAGAACAGGTCCGAAAATCTACAAGAGGAATAAATGATGATAGCGGCTCATTATCAGATGAATCAGAGAATGAATCCAGATGGCTGAGAACATGGACAGGGAAAGTTCTACCTAGTTCTGTTTATTTCAACTAAGATTCTTCCATCCCCAGAATATCAGTGAATTGAGAAAATGTCAGCATTAAATTCGTATTTGTAGTGCACTTCGGAAATGTCCAGGGAAAGCATTTGATGCTCAGATACTGGGTTTTAATTAATTTACATTAAAATTCAGTTTAAAAGATGGATAAGCTGAAAAGACTAGATACGGATATACACCTGAACTTTTCCCAAATCCCTTTTCCTGTGCCTGTAACCAGAATTTTCCCCAGGATTAACTTCTTAAGCATCCCTTCCTTCACAACCCCTTTCAAATCCCTGTTCAAAACCCCCGAAAGCAAAGCAAAACCACAGAGCCATAGCTATGAGATTCCTGCCATCAAAATCTAGGTGTCTCTACAGTATTGCTACATAACACACAGTACAAGCACTTGTTAAACTCACAGTGGAACTGGTTTTATTAAATTGTGAGCAACCTCACAAAAGCCTTCGTATTATCATTTAAAACTCTGCATTGGCAAAAAGGCTTCTGGAGCTTGTAGTGACTTAAATTTTCCAAACAAGGGCATACAGCTCATCAGTCTAAATGTAAAAAAAGTGCCTGGTTGATTTTATTTCCCTTGGCATTTTTCCTTTTTTCTTGATGGAAGACAGCTTCATTGCTATGCTGATAAAAGAGCAGGAAAGCTATATGATACTGCCACCTCCATCAAAAATCACTTCCTTGTCAAAAATCTATATATTACTGCTTTAGCTGAAAGTGGCTTTGGTGTAGATGCAACAAAATACTACTGGGAAACTCTATATGCGCTAGCATTAGGGCTTCTCTCGCAGGCAGGGAACCTTTTTTGTCTTTGCTGTACTTGTCAACTGCTTAGTGTGCAGGCTGTTGGGAAAACTGAAGCTTTGAGAAGCCTGTTTTCAAGGTAATTAAAAGTAAAGATTTTTCCTCTTGTTTTTTTGCTGCCCCAGGATTTTTGCACTTGAGCAGAAACTCCCTATTGAAGCGAACACAGCTTTCAAGAATGACATCTTCGGTCAGTACAGCTGCACTTGTGCAGCAGTGATTTTATTATGCAGTGCTGTGTTTAGCCAACTGAGAATGAGAAGACAATTAAAATAAAGCTTTTGTAGAGTACCTGCATTCAGGCAGACATATTATGCGCTTATAAGAGATAATATGCCTCAGAGAATGAGAGGGCAAAATTCAGCTAAGATGTAAGCTCTTTTGAAAAATACCCATCACCAGTTAAACTATGCCTATGTATACCAGAGCTGTTGTCACCTAAATAATTCTACAGTGAGCCGTGACAATTAAGCAGAATTTCTGTGGCAGAAGAACACTGAAGGGAGAGAATTTCAAGATCCCTTTTTATTTGAAAGAATCTTTTCTCTATGATGCTACCATTCCTAACTTGATCTACAGGTTATTACCAAGACACATCTTGCTGAGATAGTGGGAAAACAGGGCTTTTATTTTTTAATTAAAAATACTTGAATAAATTTGCAAGCAGCCTGAACTCAAAATGTTGATAAAGGGGAAAATCAGAAGTTCTTATCTTTACCTTGTACAGCTCTTTCCATGTTTTCCTTGGATGTATTCTCTTCTTTCCTTTCCACTTTTTTTTCTTTTATTCAGTGAACAACTGCAAAAAAAAGAAAAGCAGGTGTTAAAGGAAGAGAAAAAGGAAAAAGATGACTCTGGACAAACCAGTATGTTTCTGTCCATGTGCTCTTTTGAGAAATCAGAAGATATAGTCAAACCCACTGATATCAGACAAGTAAAATAAAGGCTCTAGCAAGGCCATAAGAAGACATGATAGCTGCCAACATAACCTGTCATTGTTCAGAGCCCAACTTTACACCAGTGAAGAAAAGGAAAAACTCCATTGAAAAGAACTGCACCCGTTAAGAGGAAGATGATTCAGTTCCATTAAATATGACTGCAAATCTCCTAATAACAAACCCTTCCACCCTTCCATCAAAACATGTAAGAGTGACAATCCAGTGGTTAAGGCAATTAATAGTCAGCTCTGAATTTGCATCATTTGTAACTTGGGGAAATGGGGTCAAAAACAAATTATTCAAATTCAGAAATTGATTTTCAAACATCACTCTCAAAACTGTAGTGAGTGCCAACTATGACACTCAGAGGTCAGTTTACAGGTTTAATGATCACAGATCATATGCTCATATGCTAGAACGAAAACCATCTTAGGCTCTATTTGGGGTTTTGAATAGAAATGTATGAAACTGAAAATTTACTGATTATGAGAAACATTGACATATTTATATTTCCTTTGAAAACTGAGGGAAAGTATGTTTAGTATTTTCAGCTATACTTCACATATATAAAATAGCTGCAGAAAAGTTTCATTTTTAAATTTCATGCCTTAAACTTTTTTTTTCTTAAGTATCAAGTCATTTCATACCAACACAAATAGGAACACTCTGAATTAAAGGTCAAGTTATTTCATTACAGCCATCCATTCAGAGCAGGAAGAACGGAGTATCTTTCAAACATCTTTCAAAATATCTTTCAAGACATTCTGTACTGCAGCTGCCCTTTTTTGAACTTACTCAGGTTTTGTTAGATTTATAGAAGTAGCAGGCTATTTTTGCAGTTTGCCTGAGATAAATGAAGTGTATTATTGGTATGTAGATCTGCAGAAACTTGTAACTTAGAAAAGCTTGGTTAGAGAAACATAACAAACTGGTACTATTTGTAAATTCTAGCATTTGTGTGTTAAACTTTGTTTTGGTCAGTAAGGCTTCTATTATGTAAGTATAATTAGCAACATATACATAGTGATACAACATTAAAGTCCAATGTAAATTTGGTGTAAACGTACACGCACTATGTATATGAATTATATGCATTAAGAATTAGGCATATTAATGTTTTAAAGAAGTTAACAAACATAGATAGCAAATGCTTAGAAGATGAATATATGACGTAAATAATATAGGAAATGTACAGAGGTGATTTCTGGAACTACTTTCCTCAGGAATCATATTGAAAGCAGGCTCTCGGATGGAGTCAGTTTATTGCAAACTAGCAGGTTGCTGCACCCTTAGATTTACATGAGTAAATACATATTTATATGAGTAAAAATATAAATTGATGTTGGGAGTTCTTCCTGAAATAAAGCTCTTATTTCTAGTATTTTCAGAGTGACTAGGAAGAAATAAACATAAACAAAAATAACAGCATTAACAGCTCAGATTTAATTCCAAAGTAATCTGCAAAGTGTAATAACGACTTTTAAGATAAGTTGAATATAAAATTAAATACTAGAATATGTGTAGTATGATATTATGCATACATTTCATGTGCATATTATATACAAGAACTCATGAAATAAATTCATTTTTAAAAAAATGTTTTTAAAGTATATATAAAACAATATATTAAAATTTATAAAAATATGGTGGGAAAATGATGAAATTCAGAAAATGGCATTTTGCATTGAAAAAATGCAGACACCTTTGTAACTGATTCAAGCACTAAATCCATTTAAAATATTAGTTTTCATCTCTTAATCATTCCACCATCATAACACTTCTGACTCTCAAGTATATGTAATATATGCTTGGAAAACATTCAGAAACTGGAGCGATGATGTCAAGATAAGAAGAGAACCAGATAAACAAAATCCTGTGTTTCAGCACTTCTGTAAAAGAAAATGTGTACTTTCAGCAAGAGCCATTTAACAGTTGGGTTGATCTGGGTTAATGTTATAAGGACAAAAGTGTACAACAACTAATTACTTACAAAAATCTTAATAATGGATTTAATGCTCAAAGCATCTTATACCTATTTTAGTATTAGTTATTTTGACTGCATATTTTATTTGTAGCAATTGGGGGCCATATCCTCAGGCACAAAAAAAAAAATACTGTAGCTTCATGGAAATCCACAAGTATCCTCAGACTAACCTATCCTAATAGGTGAGTGTAAAATTTCAGCACATAAGCCTCTACTAAAAAGCAACAGCTTGACTTTCAAAGACACCGAATACAGGCAAATCATACTGCAGTAATAAAGACCAGGTATACAAACTTTAATACTCTGTTATAAGATGCTATATGCTATCTCTAATTCCTTGTTAAAGTTGACCTGAATCTGATGATAACATTATAACATAATATTAAAGAGTTCAGTTGTCTCATCAAGGGACTTGAACAAAACATGATTTCAGATGTTCTGTCCCTATTCTTTACATACTGTTAATCTTTATCTTAGGACCAGACATTAAACTTGCAGTTAACCCTACAGTTAATGACACTTTCTCTAAGAAGACTATTTTGTGTTTCCATGTGGTGCTAGACTTCCTCGATTTGTCTAAGAAGTAGTAAGGAATTCTGTAATTAATGACTATTAGCAGAGGCAAAAACCTAGAATTCTCAAATCCAAGTTTTTTCTTTATTCCAGATTGGAATAATAATTCTCAGCTACATTAATAGTTTTCATCAAACAAAATCCAATGTAACTTTTCATGGAATCTAGGATTTTCAATCCTAATCTTTAACCGTCAACCTCTTTCTTACCAGCTCCCAAATACAATCCTCCACTACACGTTCATTTAACCTCAAATCATCCCAATCTACTACACACTCCGTGAGGCACCTCTACTCCTTTATAATTCATTTGAATTCAAGCTGCATTGGTCAAACAGGACAGTCACTGTCCACAGCAGAGATTTTTCTATATATCCATTTTAATTCCTACGCAGTGAGGTATGAATTACAAGGATTCTAGAGAACTCATGCAGTTCTAATGTGGGCAGCCTGACAGGTCTGTCTCTGGGACTGGTACAACATGCCCAGATACCGTACATATCCATAAATCTTAGTATGTGTTTCAAGGGCTTGGAGTAGGTTCAGGCTGGAGGATATAATTCAAAGATTTTGTGGCCACGTATTAAGAAGTCTGTACAGAACGTCTAATAAATGGATATTTTCAAAAGTCTAAAAATGTCAAGAGATAAAGGAAACAACCAAGAGCGTATTTCTGAGACAAATGCCTGTCTCTACCAAATACCAACTCCCTATTGCAAAAACCAGGAGTGCCAAGCCTTCTCAAAGGATAAGTCACCAGCGGGTTCTTTCTGTTTCAACCACGGCAAAAAATACTTTATTTCTTTCCCTTGCTCTTGTATACATGCAGAACATTTTAGATCACATTCTGAAAACAGAAGACGAATAAAAGATTTCCTTGACCTTGATACATGGTATGGAGAATTGTAATCCCAATTGTTAGGTTTTTGCAAAGTTAGGATAGATGAAAGTTGATGTTAATAATGAACCAGTCACTGCCAATTCTGATTGTAATGCAGTTAATACAGTTCAATGCAAACATTTCATACTCTACAAACTGGTAAGCAAGATTATGTTTTGATATTTAAATCAATACTCATTTTGGTTTTCAGTTCATTTTTAGTTTTGCAAGTGCCTAAATATAGCTGGGATCTGCGGACAAAAGCAGCTGTACATTAAGAGGCATGTGCTGCATTCTAGGCAGAAATATAGGTGGAGTTCTGAGCTTCATCTGAAACTCCCTGTTCAAGCAATATTCCTAACGCCATATGTTGTTGCATTTGAATGTTGTTAGACTTCTAACATTAGTTGATTAGTCTTTCCTTGTGCATCTGAAATAATGAAAATACCTCAAAATACATTTTCACAGTAGAGATTGTACTAAATGGAGAAAAAACGGCACAGGATCAGTTCATTCTAACAAATGGCAAAGGAGAGAACACAGCTATTTTGGATTTCTTAATTATGAAAAATGTTATTAAATATTTATATCTCAAATATTTAATAAATCTTATTTAATTTTTTTACAGTGTAAGCTTATAAATCTATCATATATATCAATCATATTTGTATGTCTATGTTTTACAGACAAATACACATGCATGCTTCTGGGAACAAATAGGTATTTCTAAGTAGGGACAAATACAAAATGACTTAGCAGCCAGAAATATACTAACAAAGAAAACATGGTAGTAACTTGCTCTGCGGCAGCTACATCAAGCTTTGCCTGATACCACAGTTAAATGGGACTCCCCCAGCAGGAAAGCATGCCCTTCTCCAGCCACAGAGTCTTGAGGATACATCTCAGTGGTTATATTACAAGGCATGATGCTCTAGCTGAGCTTGCTGTAATTACCCCTCCTGAGGAACAGGATATATTAGCCTGAGAAAACTCCACCATTAATGTTTTTGCTGTACTACTTCTATTCTCCTTTGAGAAAGGCTAAGGGGCTTCAGAAGCTGAGGGTGGGGAACTTGTGTCCCCATTCTGCTATGATAGTCATATTGTCTGTCAGGGAAACTTGCCAGATTGATCCCTTCCAGGAGCAGGGCAATGCCTGAAGCTCACGCACCACAAGTGATAGAAGTATTGAGAACCCAGTTATTTGCCCAGGAGCTAGAAGTGGGCCCAGAGAAAAGAAAGTGCATACATATGTACGTATACCACAAAAGAAATGGTAAGGAAAACATAGTATCGGCCCAAGTTTCCTCTCAAAGGAGGACAGTGACATTTAGAAGATGTGACCCTGGCACATAGTTATGAGAAATTCAATCAAAAACAAAAATGGTACAGACAAGTTACTAACTCCAGCAGAGCCAATATCTCAGCAGTTTTTTACCGAGATGTACCCTGATCAAACGTTTGGATAATATGGTCTGGTGTTCTGATACAGTTCTACATACCTTAAAGCCTTCCACAACAGTAGAAATAACCCAGCAAATAAAAAATTAATAGCCTTTTGCTGGGTTAGCAAAAGGAATTGGCTCAAAAATGGTCCAACAAGCATCAAGGCCAGCATAAACAAAGGGGTGGGAGGAGATGGATTTCCCCTTTCAGTAGGCTCAGCCAAAACATGCAGCTTTACTCTGACAGTACCTATTTTTTGCTATAAAAATTTATTCAAAGACAGGTTCCTGAAATCCAGTCACTACAGTGGTATATTCAGCTGCACTAGGCAAAAGTTGATAATAGGAATACCTGCTCACTGACTCAGGCTGACAGGAAAGAACAGTTGTGTTTGGCATTTGGCAAGAACACCAAGCTTAAAATACTGATTTCACAGAAACACTGGGCAATGTGGAATCAGTGCAAATGTTATTCTATGTCATTTGAAAAACAGAAAGCAGAGACGGTTTCCTTTAATATTATGTTATTAGTAATTGTGAAAGAACAAGAGCTGCTGTGGCTGCATCCTCATCAAAGTCCTGATGCTATTTTGGTATTCTCACTAAGGTGTTCTCAGTTTTTCTAACTATAGTCACCCATATCTTCATACTCTTCTAAACATCCAAAAGTGTCCGTAGACCAAAGTATCAGCTCTGTCTGCACTATTTTGATAACCTACAGAGACCCCTTCCAACCTCAACCATTCTGTGATTTAGTTTACGTCCTTCACAAAGAATGTTTGTAATCTTCTCATGAAAATGGGATTTTAGGGACCATGGTTTTACTCCCTGGAGTGAAACCTCTTGCTTCCTCTGGAATTCCCAGTTCTTGTACATATCTGGCATTGCTGATATTTACAAGTAAGTAGGAACCTAGAAGATTCTTCTTTCTGCACAGTGTTTTGAAAGTTTGAATTTGATCTTAGCATCTCTCCTCTGGTGCAGAAAACTCATCTTTTGACTATCTCTACTTATGGATGATTTCTGTTAAAACAGCAGATGCCTTGGTAAGAGTTGGTGCCCCACACTATGAAGCCATCAAGCTCAGCATACGCCTGCAGTGTTAGGAATCTCCAACTGCATACCACTTCTAATAAACACAGACATTAAACCTTATCACCTGAAGGCAAGTTGGATAGGATGAGACAGACAAACTTACATGACCAAACAGATCGCATCTTTGCAAACTGTGTATACCGTATATGTAGTATATAGGATAATGTGAAATGCATATAGGTTATTACAATTTCTGTCCAAGGCTGAAACATAAATTATATTTAAACTTGTTATTCATAAGCATTATGTAAAAAAAGAAAAACATCTGTTACTTCATCATCAGGATTATCATTATTCTCCAGCAACATAAGTCAGATGTGGAGTTCCTTTAAATATACTGTCCTGTATTTGTTTTCCTGCTTTAAAACAACCTGAAATGTGTTCACATGGTAAAGCGTATTCGGGGATAATGCAAAATAAATGCATTTTCATAAAAGATCCATTTCAGTCTACTGCATACAGGTGTACTGAAGACAGGCTGTGCATATTAAACCTCCAAGTAAAAGTAATCTGAAAAAATATTGCTATCCAAGCACTTTCTCCTATTTCCAAAACTAACTGAATCTGCAGATGCACCAGGATACTTAACAAGAACTAGGGATAATGTATGCATTATTCCTTTTACTTGCTACTTCCTCCCATAGCTGTCAGCATAAAGGTCTGATACTATACGTAAGAATGAGAGAGAAGAAAGAACTTTACAAATTGTGCCAAATAACATTAATTCATCGAAAAGGACATAAATTAATCCTCTCTTTTCGGTTACTGAAAGCTAGGTATCAGTGAGCAAGTATTCTAGGAGCTCTTATTTCATTTCTGAATTGAGAAACCTTTATTAATTTGGAACATTAATTGTGGAGATTCATTACTGGCATATTTTCATCACTATAGTTTCCTTTAAAGTATTCTTAATGAAATGCTTCTATTTTCACACAGGCCTGTATTGAAATTAACTTGGGCAGCTTTACAAAAGCAGCACTATAAAAAAGGCATATGAATGAGCCATGTGCTTATCATAAAACACTATGATTTACTAATAATGCTAAGCACACTTCAGTATCAGGCATTACATAATAAAGACTCTGTATGCTTCTTGTTTTCTATAGAGTGACAATTTTGCCCTTTAAGAACAAATTTGTGCATCTGTGGAATCCTGTCATAAAAGCAGGCTGATTTGTCTATTGGGTGATAAATACTAGTTTCAGGTGTTTTTCCCCTGCTCTATTTTCCTTCCAAACTCACATAAAATTCCCAGTGACATTAAGGGAACCCACAACGTGTGCAATATAGAGAGGTAAAAGGACTCCTGCAGTGTTGAAAAGTAAGATACCTAGGAAAATCTGGATGAGTTACATGTTAATTATCTACCAGGTGCAACCATTCATAAAAAATGACATAAATAATGGGAAAACAATGCTGGCAAACATGTGATACAACACACACACACTCAAATATGAACTTCAGGATTCTGAGACATAAACCTAATGCAGTGAATCAGACTTAAATCCTGTGGCCAAATTATCCACAACTTCTTCTCTATTCTCTGGACCTGTCCTTGTATGCCTTTGATTAGATTAAACAAAAAAAACATTCAGATCCTACTGACAGACATCTCATACAAAAGTAATAACTGCAGGTATACAACATCATTCAACTTTTGTTTTAGTACATTCACATTCACTATCTATCTGTTGGTTTCCCTTTAACAACGTTAATGATAAATCCAGTTTTCAATTAACAGAAGATATTAAAATCAACTTTGTCTCATTTATATCACTTCCATCAGTTTATTTTCAAATCTAATTTCAAATTCTTATATTATTCTTTTATATTTAAATTAGAGAAACAGATTCTCACTGAAAATACCTTTGACACTTCATTGCAATATATTTTATAGATATTTCTTTCCTTTGATAGGTTGTGTAACACATTTGTAGGTATTAGGTGATTAATTGAATAAAATTAAGTATCTTCTTCAAATCTAATTCCCTACAGTGTTACTATCAACTCACATCAGTAAAAGTCCATTGAAACTAACTGCAGCTGTGCAAATGCTCTAATGTGTTGGTATTTGGAGTTGCACTTAGTAGCCCATTTCTAATCAGAATAGTTTTTAAGATACGGGTTCAGTGGTATCAATGACTTAATCACAAACTTAACATTAGGAAAAGGTACTTCACCAAGAGGGTGGCCGGGCACTGGAACAGGCTCCCCAGGGTGGTGGTCATGGCACCGACCCTGCTGGAGTGCAAGAAGCATTTGGACAATGCTCTCAGACATAGGTCTCATCTTTGGGTGGTCGTGTGTTGAGCCAGGGGTTGGACTCGATGGTCCTTGTGGGTTCTTTTCAACTTGGGACATTCTATGATTTCGTGATTAATTATACCTTAAACAGTCAGTTAAGCAGCCTCCACTTCAGTTTTGATCAAATACTTGCCTTTGACAGAATTAAAGGAGAGACCAAAGAGGTAGACCGCTTGGGTTCAGCCAACTTTAATTTAATTTCATAGCCAGAGATATGTAGTTTGCTCTTATTGTAACCTAGACCACATGGAACAATTTGTCCTGAAACAAGCAAGACTGGCAGAAAAATCACAGTGTCAAATTCAATCTTATTTATTTATTTATTTATTTATTATTAAAGAAAAGTATTTTAGGAGTTTTGTTTTGTTTGATTTGTTTTACCTTTGTGAAATAATGTTTCATAATGCTGTATTCCTTTTAGCACAAATGTCCTTAAATGTTACTGGTTCATTAATGTAAGTACATTTACTTCTGCTTATAATTATAGGTTACTTATGATTAATGTGCATTTTTGAAATGGTACCTGTTCCACTGAGGATTATTAAAAATGGATAATTAGAAGCATATCCTTGAGGAGTTAATATTCTAATACTTAACCTACGTAAGTATTTGTACATAATAATCACATATTTTAAATGAGCATTTCCAAATTGTTTGAAATGCAACTTAAGGTAAGTCTAGTTTTCCTAATCCTATCACCTAACGGCAAAAAAAAAGATTCAAATATAAAAAGGAGAATCAAAACCAAACAATATACAATACAACAAGATACAGTACAGGAACTAGTGTATTTTAATACCATCGAGGCTTTGACCAAAGCCCAGGTCTCAATCCTGGAGGATGTGAGCACTTTGGTCTCACAAAGCCACGTACTGCTATGGGACATCCCTGTGGTCTCTAATGCAGTGAGATGTGTACTGTGTCCTTATACAGGCAAAGAAAAGCCACCATCACAGGATGAAATGATTTTATTTTAAAGGACAAGAGAAGCCCATCACTTTCCCATCAGACAAGACGATGTGTGACTTGCTCTGCAACCACAGTCAATTTGTACTACCTTACAAACTGTATGGAACTTGGGAATACTCACTGTGAACAGGGCACTTCCAAAGATTTCATCTGACAGCTAGATGAGGCCAATCACTAGTGATCTGAAGTTTTTATTATATCAAGTTCTTATTTAACCTGTTTACTTGATGCATACAACCAATCTGAATTGGTGGAGTGCTCTACAGCTAATGAAATTACCGGCAGCTTCCCAGACCACTGGGCTATACGTGCAACATTTTAATTCTGATAGCACATTCGTTCCTCTCACTATATGATTTTAGTGATCCATATTTTTCCCTGTATTGACAGAGTTATTTATGGCACTCCTCAGGTATAGGCCTTGGGTCCCATTCTACATTTATCTACTCCCATTAAGTGGTGTCATTAAAGACATTTCGACAGCTCTCTCGGCACTCTATGAATGTTTGTGACATTAAAACTTGAATGTCTTCAAATTTCCTACAGCTAAATGTTGACAAGCTTGAATTCTTATTTATTGGTTCCCTGCAGTAACAAACTGCATGTTCATCTTTGACAGTTCCTTTCACAATGAGCTTTATCCACAAAAGGCTGCTGTTCTCAAAATACAGTTGAATAAACACACCCATTTTAGGGGCCAAAATTATTACAGCACTAAGAATATATATATAATATGAAAACATAATACTGAATCACATGTACTCCTTTTTATCAAGCCACTTACATCTAAAAAATAGCTTTTGTTGCTTTCGATTAAGGGATTGATATGGGATGAAGGGAGAAATACATAAGATTTCCTGGAATTTTATCCTTATTCCCAGCTCCACGAAAAGACAAGGTTCCCATAGTCATAAATTACAGATGCAGATCAGGATTTTATATCACTGTTCAAATTCTACATACATCACATATGGAAAACTCAGAACTTTCAAAATGAATTAATTTGCTTGTTACTTCCTTTTAGATACATTCCACTAAATGTTTACTAAACAAACTCAGCCACGAAACTGAGCTCGTCTAGGTGTGTTCTCATTTTCCATTAAGGTGAACATCTGAAACAATACAGAAGGAAGCACAGTAGTAATTTATTTTACTCATCTGAAAGAGAGAAAAAAAGGTTCATCTATGGCATTAGGCTCAACTAATAACTCTATTATCAGAAAGAAACAAAAGAAAGTCTAAGTGATCATAAATCCAGAATCTCAGTGTCAAGTTAAGCCAATACATAAAGTCAACTAATTCGAAAATATAAATGTATCCTAAGCAAGTCTTCAGGGAATATCATAGACAGCATATTGGAAATATTTGTTTAGACAGAGCCTACAGGTTCTATATAGACAAAAATATACAAATTTAATGTTGTTGTAGTCTCTACCATGTACTAGAAATGTCCAAACACGGACTAAAAGAGAAAGATAATCAAATGATGGTGCAAAAACTTTGTTCTATATTCATTCATCTTTCAAACATTGTTGACATGAAGATCTTTGTTTCCTGTGCCTACACATCTCCTTATCCCTTCTGCTTGTGCACTCAATATTCAATCCTGGGTAACATTTTACAGTGGAAACATAAATCATTAAATCTACTTATGGCAAAGGCAAGAAACAAGCCACACAGAGCCCAGAATAAATAATTCACAAAAGCCATAAGGCCAACATAGGAATGTGTTCTCCTTATTTGCTGTGCTGAAACACTTCTCCAAATGTTTAGAAATAGGTATTTATAAACAAGAGTCAAGTGACTTCACTCTGGAAGTCATTTTTCCCCTGGTATCAGCAGGATAACATTGATTTATTTGGGGACAAGTTCAAGCCCAGCATTTGTTCTTTGCAGACTGCCTCTCTAAAGGTGAAACTCATAGTTCGAATCTTATACACCAAATAAATTTCACTTAAATCTACTTTGATGGCTTAATTGGGGTGTATGGCTTGTGTTGGCCTCCTGCAGCGTGTTGGATTTCACTCTATATTCTTTGACCTTATTGTGAGAATAGGGTTGCATCTTTTACTGTTTGTTTTATTCATGATCCTGAGGTGAATACAATAAATAAAACCTTGAAAAAGCATTCTTGAAGCAATTCCACTGTTAGAGAAAAACACTGTTTACCTTACTCCTGGGTAAGCAATGGGACTACAAGCACCAGCGGTGCTCAGGTTAACTGTTCATTCTAGATACATGGTTTGACTTCATTTATGATTTTACAATCCCCCCACAAAATCCCAGTCTCAGTTATTAATGTGGTAGGAGGCACATACAATACAGAATACACAGAATACTCATAAAGGGGATTTTCCTCTTTACCAAACTATTCTGCCTATATTACAGGAAATGGTCATACCTAAATCAAGCAGGGGAACAATTTCCTGGCTGATGACTGAGTAGGATTTTCAGACACATATACAAAGTGCATATTTGCACTACACTTGCTCCATCAGCATATAAACTACCTTTTGCTTGTTCTGCCTATGCTCCAATAACCTGCCAAGTGAACCAGCGTGCATCTAGCAATCACATTGCTTCATTAGAGCACTACTTTGCTCACATTAATAAAGACCAGTGTTACTAACAGAGGCTTGTTTTCTGGAACTAGTGTCATATTAATAGGTTTACATGCGTTTCAGATACAGCTCACCCAGCTGCATCTTGGAGTGCTTTAAACTTGTCTGCCCTTAAGTTTTTAAGTGTGCCTAGTGAGAGGAGGTAAGTGAAGGGGCACTGCAGTGTTGTGATGAAAACAGCACCCACCTCCTGTTGGCACAAACCCACACCCGGATGGCTCCAGGCTGGCGAGTTCTTTCCCTGTAATTCACTATTCCCCCCAGCACTGCAGAACTGCACACAGCCCAGGGCCTGCGGCTCCTGCGCTGCCTCCTGCCTCCACAGCGGCCGCGGCTGCGGCCTCGCCACGCAGGCCGAACCGGGCGGGCTTCACAGAGCACGGCAAGGGGGGCACGGGCCCTTGGACGTCCCCAGGCCGCAGCTGAGAAATGCAGTGCACACACAGTGCACACACCTGAGGTGCTTAAACACAGGGAAGAATTGTTACCAAAATACCACCGTGGCTTTTGATTAGTAGGATAGGAATCAAAAGCTCAACTCAAGAAAAAGCTTGTTTTGAGAGAAATGAGTGGGCTCGCATACAGTCAAAAAAATTGCTGTATTAATCTCTAAAGCTCATGCTTCCAACATGTCTTCCACTGCGCAGGAAGAAGCAATTGTACAGAGCCATACTGCAGATGTGCTGGGCAAATTTGAAAGAAATATTACCCTCAACTCCACTGATCATGGAGTCAGGGCCCTTTAACACCAATCCAAATACAGCAAAGAAACAAGGATGCTTCTGGAAAACAAATGTGACATATCCTTTACGGAAGTAATGCAGCGAATGGCTATCAAAACTAAAACTGAAGCTACTTCTCGTGGCATTACCTACTACCTGCAGCCCCGTACAAACACTCTGTAGGGAAAGCGTAACCTTGAAGGAGGAGTAAGAAAGGCTGTAAGTCCCTTGATAAAACTATCCTCATAAAACAAACACACTCCTGCCCTTTAAAGGAAATGACAGCCCATGACCTCATGTTCCAGGAGCTTTTTGTGTCTGTAACATTTTTTAAGATACAGATAGTAAGTCTAGAGCAAAATGTCAGCCATACATACACTTTAACAGTTTAAGGAGACAAATTAGTTTAAGAAGAAAAAGAAGACAAATCCCCTATCCTTGCAATTTTTCTCTATTTCTAGATATCGATTGTACTGAAGTTCATAATATCCACTTCACCAAGACGAGAGGGGTGATAGCAGCAATTATCTGTTCACAAAGAGACATATAAAAGATCTATTAGGAACAATGCCCGAAATTAATTTAAGAATAGATTTAGGTGAATTTTTTTGTCTGAAATTTTTAAGGGACTTAATAATTTACATATTCATTTCACTGACTGTTCAATATATCACAATATATAGCAAGATACATAAAGACTGTTAAAATCTCAAAAAATATATTTCATCTTGACAATGCTGACAAATTCTCCTCAACTATTCTTTACTATAAATACTCAGAAGTCCAACAGTCCTTCATTTCACAAAACAAGATTTCAAGTATTTCAGAGATTTTTCTCTGCACAGGTTTCCTTCCTGATCTCTTCTCTCTCTCTCTCTCTTTACGAGTCTGGATTAGAAAATAGCTCCTCTTTGCAAGATTACTAGATAGTATTTGCATGCCCTTGATCCATCATGCTTGTCCTGTGAATGTATGTAAGGAGGAAAATGCCCATGACCACTTAAATTCTCCTTTGGCCACAGCTACTGAATTTCAAATCCTGAATAACTTTGTAAGAATGAAAATAAATACAGTTTCGTATGACACTTCTTGAAGAACCCCAGTTTAATTCTATCTTCCGGTCTTTAAGAGAGAAACCTATTTACACTCAATGGCAGATAGCTCCAAAGAGTTTCCTCCTTTCTGGAAATCACGTGACAAACTGTTTTGGTGCCATCTGATGTCCCAACAGCAAGTGAGCAGCATTTCCACATGCCGCACCGTTGCTCAAGACCTCTGAGATGATATAATATAGTGCATAGTGAAGGTATGAATGTAACCCCTGTTGCTGCATAACAAGATATCAGATGCAAAGATGTTTCTGAACAGGGCAGTAACGCACATTTCATTTTAGGCCTAGTAAGTCATGCATTTAAAGATTCTAATATATCATGGTTAACACCCAGCAGTCATCTACTCCCTGGAAAGTCTACTGTGAATTATCAGAGTAAGTCATATATAAACACATTAAATTCTAACGAGTAGATGCAAAACCACTGAAATCACTGTACCTCTAAATCACTTATTAGTCATAGTAATTTAAGGTAACACTAAAAATAAACCTCAGCTTCATAAGGCTAAGCTATGAATCACCATAATACATGAATCACAACTTCAAATGCAATAATGAAAAGACATGGGAAAATAATACGGTTTGTTCAGGAGAGTGCTGATTATTCCATTTCACAGAAGACTGAAAAAAAAACAAGTTTCATTATTTTTATATAATCATTCTAAATTGCAAAGTCCTCCACATATCCATCCTATTTAAACACCATTTTAACAATGTAATTGCTAGAGATATTTCTTTCTGTCTTCTTTTTAAAAAAACTACACCAGTAACAACACCTTAGTATTTTTTTCATATTTATTATTCTAAGGGGCTGACACCTGGAGGAAACTATTTTGTTTACATTCATCCATATTAGGGTACTCAGCTGGAGAAGGCCCAAGCGAATAATTAACTAATCAGTGGAAGAACATTGCACTTCCCAGTACAGAGGAGATCTCTGAATTCCCACTCTGTGACAAAGATAAATTCACATGCAAACACGAAAGTCTCAAAATGTGAGAACTTTAAAGATGAAACAAAAAAATATTTGTTTAAAATTTTGACTATCATTATCAATCTTTCATCCATTTAAGAGCTGCAAATCAGTCATGAGACTATGCTCATCTGAACATATTTTGAAGCAGAGGCACGCTGGTACAGGGAATTTAATAACAATTTCTAACGTTGGATATCACTTCCAAGCCTATAGCAGTGCCAGCTCTTGAATAATGTTATCCTTTTCACAGGAGTTAGCAGAATTAACCTTACGCAAGGGACGCTATGCACTTAAGATGTAATTTTATCCATGTTTTCCCCATGTTCTTTCAAAGTTTGAAAAGCTTTGTGTACATTCTTGACTCAATCTCTGACTCCTACACAGAGGAATAGAATATAAAATCTCCTGAATTCTAATCTCTGCTTTCAGTGACTGGAATCAGAAGTACTGAAATTAATTTGCTTAGACCTAACCCTCCCCATGTACTGCTCAGAGATCTTAAACCTTAATATGCAGGATATAAAGATTTCACTCTAGGATCAAGCACTTAAGACTTCAGGCACTGAACTAAGTTTTTAGGTCTCCAAATCTTTAACTGATCTAGCCACCATTTTCACAAAGAGGCCTCATGTTTATATGCAAGTACTTCAATAGAGACAGGGAAAGTACTGCACAAGACTGTATTTGCAGCTGTTCTTGAGCAATGAATCCCTCCAACACAAAGTACTTCTTTGCATGTGTTACATTTGTACCCCCATGACATTTTGATTAAAAATGTAACTAATCTTACATGAAGTCTTGCCCAAATGCAATCAATTATACTTTGTCCAAAATGAACCTGTAGCACCTTTGTGGAAGAAAAATGAGAGGAGATGCCGGTTTGTTGAGGTTCTCTACTGATGAATGGACAGAGAACTGTGAACATACCAACTCCATTACCATTACAGACAAATTAAAACTAATGCACTTCTTCATATTTCATGTGCTACACTTTTCACCCCAGAGACTGGCTAAATTGGACTTTGCATCTTCTGAATCATGCTAAAGATTGACTAATGGGCCAGTAAATTTCCATCATGTGTTTCCTTCCCCTTTTGTAATATGTTAAATATATAATAATTGGAATACTTTGATTAACAGATAAATATAGAACTTGGTCAGCATTTACTAGGTGCTAATAACCAAGGCGCTTAGTTTTTTAAAGTATCATAATATACTATGTGAAGTTTAAGCTGATGAAACTATTTAAAAAAATCAAAATTCTAAATCAAAGTTCTAAAGCACAGTCGGGCTTTCTGCGTTTCAGAAATCACGTTGAACAGGCAGTAACAGGTTGCATTTGAAAATTTGTGACTATTTCTTCAGAAGATATAGAGAAATTCCACATCCCCCAAAGCTATATTCTGCAATAGCTAGAGCAAGAAATAATACAAAAGAATAAAAAATAACACAGCAGGCTAGAGGTAATGGCCTGATTTTCTGGTCTGGTATGTTGTAAATGTAATGTTAATCTTAAAAGTACATCAGTACTTAAGGAGACAGATCCCAAGCCGATGTAGTCCTATTGACATTGTTGGAGTCCTTGTTATTTACACTAACTAAATTAATAGCCCTGTAAAAGTGTAAAAGCAGTAGAAAATTACAAACTTAGATATTCATGGAGGAGAGAAAAAAAACTTTCCAGACTAAACAATGGAAACACACAGCAAGTTCAACAATCTGGAGAATCCTCATGTCCTAACAGCACTGCAAGAAGTATTGACCAAGTTGAAACCATACGAAATGTGTGGAAGCTGCAAGTTATTTTGAATGACATGAATTAAACTCCTCTTTTTTTATATTAGCTTCTGGTACACACCACTACATTAAATAGACACTCTACCTTTGTCTACTATGTAACATAGACTGAAGGTTTAATACGTTTATTTTAACAGTGCACTTTTTAGTGTTGTGTGTCTGTTTGTATGTTTAAAAAGAGATTACTGTAAGATCAGACTATTTTGACAGGGTATTTTATAAGCCAGATTTTCTTATGAAGAAAAGCAAAGAAATTCACTGGCTTTAGATGAAGGTACCACAGATGTAGTATTACAAAAACAGGGTATTACAAATTTAGTTCCCTAAATTAGAATACTGTATTACAAAGCTTTAAGAAGTTTAAATATTTTTCACATACAGATTATATATATATATAAAAGCACACAGCAGTCACACTTATTTAACATAGTTACCTTTCCTCTTTACTGACCTATGTATCTAGGTACTTCCTATCTGTTCTGAAACATAGACATCTTGCTAGAAAAGGCTGCAACCACAGAAAAACTGTAACTCAAAAGCTGTTTTCATCTCTAACTGTTCATTTTATTTCCCTCCTGAGACAGATATTGATTGCTGTCTCAACTATGATACACCCCAGACAAACTGCATCCCTGTTGCAGTGACTCTGATCAACTTGGCCCATTTACCCTGATAAATAATAAGAAGGATGAGCCATCGATCATCCTCTTACATCTCCTTGTCTCTAATGAAAGGCATACTACTTAGATGTTTTGAACACTTTATAAAGCTATGGATAATTCTATACCTCAGCACAGTTATTGAGGAGTTTCAAAGTGGCCAGAATATCTTTAGAAATAGCTTATATCCTACACTGACTTCTACAGATTAAATTATTGCCAGGATTTCTGAAGCCATTGAGAGCCTAGCTACTGAGAGCCTAGGTCCCATCAAAGTCAGTGGTTCTCTCAAAGTCTATTTGCGATTGCATTGTTTTTGCTAAATTGTGCAAAGCTAAAAAGAGATTTATTTGCTATTTGACGCATACAGCACTCATGGGAGGGAGTCACTATTAAGACACCTAGCTCAGTCTCATGGCATTTACAACTGACATTAAAAGACTATTCTAATACAGCCTTTTGAACTTCGTGGACAGTCTCTACACCAAATAATTGGGAAAGAGAAAGAAAAGGCCACATACAAAGTGGATGTTTTATTAGCATGAATTCAACAAAGATCATCTATGAACAGAAAATGAAATAATTCTCCATTAATTTACAGAAGAAGTTACCTTTGAACCCAGAAAAAAAAATTAACTCCCTTAAATTGGATGATTCCTGGAGAATGAAGATGATATTATACTTGGGTCATACCTTGCTTTTAACTAGTGAAAGAGAAAATAATAGATACTACTTAATAGCTCACTATATATTTTCCATATTGTTTAATGATAATTTATGGTTTATTTAAAACTGCTTATGAATCCTGAAGTTATAAGGAACTTTACATTGCACGTTTAAGTGCAAGTAGTATTCAAAGTACGTATTTATACATTAGAAATGCTCCTTTGATGCTTTACTTTTGTCTAGTATCAGTTAGATAAGTTATATGACACTATATATGTTTTGTTATTTATGCAGCCAGAAGTGTTCTATTACAATAATTGCTTCATGACTGAAGCTATAAAAAGATGATAAACAAAAGATCCCCACTGTAACGGCACTTTGCAGACACTTCTAGCCCAGGAGTGGCTGATACAGTTTGTCCATCCCCTGCAGTTATGCTGCTTTATGCAAAAGAATACAAAACATACAGAAACATTTTTAGACACTGTATCAATATTTGCCACGATTTTTGAAGTTGAAGGTGTAAAGGAATATTTTTTGGTACAAGTGCAAGGACATATTTATGTATCAGGACGTAAATAACAAACAGGTAAAACTTTCTACAGCTGATTACCCAAGGCAGTAACTGCACTAGAGAAAGTAGTTGTGACAATATCCAAGTTATAAGGAAGAGCTATTCATAGTATCAATTATTATGTTTTATTTAGATTAACAGCCCTCTGAATGCTAATTCCAAATGATGAAAAATATTTACCTGCCATTTTCCATGGAAAGTAACCTGTCCACATGAACTGGAAGGGAACCACGGTGTGGCCTGATCAAATGCTCAATAATAGCAATCAGAACAAGGATCCAAGAGCACAGCAAGGAATGAGACTACTTCAGAGTTTATCTGTAGCCTGAATCATATTCTGTGTACCCATCCCTCTCTATTTACTGCAAAGGGAGTTTAAGCTTAAAATTAATAATTTGGTGCTCTGAATTGTACCTTAGTTAGAATGCCTAAAACAGGTTGCCCAAGAGGTTGTGGAGTGTCCCTCCTTTGAGATCTTCAAAAGCCACCTGGACATGGTCCCGGGCAACCTGCACTGGGTGCCCTGCTGGAGCAGGGGATGGACCAGGTGACCTCCAGAGGTCCCTTCCAACCTCAGCCATTCTGTGATTCTGCAGTTCTGTGAAAACAAGCAGTGCAAATAACACCAAAGTACTATGTGTGCATATGTATATATGTGTGTGTATCCATATAGAAATAATACCAAGATATCTAAATAACATAGGCAGGCTATGTTTTGAAAGGAGTTTAAGTATCTAATATAGAGGTACATGCTGCATTTTTGTTACCTAAGCAAGACTTTGAATTCTGACTAAAAATATATGTAAGCTTTTAGTAAAAAGTAAAAACCATAATTCAGAAAATAAAAAATACATACCTTCTAATGTATTTCTATTCAAGAAAGATAATGTTCCATGATTTATCTACTTCAGAGAAATCTCATGAAGCTTAAGCAGCACAAAAAAGTTTTTCACAAATGTACTATAATTAAGGTGCTCTTCCCTGAAAAGGTCTTCCACAGGTTTATGAAATTACCAATGACCTCCCCAAAAGCTGCAAGAGTTCAGATTTACAAAGCTGCAGTTACATGAACCGGTTCAATACCTATCTATCAGTCAAGTACACTGGGCTCATTCATTCTGACATCTGTTGTTAGCTCTCCTCCCAACAAATCTGGTGAGAAAGCATGTAGCAACATGTAAGAATAAAGGAAAAAAGGATATATAGAAAATTACCTACTGAAGGAGCTTAACTACATACTTAGAGCAAAGCTTATTGGATGTCTCTAACTTTTTCTACCACGAAAGAGTAATAAAATTAGCAAAAAAATAAGGAAAAAAAATGACAACTCAGAAAAGTACAAAACCATCTTTACTGAAATTTTAACTGTAATTTTTTTCTGAGAAGATGAAAAGGGGGAAGAAATGGGTAAGTGGGCAGTTTCTTTAAAACTTTTCTAATTTTCTGTAACTTCGGTATGTTTTTTTTTCCTTCCAATTCCAATCAGCAACATCCCTTGTGAAGTTATTTACACTTCCTTACCAGTTATGAATAAAAAGTAAAAATACAAGACTGTGCTCTGAAATATCTTTCAATTTACATCAGTATCTCTACAGAAAACATTGTTATTCTTTACTTGAGCTATTTCCAATTCAGATTAAAGTGAAAGTATATCCAGTCCTCACTAGCAATTTAAAAATCCTCCACTCATGTGTGCCAGGTTTTATATATTTTGGAATATATGCCAAAAAGCGGCTGCTTAAGATAGGGTGTTTTAGGAGACGGAATCAGCTGAGAAAGAAAATGAATAAAACAATCACGAAAATATTTTATTCTTCTGATTGAATTTTTATCTCATCTCATTATCATGCATTTGCTTATTTTTTTCTAAAGCCGGTGATACTGAATGCTGATAAGATTGTTGGTGCAGCTCCAGACCATCACATAATTTAAGAAACTTGCACACATACATTTTAAATAAATGAATCTGTCTTATCTTGAGAGTATTTCAGAAATGGGTTAAAGAACTAATCTAAATACTGTAAATATTATAGAAAAAGGTGAATGGTGGCAGATATTAAATTATCTAAATGATTCAATTCTGCTCTTGGAATGCTCTGCCTGGTGTTTTTAATCTGCTGCCAGATGTGGATATTTGTTAGCCATGTTCATATAGCAATGACCAGCAAAGTCAAAAGCAGCACCTTAGAGGTGCTCACTGAAAGTATGTTTACTGTGAATAACAGTGGAATGGTGATTTGACAACAATAACAGGAGAAGATTTTTTTATAATTCAGTGACAAAAGCTATTATTTACATAGTTAAGGTAATTGACAGTGTCCTGTGCTTCTAGAAAGTGAAGTACAATGGCACTCAAGCATCTGAAAAACAAGGAGTGAAGAATTAAGAGTTCTTCAAATTAAAATAGCTGAAAAGTTAGATGACATTCATAGAATAAAAAGTGAAGCAACCTTAACTCTGCCCCTCCAAGTGGCCACTTGAAAGAGTCACTGCATTCATTATCACAGCTCTGGGTCACGAAGAGATCAGCTGGAGCAGCTTCCCAGGGCTGCACTGAGAAATGAGATCCAGGGACCAGTATCCAGCAGTAATCTGTTTACGAAAATGTGCTTTGATGTAAATTGCAAAGTAGAAACCAGGAGTGTATTCTTTTATGTAATAAAAATAATAATAAAAAAGGTTTACTTCTTCAGCTAAAACATTCTTTAAAGCAAAACATTAAGTGATATGGAAGCTACTTTTATTTCCTGCTCTCTCCATATTTTCTGCATTTAATTTCCATGAGCCCTACAAGGCTCTTCCAAAAATGCAGTTTCTGTATTTGAAAGGGTTATAAATTTCATGGGTGAAGAGTCCCTAACAAACATGCTGGGACGTGTTATTGTCATGTCACTTCTCCTTATATTGACAAGTCAATGATGAAAGTCTGATGTACTTTCCCCAAATCTGATCTACTGCAGCTTCTAAATCAGATACATGAAAGACAGCTCGATACGAGACATAAGTCAAGGTGTGCGAAGACCTCTGAGAATTCAGTGAACAAAGATTTCCTCCAATTCTTAGCTATTAGTATTTGTGAGACATTTCTGCTTCATGTTGAAACACACACTATATCATCCAATAAAGTTATACTACCTAGAGCTCAATCGTGAAGCTTTTCTAAAAAAAAAAAAAAAAGAGAGAGAGAGAGAAAGAGAACTTTCTTTAGAATAATCTGAAGATCCTATATGGTTTAGTTGAATTGGGCTTGTCACAAAAATCAAGAGCCACTGGGAAGACTAGCTCCAGATGGGCCAATTTCCATTCCAAATAAAAAAAGGGTCCAAACGCTTCTCTATTTACGCCTGCCTACTCCTGGCTCAGGGCTATTCATGAGACTGAGACCACAGGGATGTTGAAATACAATCTCTCTCCTTTCACTGGTACCAAGTTTCTGAACTGAGAGGTGCAGGAAATCACCACAGCTTTCACCTCAGGACTACTGGGATCAGCAAGGATTAGTGGAAAGTCATAACAATGATTAAAGAACTGGGACACAAACCTGAAGGAAACATTAAAAAGCTCAGACTGTTTATCTCAACAAAGAAAGTTTAAAGGAGACTCAGAGTCTAAGTATCTAAAATACATCTGAGACCAAAGAGGACAAGTGCAGAGCTTTACATGCACGCAGGAATACCTAGTTGAAAAAGTGCAGCCTACAGGAGCAACCGATTAGTGGCAATGGCAATTCTTCAGAGGAAGAACTGAATGTACTGGATATATGACTGGTTTAAAAAGGCAAGAAGACACACTGGACATAAGCAAGAATACATCCTTACATAACGTGGAGAAACCCTCCTCTTTTTCTACTAGCTGATAAATCTCAAATAAAACACCACACATGAAGAAAAACAACGGGATTGTTGAAGAAACCAACACAAGAATGAGGAGATTAAAGCTGACTTGTCAGTAGGCATGATTTTCACAGGTAGTGGAAAGCACTTTCAAGTCTAATCAAGGACACTTAAAACAAGCAAAATACTCAATCGTGGGACTACTGCCACCAACAAAAAGGAGTTTTCAAACAATTAAGAGACCTATGTCTGCAACTGTATCGCTCAGTGACCAATCTTTCACCACATTTCTCCATTCCCCCATTTGATACCTGTGGCCAACATGGTGGTGGGATACCTTGAGGATTCCTAATAGGATGAGAGTCAACAGTGCTGAAAATGAATATCCACATGGTATTACTACATTTTTAACTGAAATTCTTCCCTTTGGAGACACTCAAAAGAAATGCCACCAAATTATAACATTTGCAGCAGGAAGGTCTGTATTTCTGGATGATTCCCATTATTAGGGTCTAACCATTTAGGATCATTACAGGTTTCATTTTTCAGCTATTTAATTTTTAGTTTGGCAGGAGATAAAATCCAGTGAGGTGACCCAACTTCAAATAATTACTATCAAAATTGGTTCTGCAGCTTCAATTGGGAAAGGTTTTATTCTTCACTTCCTGCCTAAAACTACTGTGCTGCATGGATGCACTTCAGCAGAGACCAACATAATTGCAATAAAGTGTAAGTTGAGGACTGAAGAATTAATTTTTTGCAAAGATCTCATTTTTGTTCTGAAATATGTACTGATTATGCTGTTTGCATTTTTAATTGTATTCACTTTGATGATTTATCAAGTTGCAATCCTCATTCATAATATAAATTACAGTGCTTAGTTGCAAGTGGACATAAGTCACATGATACAGTCTACTCCCACTTTTAGGGACTTATCATCCCAAGGTTAATGAATATTTTGACACTGACTGAAGTCAATACTGAAAAATCAGAAGTATAATCAACATGAGGACTTTAAAATACTGTATTTCTGTAAAGTTTGGACAGAGGTTCATAGCTAAACAGAACTAGGGCATTTAAAAGAGATTTATAAATGTCTTTCTGGGCTTTACTCCTCAGGACTGCTGGAGGTTGGATTTCCAGAAAAAAATATGGTGAAAAATTTCACAAGAGAGCCAAGTTGACATAGCATACAAAGTCTTTGCATGTGGTCCAAGAAAAAGACATATCACTTCAGCAAATAATTTCTGACGTACTTCCAGTATTTAAGGACTACTAGCAATGAATTTTCTGAATTCCACAGAATGCATAACTTTTCTATTTTCTGTTACCTGAGGTGGGGAGACAGGTTGGGAACATTTATAAGCACAAGTAAGATTGACTACTTTTCTCTCCCAGTCTGGATGATTATTTTGATAAGATAAAAATCTTTAAAGACACATGATTTAAATATCCAAGAAGGAATACTGGAATACCACATGCTGTATCACAGCCAGAGCATTTGGTCTGTAGGTCAGAAGAGAAAACTTACAGAAAAACGCTTGCTGACGAGACATTTTTTTTTATTCAGGTGGGAAGTGTGGACACATTATTAAAAATGTGCTTGTCATGGACCAAAGAATCTTCTGCATGTCATAGTTCTTTCTGAACATAATAGTTTCAAAACTCCACAGAAGAAACTGCTGAGCCTCACTGAAGTTCTGATGAAACTGCAGAAATAAATTTCTCAACAGATACTGAAGACTGCTAAAAAATATGGGTTGGAAACAAAAGCAATGAGTTAGTCTGCAATGCTAATACAAACTGGAAGACTCTTCCAAAGAGTAATTGACAACATCCTGACTAACATAAAAAATGGAAGTAAGATAAAATAGTTCTTAGTTGTAATATCCACACAGTCTATAGCAGTGGAGAGACAGCTTTGGATTCCTTTCCAGAAAATGCTGGAAGGCTTGCCACAAAAGTGTTCACGTGTATCTTATTCACAAAGACTCAACACATTCTGTCATTTCATCTGAACAGATACTGCACTACTAAAATATTCTCTTGAACTCATTGATCTGCTTTGGAGAGAATATTAAAGCTGTTCGCAGATTGTTTGCCATTGCTGTTGAACTTAAATTTTTTTCCTACCCAGGCATCCAGAGTCCAACAGTACTAAGCAGACTATCTGAAGACCCGGTAGAGAAAAGCAGATTTGTGTGGCTCAACCTCAGTGTTACCACATAACGGTCTCTCCATGATACTACAAAGCTTGTAGAGAAAAAAACATCATTTACTCTTGTTTATTTGTGCCAAAGCTTTTGAATAAACTAACCTTCAGAAGAAATTACAGTTAGAGGTACTGGTTAGAAATGGTTAAAGAGCTGTTGAAGGAATTGAAAGGGACTCATACGATTATTTCTGCATGACTTACACTTACTGTACTTATACTGCTGTGAATCATTTGAAAGCATAGCACCAGGACACAAATGACCTTCAGGATCCAAACTACCGGTTCCTTAGCAGGAACCTGGCTCTACAGAACTTACAGGATGTTGTCAACAGTATTAACATCAACAAGTTTTTTTTGGTAACTTCCCATACTTCAGTGAATTCATCAGTTTAATAATGGTAAGTAAATTTATTGACAGAAGAGGGTGCAAAGTTTTAATTTCAAATCCAACACGGAGATCATAAAGGAACTTACAGCATGCTGCAAGTGGACAGCTTACAGTGCAACTGAGAGATCTCTTCCACTGAGGAAATAGTTTTTGACTAACAGAAAATATTTGGACGGGAAAACATAATCATGGCTAACTAGGCTCACACCAAAGACAGACGTTTTTAATAAGCTCTGAAAATTTCAAAGAAAGAGAGAGAACTGTCTTTTTTCTTATATTCATAAATATTATGGTTTCATGCCTAACTTTAAAAGGAATAGCATTCCACTGTGTTCCTCTCAGAAATGGAAAAACTAATGGGAAACCAGAGTGACTTTCAAAGCATAGTCAGTCAGTGCAAACCCCGAGAACTGCCTCTCCCCTTTATATCAAAGCCTGCAGGTTGTATAAAAGTCATTTTTGTGGTGCTGCTAAATTATCTTTCAGGATGTGATGTCTTGGGTATATTGATAATCCATATTTTCTTTTCTTTGTTGTTTTACAGCAATGAAGTATAAAGTGCTTTCAAAATCCTTTTCTACAACAGTCCCAGCAAAAAATCTTGATATTCCAGTAAGATGGTATCTCCTTTCAGATAACAGGACAGAACTGATGAGGTCCATGAGCAGCTACGAACAACCCAGAGGAACTGTTACCAGCTTCTGCAGGCGTCTCCATTAAATAGTTTCCATCTTGAGTGAACTATGGGTCAAGAAATCTGAATCGTATCTGCAGATAAGTAAGTCTATCCCACAGTGCAGACTTTTTTTTTTTTTTTTTTTTGGCTCCCAGGATGATAAAGACCTGTTCCTGGGAAGCCCTGGGAGCTATTCCCTTGCCTTCCTTGTCAAGGTGTATTGGAAGGGTATTTTGGCAAGGATACAAGATATACTGGAATGCTCATTCATTCTGAACATACCTGGAGATGAGCAACATCCATTTCTCAAAGAGATCTTTATTTATTACTATAAAGACATATTTGGCAAAAATTCTCAGATTACCTTAAAGGTAGGGAGGACCAGAACATATGTGAGACTAGGAATAAATTGGCTCAGACACAGCATTTTTTTTTTTCTCATTTTTAAACTCTTCATTTAAGAAGGCATACTTATCAACTCTTTCTTTTCAAGGCTCTGGCTCTGTTACTGAGACAGGCAGAATGAAGACAGAGAGATAGGAATTGTTTGCTTGCCCCAGGCAGGTCTTCAAAAGAAAAATCAAGTTCACCTAGAAGATTTCTATGTCACAACTGCTGAGGTGGATATTAAAAAAAAAAAAGCTCAAATAACAGAGGCTTAGCCTTCCAGTTATTCTAGAGATGGAAAGAAAGTTCATTCCAAAGCCCTGACAACTGGACAGAATAGCAAGCATGGCCATCTTCTGAGTGGACCTCACGCAGAAACCATGTACATAATATAAACTGAAAAAGCCTAATTGAATCTAAGGACAACATTTTAGCTTTAGCTTGTGTTTTTAACTATTTTGAAATCATTTTGTTGCAGCATGTGCAGTGCTATAATTTCAGCCTGTTTATCTAGACCAAAGAATAACATATTTATAACCTTAGATCTAGATACTGATTTATCTTTCTTGTTTTTTTGTGTTGAGACTTAGCTGACCCTGGAGCTGCCCTATCCAATACATAAGATGGGATGGTTTGTGCCTCCAAGAGGTTTTGTGCCCACCAGCCTTAGCTGATGGCTAAGCAGAGAGGAAAAACAAAACTACAGGAACTTAATTAACATACCGGGAAAAAGACAGAAGCAGAATCCACCTCCTAGACTCTGACCTGAGAACCTATCCACTCCAATGTATTTATTCACAGGGCCCTTCTTGGAATCAGTCTGAAAAAAACAGTCTTTCTTTGTCTAGAAAACATTGCTTCAAAGAGACTGTGTGCTTCATGGAACATGCTTATAACTGGCACTCTCTTTAATTTTAATGAGTCTATAGCTTCTCTTCCATTTTAAAATTTGGTCCCAACAATGAAAGGGATGATGGGTGTTTCTCTCCTAATTTCTAGCAGAAAAAGTAAATAAATCCTTTTGGAAGTTGCATGAAGGAATTAAATAAAAAATTCCGTATCAAGCCACAGATGCACCAATCCTGCCTCACTGCTGTTGCGTTGGATCGGTTTGGCTCCCAAGACCCTTACCCCTGCCATCAGAGGTATGGATGGTAATGAGGATTCATTCCATGAATCAAAACAAAGGACCTCACCATTTCCTTAATATTGCCCTTTTAATGAAAGACTGAATGGATCTGTCCATTTATTGGAACTAGAGCCAGCACCATTATTTCACTTTCTCAATTTTTATCAACATATTCCGTCTACTTTCTTGAAAACACAGGTTTGTTTTTAAGTTATTTTTGCAGAAAGCATCTTACAGAGTCTGTACAGAATTTAAATCTCTTATCTTGTTTTAAAATACACCTTTGATGCTTTAAAAGAGTATTTAATTAAAACTATTTGAGGAAAACTTGATGAAAATTAAATATAAAAGATAAGGGCTTTTGCATTTTATGAAAACATCCAACTAAGATGAAGAAAGTACTTTCCTTTGTACATTTGATAATAAAATAACCTTTCCTTCTTTCATTAGTAAACCAAGGCAGTGTACTTTTTCTTAACACTTTTTAACCTTAAATTTTTTATGAAAAGAATTTTATAAATGTCATGGACTGATAGGACCAGCTGACAGTAGGTATAATGAGAGATTGGTGCTATTACAGAAGCTCTTGCATCTAGCATTGCTAGCTTATCTTTAGTGTGACCTACAGCACCTCTGCTACAGAGTTCTGGGTCTCCGAAATACAAGACAACAAAAGAAAGTGTTATTTTCAATTTAAAATCTTTCTTCACAGTACTGACCAGTACAAATACAAAAAGGGTGGCTGGTGACCTATGGATGTGCTGCAAAGCTAATCTGTCACCAGCAGAGATGAACAAAGCAATCAGCAGACCACAGCAAAAAATTATATCCTATGCTTTGTACACTGCTGCAGACACAATAACAGCTGTCCTTAATAGAATACGACTGCTGGGAGAGATCGCCATTTGTTTCTTGATGTTAGTGTCTCCTTCAACAAAAATAAACAGTAATAACAAAGGCAGAAGCTTTGTTGCTGTATAGTGCACCCGCTCTCAAGAGGATTTGGGAATTAAGATGGCTTTAGGAGGTCTTCGTAAAACACAGTAGCTTTTGAAACCTCAACAGTTTTTCAATATATGAGAACTCAAAAGAGAGGGAGAGAAATTCCTTCTAGATAGCCTATAAAAGCTCCTTACACAAGTAAGAACACTTACACTCCGTATTAAGAAGCAGCTGTCCCTGTTTGTTTTTAATTACCTTGACTATTGTCACTATGTGTCAACAATGTTCAGGAGAAATAGTCAAATGGTTAGTTACTACTACTAGAAGAAAATAATGTAGATAGAGAAGGAATATAAAGTAATACATTTTAATTTGAAATTTTAGAAAAACGTAGATATTAAGTTTGTGGATTTAACATTTTTAAGACTTTATTTTGTTTTTACAGAATATACCAAGTCTGCATTGGCTCTGGAAAACATCCCAAGAATTACTAATAAGCAAAACCTAAGGCTGATCAGGCAGGGTAAAAGAAACTCAGATGTACTCTCAAGAGCGGTTGTGAGCTGTGAAGGAGCTCACTGATAGTGTCGGGTCTCCCTCCTGCAGCATAAAATAGCTGTATTGTTCAGAGATGGCAGTAAAATAAAACACTTTCAGAACATCGCCAAGAACATCGCCAGGGTTGGAAGGTACTCTCTAGAAAACGTCATATAGATTCACGTACTGCACCTGATTCACTTCTGATAAATCAGATTTGCGCTTGAAAAGCAAAGGAGGAAGTCAAATGCATAGACCTGTGGGTTGGTACACAGATGCCCAAAGTCGTCTTCATCTTCTGGAAAATGCCTCCCTGCGGTTCAATGGAGAGTAACCCAAACTCTCAATGTATAGCCACACCAGTGAAGAAGTGAAAGCATTTTTTGTTGTTGTTTTTCCCATTAACTTTTGATCAAGACAGCAACTTAAATTTAAACTATATTAAATTTATTACCTTTTCTATCATGTCTAATATACACAATGTATGTGGTCTTGGTCTTGACAATTTCACCTTAGTGTCATAGTATTCTTCACAAAATGATTGGTAAACGTGTTCTGAAACAGTCCAGAGTGATGCAATGTATATGATGTGGGCATCTGTGTTATTTTGCCATCGCTGGAAAATAACAGTACTACAGCTCCCGACTGTTTGATCACTCTACTAGATACCATGAAGCGTAATTGATAAATGTCAGATCTGCTTTGTACATGAAGAGTTTTTACTGTGAAACATTGCTCTTTGAGCTGAGGACAAGAGTTAATTAAAAAGTTGGTACCAAAGATAACATCCTCAGCAGGCATCATCTATTGATCTCTTCAGCAGCATAAGAGAGAGAGACTGATATGAGATTATAAGATGTTCACATAGCACAAGGCCGACTGCCACAACTTTTCCCCATCCTACATGCTCAAGATTGGATACTACAAACCGTAAGTATAAAGAGTAGCAAATCATCAAGAAACAATATGAAGCCAATACTGCTCTTTCTCCATGTTTTACTATTCCCTTTCAAACTCTCTCTATAAAACCTCAATTTCTTTAATATATTTATCCTCCACTTTCCTCCTGTGGCTATTAATTTAATTTAGAGACTGGAAATTTATCAAAGGCTTCCTCTGCACTGTCAAGCCTTACACTTCTTCCCATAGTTAATACTTGGAGTCCTGACACATCATTGTATACCTCTGTTCTTCTTTACTCCCTTATCCTGTTCTACTGTTTAGGATGGATGCTGAACTAGCAAATTCTCCTGTCCACTGCACTATTTTATTTTGGGGATCAAATTCTTGGCATTCTTCTGTCCACTAATATTTTTTGTAAAATTAATTGTATGGATCACTCACCCAACACCTACCTCATTTAATTTGGGAACATCTTGGAGATAAAAGAAAGCACTTGTATAAAATCTATTTTTGCACTTTTTACAAAAACAAAAATTATCACAGAATCAAAGAATGGCTTGGGTTGGAAGGGACCTTAAAGATCATCTAGTTCCAACCCCCCTTATGTTGGCCTAACCTCTCTCTTTCCTTTCTTTCTTTTTTAAAAATCTTGCATGTTGTTCTGACTGAGAAATCCAGCCTTGTCTTGTGGTCTCTTGCTGAACTACCTGATTCCTCATTACACATAGGCATACCCAGGACTATCCATTGCTTTCTTTTCCCAGTATTCCTTCCTTCCTTCCCATTTTGCCGGCCAGTACACTGCACGCACCCTCATCACGTGCTGCTGATTGTAGCTCTCCCCTCTCTCCCTTGCTTCAGACAAAGGCTTCGTTCACTCCTGTTGGGAAGGCACGGGTCTGCTCCCACTGAACAACCCAAGGCTCAAAGCCTAAGCCACGTACATGTTTTTTGGAAATACTTTAATCACACCCTGCCAGCTTATTCCATGGCATCAGACTCTTTCCTGACTGAAGCTCAGCTTGAGAGCAGTCTTAGAACTTAGCTTTCAGGTTTTTTGTAATTTCATTTCATTATTATACAATTATAAACCATACACTCTGGGAGGATGTAAGGAACACAGTAACTAGCCTCAATTAAGACTTGCAAAGAGAAGAGAAGAGAATCTGCTCTGTGCGTTTGAATTCCAGTTATAATGACCACTTTTCTTTTTGGGTCAGGAAAGTAACAGTTAACATTACTTGAATGAAGTGGATCAGGGTTCAAAATAAATCTCCTTCAGAGAGAGCAAACAGTACATTTTATTTAGGATTCTATTATTCACTTCTGTTTTAAAGACACATTGTTGGTATCTTTTCAAAAACGAGGTGAGAACTTCCACTTGTGAGACCTTGTTTTCTGTACCGGCCCTTGTTATGACCTGCATGGTGCTGTATTCTCTTCTCTAGCCAAAAAATGTTGCTAAAAGCCTATCTTTTTATACTATATTGCAATTATTTTACATGGCAGGATCTTGGAGCAGCACCATGGCAGCTTAGTACTTATATTAATCTAAATTAAATTAGCTATTGAGCCTTCCAGCTGGAAATCCCTTATTATCAGTGACTTCCTGTTGAAATCATGGTGTAACTCAGAAGAAAAGCCAACCTAGAGCCCAAAGCATTAGGCTTGTTGGGTATATCAAGACCACGTCAGAATGCAGAAGTGATCATCCATGAACTGCATGGCTAGAGGATCTTTCTTATAACTCAGTCATTGCATATTCATGGCACAAGGGGACAAGAGATCACCACTTTTTAGGATCAAGACTGTTACACAAGCTGACTTAAGTCTTTTTCATGGGTTATTTCAAACTGAATGTAAAAAAGACAAAGATATAAAACATCATACATACAAAGAAAAGGAAATGGTCTGATTGCTGCATCAAAAATAAATAGACAAAAACATTTTTAGAACATTCAATAGATTGAGGGGTGCCTCATGGCTTTCAGACAGGGCAGAGCAAGTCTTACAAGATACACACAGCGACAAGCTGGCCAAGAGCACAAAAGCAGCAGAGGAGTACAGAAACTTTGTTGGGGGCAGTGGTTGTCCAGTTACGGCTTGAAAAACCTGACTACCTGTTCCAGCACAGCATGCAAAAACAGAAGATCTGTGCATCACTGGCATACAGCTGAGGACACAAGTGAATTTCACTGTCAATGGAATCTGATCACGTAAAACACTTCTTGTAGGGGAATACAATGAAATCAGGTCATATCTACCTCCAGAGTAAGTTAACTGAATTCAGCAGGTCTGATTATAAACAATACTATTCAAAAAGAAAAGTTGTATCAGAATTTATCTCATAGTTTTGTAACTGTAATTACTAAAAATGCTGGGAAAGTGATTTCAAAGACTCTTCACATGGATTGTGGCTTATATGTCAACGTGGTGATCTTTGCTACATTTTCTGTGTCATCTCAGGCAACAGATTTTTTCTGGAGTTGAATCTCTTGGTGGAATTTCCACAAAACGCAATCTTCATGGAGTTAGGATTTTTCTAGTACTCCTGTCAATGCTCTCAATTAGCGACCATAAATAATTTTATTTTTATTATCTTCCTTGTGCATTTTTGAATTCCCTAAGGCTGTGTTTTGAGTTCTAAGATTTTGTGTATTTACATGCATCCCAGGGGTGTTATTTCCCATCAACCTCGCTTCACTTTTCATTGTTATGCAGATGATGTTAAAAAAAAAAAAAAGGCATTTTCTCTGATCACTCAAAAGCTATCTGTGCTCACACTTTTGCTTTAAAGCTCTGTCATCCAACACTTTTTTTTTTCCTTAAACACTGATAAGACTAAAACCCTCTTTACTAGCTTTTTACAGGTCATAAAGTCTGTTTCCTTCTCTCCTATTTATATTTCTTATGATTTAGTATCAAAGAGCATCCCCACCTGTGAATGTTGAATATTCTGGTTCTAGTTTACCTTTAAAGTGATCGGATGAAATATATATTGCATTGCATTATCTCAGCAACATCTTTAAATAAGTGCCTGACACATCTGAAGATGCTATTGCCCTCGTACTTTTGCAAGACATAAAATTAACATGATTACTTTTACTGTCAGGTCTTGGCAGCAAGCAGAACAGATCCATGGATTACCAAGGATCAGCTGCACATATTAGGAATATTGAAATCCATTGAAACTACTTCAGCATATGCTATCTATAATGCCATCAACCTATGCCTTGTCTTTGAGCAATATCTGGCTAGGTACATGAAGAGGTGATGAAAGCACGTAATTTCTAGCTGTCACAGAAATGCTAGTTAATCATTTCAGCCCTCGTTAAAGGAGTAATCCAGCTTTGCCTACCAGAGATAATGCAATACCATCAGAAATGGTAAATGTGTTATCATTTGTATGTACAATTTTTCATCTATCTACAAAAAGCAAACTATCTATATAGATTCTATGTAAATAAAAAACAACAACAACAAAAACTGGTGCTAAACAGTTCATATGATACTTTTTTATGAACGAAAAATGTGGAAATATTAGTATATATAAATTTCTAATAATAAAGGGTGAGATCCAGCAATATGGAAACAAAGTAGCACAGTATTACCGGTTTCAATTTTTAACATAAATTGAGAAACTGAGTATTAGTATTAATCCGCATGATATGCAGCTCTATTCCAAATGAATATGCCAGAAAACGCAAAAACAGGTACAAAAATATGGAAGCCAAAGATGATTATTTAATTTTGGTGGCTAGCTGAGGTAGCAGATATCTTGATTGTTAATATCACAGTGATACTGCCAACTAATTTATAACAAAAATCAGCACCTTCAACTCTGTAAAGCAGATAATCCAAAGAAAAACGGAAAGACATTATACAGAGTGATCTTCAGTTTCCTTTTTTGCACTGTGTTGGGCAAACCTTGATTTTACCTCTGCAACAATGCTATCATGAAATTGGGCTAAAGGAGGAGTTTTACTATAAAAGTACATATAACTACACGTGTCACTGCCTTCTACACATGAAAGAAAAATACTTGCCATTTTTGGTTCCAACTGCTCACTTCCTAAAGACAAGAAAACCCTGATGCCGAACTGTAGAACCCATCTTTTGTCCTCTCCTCAGTGACTGTGCTGTAATCAGTTTGATACCTGACATAGGCATCCTACTCAAAGCATTGCATGATAATCATGCTTTGAACTTCCAACACTAAAAAAATATTTGAATTATTGCAATAATTTATTTCTGTTTAACTGCTTTTTATATTTTCATAAAAGGTAATTCTTTGCCAATGTAACCTGCCAGGTTAAGAACACTAGAATATGAACAACACTTCTAAAATAAGTACAGAGAAGTGACACCCTCTTGCATACGTGCACCTCATTGTTTTTACTGCATTTTATTCCTGTTAGCTTTGCAAAGCCAACATAACAATGGGAAAAAGGAGCTGGATTCCAGTTAAGTCATTTGCAAAACTGTTAATTACACTCTAAAAGCAAAATTTTTATTATTTATGAACTACAAGCCAGAAAGAACCTATCTGACTTTGGGTTTGCAAGATTTCTAATTAGATACTTTTTGTTGTTGTTTTGTTTTGTTTTCCTTTTCAGATGAGAAAATCTGATCTGGAAATGACTGAGTTACCATAAATTTGGAACACAATGACACAGTTTTTCAGAGCAATTCCTTCAGAGCATCATTTACATTTATTTTTTCACCTAGGAAACAAGCTAGGCACCGCGCCTGTCAGCCAGTTCTCGAGGTATGAGCTTATTTCTGGCTGTATGCCCTCCCCATTGTGAAATTCTGAGCTGATACAGGAATGCCATTCCAGCACATATTGAGAAGATCACAATGTATAGTTAGTAGTCCTAACTCTGTACAGCCATCAAAGCAGGACATTTTAATTTACATCTCTAATTATTTAGATAACCACCTTGCCAGCAAAAAGACAACGAACTTACACAAGCGGGCCAGACTCTTGGAGGTGTAAAAGAAAGCAACTCGCACGTGTGCTGTGAAGTTACATGCTGATTTTTCACCTCCTGAAACTCTTATTCATCTTGTAGAACCATCCATGTGGGTTAGATTTTTTTTGAAAACATGTTTTGTTTTAAAATCCTGAAGTTATATTTTGGATGCAGACATACTGATTACTGCTAAGTCCTGCATGTATTTTCCTTGTCTTTTAAAGGACTGCAATAATGGCCAGAGAACTACAGGGACAATGCTGCACTTTCCCCATTTCCTCTATCTGTTGTACAATGCTGTCATCCTTCTACCACTTATGATGTACTAGTGATAAAAGAAAAAGCTTAACCCAATAAAAAGTAGAGGTGCCTATTCTGAACTGTGCATGGATTGAAAAGAAAACAAAAGAACGATATGTAGCTGTATCTGTTATGAGAAATTCTATTTCACAGACTGAAATTCTGTATCAGAAACTGTTATGAGGGATGTTCAGAGATGCAATAATGTTTTAAACACCAGGATATACCATAAAGCATTTCAGAAAAATTTAATTCAGCCATAATACATATCTGGATAAGAAAAGCTAACTGTGCATATATAATCAATAATGTGGTGTGTGCCAGGTTTAATAGGATATATAAAAGCTTTATATTCTCTTCCAAAGTCTTACTTCAAAAAAATTCAGCAAATACCACTCTTTTCTAAGCTCCCTGAAGTGATCATTAAACATTCCGAACTTAAGAAGATGCAATATTTTACATAAGGTAAAATAGTTATTGAATTACTCTATTTTTCAGAACTTTTCTCCCCATATATTTAAGCATTATTACATTTTTTTTGCTATTATATTGTCTGCAAAGAAGTAATTTTTAAATGCTGACCAAAATATGCAAGCATTTTTCTTTTGCCCCTAAATTGCATTCATAGTTCTAGTTATCACCTGAGAGAGCCCCCAAGCAGTCCCCCTCTTAGCATGTATAAATTATTACGTGACACATCTAAGTATTTAAAAAACTGTTTTACAAGACCTCTTCTCCATGGAGGCATACCTACAGAATTCTACAGGACCAACAGTAAAGGAGGAAGGACTGCTAGTTCCCCTGGAGGCTGGCAGTGCTACACCTCTAAGTTATTGCCTATCGAGATGAAGAACTCAATGCAACTTGTCAGACTCCATCCCTATGGGTCCAGGAGGCAAGTTAAGCACTTCAAAGTGCATGACATTCACGAGCCCCATTCCTAAGAGGAAAAGGGGCTAACAGCTCCCTCCTCTTGATGACTCCACACCTGCCTGATAATCTCCTGGGAGATACAATCCTCCAGCGAACCCAAATCAGAGATGTCGGTGAATGGTTGTGATGGCTGCCTGTCCTGCGGCCCCCCACTGTCCCCTGTTGCTCTACGGGTCTGCCCATACAGAAACTAATCATAGTGTAGGAATGGCTCTGAAACAGAAGAAAATGTTTATGGTGGTATAGTAACAGGGCTTAGGGGATTTAAGAATCAGTGCAATTTGTGCCAAGTCCCTTTGATTGCTGCAGCTAACAGTTCATGCCATGTGCCTGTTGGATGAGAATGAAATCTACCATGCAAGAAGGCAAAGGACGCTCTACCGACATACCAACCATCCTCTGAAGTGAGGTCAAAGAGGTATGTGACGCAGTCCAGCAATTAATCATATACCAATACAACCCATTGGATTATTTATACAATGGTTGTAGTAGGAGCAATAAGGAGAATTGATGGTTAATTTTCTGACCACCTTTGACATCTGCATAATAATAACAACAAAAGAAAGACCCATGAAAGTGGTAGTAGATACTGCCAGTTAAGAAATTTAAAGATGTAAATAGAAGACTAATACGTTTTTGCAACTATTTGGCTACTATTAAAAGCTTGAATAGAAAGACTACCCTTGCAAGTGGGGAAGAAAGGAGAACTCAGATTCACCTTAATTTAGATTGGACATGACAGGCTCATTACTCTAAACTGAATAAAAGAAAAAAGACTAATTAAGCATCAAGTTTTTGGTGGTAAGGACAGTGAAGCATGGGAACAGATGGGCTCTGGAATCCCTGGCATCTCCATTGAGAACCGATGGGCAGTCACCCAGGCTGTTAATTATCCGCACACCCCAACACAGTTTGGCCAAGGCCAGCTAGGATGCTCCCATAAAATGCCTGGGCATGGTTTAGGCAATTGATGGCAAGCACTAAGAACCATTCACAGTTGGCAACACGGGTTAGGTAAACCTGTTTTGAGGGGAAGAGAGTTCAGCCATCTAGAGGTAAGCCATGCAATACCATTTCATCTCAGGGCCAAAGAACAGAGCCTGGCTTATTTTTAATAGTAATACAAATGTAATTTCTAGTCCTTCACAGCCCAATTTGCCAACAGTTCTGTAATATGTTCTAAGCTGCTCACTAAGATACAGCCGTAAAGCAACATTGAAAAGAAACCCATTACATGAGTTTTGAAAAGAAATTATTCAGTTGCTCGAAGGAGCAGAAATTGTTAAAGACAATTAGGCAGAACAAGTAGTAGAGTAACTTCTTTCACCTTTAGGTCACCAATTTAAACTTGATCCAGCTCAGTGGTGACTGGAACTCATTACCTTCTGAAAGCTTTGCAAGATGAATCACTTGTCTTTGTCAATAGCTTCTCATGGAGAAATGTAAGCATCACTAGGCCTGGCATTCTCTGGTGTTATTAATGTTAGCATAACCAGGGCAGTGGCCAAAGATTTAGTTTTATTATCAGGATTAAACTCCTGTTCGCACCCATCTTTTGACTGCAAAGTAACTTGGGGTCATCTCTAATGAAGTGAGGTCACTTTGCAGTTTATGCATACAGAGATGAAATTCTCACGCTTTATTTTAAGTAGAGACTGAACTACTGTGTTTTAGTGCTGATCCCTCCAAGTTCCAAAATACATGAGACACAAAGAAAAAAAGGTGCAAACTATGAAAAGTCAACAGCATTGTTACTTTTCTGCTAATATTTGTTATCACCAAATTCAGTTTAAAATTAGCCTATCTTAAGGAGACATCTGGAGATGAAGATCAGATTTGGAGTATTGTATGGTGGACATGAGGAAGTAATGGTGGTCATGTAATAAAAACCAAGGACACGAAGTGACTTCAAAAGTTTTAAGTTTAAGAGGGGTGAAATGATGGGCAAGGTATTAGGGAAACTAGTGAGATTTCATTTCCTGAGTCTGGCTATTTGAATATTCTTTAATCAGCACAATTTCAAGACAGTAAAGACGGGAACAGCAATAACTGAAAGGGGAAGTGGTTCAGCTGAGAATGAAGATCTGAACAGAGAATGAGTCAAGGGAAAAACATGGCAAATTTGTCTGGGTTTGAAAGGAGCTAATATCAAGTAGGATTTATTTATAAAAATACCTTGATTTCTCTTGAATTCTGTCCTTCCTCCCTCTATAGCTCAACCAAAGTTCCTGTTGTTGTTGTTTATTCAGAACCAAAGTACATTACACATTTTTTTCTGCATACTTTGAGGTTTTGTAAATATAGGATTAAATGTATTGTTAAATGTTACAATATTATCAAAAGATGAAATCTACATCTAGCACTGATTATACCAAGTGAGTCTAATATTGTTATAAATGAAATAATTAGAACAGCAGATCACAGCATCTTTAACATGTGGTGCTTAAAACCTGTATTTTTATTCTCTTAATGATCTGTAACTTTTTCTATCACTCGTGCCTGCAGTTATGGACAAATTATGTCACTGAACACAATAACGAGAAAACCAGTCATCAGTTTGAGACGTTTAGTTTAAACACATTAGACAAAATAAAGAAAACTCAGCTTTACGTTTTTCTTTGATGGAGGCTGTGAATTAAATAATATCATTTAAGGAGACTCATCACCTTTCTTTCCAAAATCCTAAGTGTCTGACCGAAAGAAGGAATTAAATCTCCTTGCTGTTGTTCAGTTGGACCAGGCTGTCAAGGCAGGGTAACTCTGAGTGATCCATGACCATATTTCCTGATGTTATGAATAGCAACATAGCAGCGATGAATTCTTCTCATTCAGTTTATTATGAGTTACACGTTTTAAAGGTTTACAGAGGAAGAAACCGTATCTAGTTGAATGTACTGGGACAGCCTGTCCCCCAGGACTCCAACCAGAGGTACAAAGCACACTATGTTTCAGTAGAGTACACGAGGATAAGGCACCAAGAGCAAGGGTGTAAGTGATGCCATAGAAGCAGCAGCCTCAGGCAAAAGTCCTGCAGTAAGAAAGACATATCTGCCAGAAGCCAAAAGTATTATCCCAAAAATACTATGGAAAAATGTAAAATTTCCCATCTTTTGTTAATGGCTTTTCCCTAAAAGGGAGTTGCATAATTTGGACTAGAATTAATCCTGTGCAAGTGCATTCAGTAGGGAGCGTAATACAGTTTAAGCTCCTGAGTACCCTAGCAAGTTAACCTCCAGTGATGGCTCTGACTCTGGGACTGAACTTCTCAACAGGACTGTAAAAACTGGAATGCCACTCAGCTATCCACAAGCTGCTTAATGAGAACATAACATAATACCTTTGAATAAAGATCAGTGGTGTAAAACAATTCCATCTAGTGGTGACTACAGGCAGGAGGGGAACACAAGTTGGGCAATGGCATGGCAATGTAGCTTACACAGGACCAAACAGGTCAACACTAAAGGCTGGGATAAAAGCCTATTAGAGTGCTTCATTTTTCACACCATGCAAATTAAGGGTTGCTGGAGTAAATTTTAAGCACAACACTTCCTGGTATGAAATCAGACTCCAATCAGACATTGAAATCAGACATTTGGAATAGAATGCCACATTCTTCCCCAAAGATGATTTTTCTTTCATGTATCATCTCATCATTAGTCACACATAATCTTAATCTTGATTTCCTTTCAAGAATACAGTGACAATGTTCTATTATCAATATGTTGGTAACTTGCATTGCCAAAAATGTATGAGGACATCAAATATTATTCTGCAGGACTATCTGTATTTCCTTTATAAACTAATCCCTACTGTACCTAGCTTTGTGCTCTCCAGCAGGTTGCATTGTTTATCTTCCATGCAAACGCAGCAACATCTATTGATGCTTCTTGTTCTCCTCAGAATAAAAAATCCCAGTCTTTACACATTTCATTGTGTAGGTTGTGTCCAATTAAAGACCAAATTTTTATTCCAGCTAATATTATAAAATTGTTTTCCTCCCATCCGCTCCATTAAAGGTTTTGGGTTTGTTACATCTCTTTCACATTCTAGCTGGAACAGTGTGAAGGATTCTTTGCAGAATGAAAAACGGTCTCCCATCAGACAGAGCTACCAAGACACTGGATATGATCTTGTGTGGAAGATCAAAAACAGAGCACGTTGAAACAAAGAGCCAGTGTGGCCAGCAGTAATTCTGCAAAATTTGAAGTAAAAGGTTTTCTTCTCAAAAAAATCTCCTGTAAAAGTCTTAAGCTCCAAAAAAGACTTCAGATCTCTGCAGCCAATGTAGCCTTAAGGGAGCTCAGTTAAACTATAGAAAGCAAAAGGTCTGATACATTATTTATGAACTACGGCAAACACAAAGAAGAGCATTAAATTCTTGTCACCTGCAAATGGACTAAATGACTTGTCCTAGACAATCTGACTAACAGGAAAGGATATAGAATAAGATTTATTATTTCCATGGATGAATTTAATCCTTATGAATTGAGACTGTAATGTAACTGGGCAGACGGAGGTAAAAATACAGCCAGGCACAAAGTGAGCTTCTTCACAGCTCCTTGCTCCTACACGCACTCCTACATAAACTCCTGACCTACACACACCTACTCTTCTAGACCAGAATTCCTTCCCAGCAAATTGCTGCTTAAACCGAGTCATCTAAAAATATATGGCAGTTCTGCAAATTAAACCAAACTACAACGGGACTAAATTAATTTTCAGTTGCATCTCTATTTCGAGCAAGGATTTGTTAATAGTTTTTCAGAAATGTAAAGCTAGAACACAACCCACCCATTTTACAGCCTGTGCTGAAACAAAACAGAAGATAATAATAATAATAATAATAAAAACCAAAATGAAAAGCAGGAGAAGCTATGTTATATCCTAATGCTCCAGAATCAGAGGTTGCCTTTTCAGGAAATTTGATGGGCTGTTCTTGAGATCACTCACTTAACTTCTGAGGCTTAATTTTTCCCTTACTTCACAGCAAAACTGTGAAAAAAAAAAAAAGGACACTAACACAGCTCAATTTATATCCTATCATTTGCTTTTTTCCAGGATAGCCACAAGAATTGAACAAGTAATTCTAAACACCCTTATAAGCAAACTACGCTTTCACAAGAGATGCATGCAATTAGACAAAAAGCCAATCAAGCTTAAAGTCTGACACCTTACAGTGACTGTGTATAGCAGGATTATATATAACTGTCAGTGAACTGCTAACACACTTGTTTCTTTACTTAATAATAATGAGAAATTCTCCTCACAGGGTCAAGAAATTCTCACTGGAAGGCAACCACGCAAGCATGCCTGCATGCACACATGCAATCAAGTGTGGTATGACTACCTATACATTTCTGAGTTAGATATCAAATCAAAAGAGCTTAGTCTGCACATACAGTGCAGTGAAAGGAAAAACTCACCCTGGTTTCTGCAGAGGCTGGCTTACAGCTGGGAGATGTGGTGTCACCTTCAAATCATGTCACTACAGGGCTACAATAAAAGTACTCATTCTATGCACACAAAGAGCACACGTATTTCTTGTTCTGTCTTCCCCTATACTATATACATCTCATGCCTTCTCTCTTTTTGCTTTCCTTATGCCTTGAATCACATTTTCCTTTGTGATCTTTCCCACACATTGGTTAGCCTTTATCAGATGGAAGCATATTCTCAGTAAGGTTGTTTTCTAAGTCTAGACACTTAAAAAAAATAAACATTAGCAGTGAAATACTGACCACACAGAGGTCAGAGTCAAAATCCCTGTCCTTTCACTAAGGGTAGCTCTTCATCCAAGGTCTTCCTCATATTCTGAATTAATGCAATGTCACGTTGCACTGTTTCATCTCAAAAGACTAAGAGTGACTGTCCTTTCATTCAAACAATAACGTGCAAAACCTGCAAATTATTGTGGAAAAAAGTGTTTCTTCTTGGCATATAGCATACACCTTATCTTTTATATTGCAGTAGGGTAACACTGACACCATGTTTAAATGCTGAACCATAGTGAACAGCAGTGGATCATTCTACCTGCCACTGCAAACAGATTTTCAGAATTTCATTTTATTCATCTTAAAATATAACCACATGTAGCTTGTGCCTTTGAAGAGCTTGTAGGTTTTCAAAGTGATACTGTATCATAATATATCAAAATCCAGTGCCCCCCCATTGTTATTTCATACTACATTAATCTTTTGGATTAATCACAAACTGGAAATAAGTCCTATGAAGGTTCAGTTTCCTAAATACCATTTGAGTGTTATTCTTCCCATGGTCAAGTAAAATGCTATGTCTGTAGAGAAATACTGCAAATTTAAATAAAGCATTCTTTAAACAATGCTCCTTTTAAATTAAAGTGAGTTTTCATACTAGACTTAAATTGCCAGTTTTCTGTTGGGATTATTCACCTCTCATTTCAACCATATAAATTACATTTCCTATAGTTACTGTTCTTATACAGTTTTTCATAGCACATATCTTTTTCCCTCACCACAACAGAATTTAACAGCAGTTTATATTAACATTTTACGAGTGCTCATTAAAGATTTGACTAAGCACTGTAAAATTACAAGTCTAATATACAGAAAACTTAGTAACAATTATAAAAGCTTCCACCAAAACATTAACAGCAACTAAGTAAGTTCCTTATATAAAGGTATTAATGAAAAAAAAAGTGCATCCATTAACATATGCTGCCGATGTCACATCCTAATATAAGCCAAGTTAAATGGATATATTAAAAAAAAAAAAAGACACTCAGACACTTCTCTGATAATTTGAATTCTTTTTCAATTCAGCCAACCTCACACATTTCTTTCACTGAAGTTAAATATTCATTCATGTCCCTCACTCAAAATGAAGATATGAAAATAGGATTCTCGGAGCCACAGAATGTTTTCTATAACAGCTTCTCCTTCTCAACAGGAAAGACATTTCAGGTTGGTAAACCCTAGTCCAGAAGTGGTATTGTAACCCCCAAATCAGAAAGGGAAGATGCACCATATTGAGCTTAAAGGTCGAACATCAGGGCACTTAAATCTTTTTCCTCTGACACTACAGTGCACGAATCCCTTTGTACCTTTAGGACACAGAACTCCTAATCTAAAGATCTTTTTTTCGTGTTATATAGGCAAAGAAATCCTATACAACCTCAGTCTGAAATACTTATTAAAGTATGTTTCTTACGTCCTTCAAGTGGCTTAATGCTATTGGCCGGGCCACTGCATCCTATATAGACTTCTGTATACTATAATAAAGATATTTGTCCACGTGATGTAATAAAAATGCACATATATAAATTTCCACGTGGTATGTGGCAGGATCACCACATTCAGTATGGAATATTCCTAACAAGACGAGCAGACTTGTGCTATGTCTAGAGACCAGATATGAAAATAAAAGTAACTACAAGTAGGATACCGGTAGCCATCTAGCCATCTTCAGGGAAAGGAAAAAAAAATGGAAAAAAAAAAAACACACACACAGATCATTCATTTAACTTCTTCCATTAATAAGGCTGCTTCTTATTTTCTTAGGGTTCTCTCCTGAACTTTACTTACAAAGCCCACAGGCTATAACCTGACATTGATTTATAAGTAGAACTCTCCAGTGAAAGCAAAGAGGAGCTCTGTTTATAAATGTATAGGAAAAGCTTCTGAATTTTGTAAAACGAATGCAATTTCTTATCCGGACAGGACTCTCTTCTGTAGTAGAAAACAGACCCAAAACAATAAAGGACACTGTAGAGTTCTTTAAACCTTTTTCTTATACATTTCTAATACCTCCAGTAAAACAGATTTTTTGAGTGCTTTGATTAAGTCTACTTATCAGTTCCACACAAAGCTGCACACAGATGAGCTACTCTTCTAGCCGAAGGGCTGGGGAAACTCACAGTCAGACCAGACATTCCCACTTCTTGCTTCCAGTTCCAAAACTCCTAACAGCAGGGCAATAGGGAACATTGGAAGCTTCCAACTTAGCAGAGAAAAATGTATACATTGTGCTGTATCTTACACAGACAAGTAAAAATACAAGCATCTCTATCCAAAACAAAACAGATAGAGCCATAATCAACTGAAGGGTAAAATTCTGCTGTAATCAAAAAGCAGGTGAAATCATGTTGAGTACACTACAACGTCATGTAGGAAGAAACAATACATTAATTCCTGCAAAATCAAATATCTCATTCCAACACCATTTAAGGAATAAATTTTCTTGATGGCCAACATTTACATCATATATTAGCTGCTACTCTAATCAATAAATAAATACAAAATTTTTAAGCTTGATAAAATGATTTTTATAGTGATTAAATCATCATTAAATGATTTTTTTAAACAAAAATTGCAAGTTTTAACTGGAACTAGATTGGTTTTTGTGTAACAGTAAACCTTTGAGATTTTATATTTCATAAGGGTCCAGAGGAAAGTTAATTTCCAGAAGAAAGGTGCATTGAAAGAGAATCTCAGAAAATAAGAGATTTGGTACTCACTGAACATACACTATTGAATTTAAATATTGGCTGCTGAGCTCTTTGCATTTTAGCATAATGCTCTAATAAGGAAGAAAACTGACATCAAGCCTCATCCAAAATCACTACAACCTCATGTTTCACTACAAGTTCTGGGGAAGAAAGGGCAAACCTACATTTTCTCTTAACCTGAAATTTATTGTTTGAAACTTCCTCCTGACACTGAAAATAGTACTAAATCTAGAAAGAGGAAGAAGATGCAGGAAAGGGAGGAAAAACAGCCTTCAATATTCTATGCTGAGGAGAAAGCAACTATATAAATCAAAAGGCTGACTGATCAGTATAGGGATTTTTAATAGAAAAAATATCAAGGGGAGCATACCATATGGATCAAAGTGCTTTTCACATATGTTGGTTTTTTTTCATTTGAAAAGTAACATATGTGAGAAGATGCATAAAAAGTGGTTTCTGAAGGTCTCATCTGGCTTATTTTTAATTGGAATAATATTAGATTTTCTATCTAACTGAGTAACAGCTGACTGCTGTTGCTTCACTAAGTATAACTGCCAGTTATAGATTGATAGATTTGGATTCTATTTTCTTTGAATATGAAAGGTAGACTCAAGAGTAGCTAAAATAATTGCAATGCAAGGAGAATGAGGACTACACAATATGAAATACATATTTGCCATGGAAGGTTATATATTTGTATATCATATTTATGTAATTATATTTTTACTGTAATTTATATTTTTATCTAACTTCAGAATCAAAGGATTTCACAACTTCGAGAAGGCCAAAAGATGTTTAATCGAAGATACCCATTTAGAAAGCCACAACTCTACATCTCCAAGCACAGTTGCTTGAAGTAGTTTTTGATACAATTTACTTCTCCAGTATATATTTTATTACAATGTGTCAGAAATTTGGCCAATTCTTGGAAAACTATAGCTTGATTTCATGATTTTAATTGAGTTACCATAGTCAGTCAAATAAATATCAGGACTGAACTTCAGATACTACTAGTATTATTTTGACAGAACTCAGAAATACAGCTACATGCTGTCTCTCAGGAATATATACGCTTTCTGTGTGGTGGTACTATAAAAAGCAATTACAGGACTAAACATGGATCAGATAAAAAAAACAATGTATTGATAAATATGAGAGCAAACATTATCAGATTGTGATTGCTTTAATTATACTTAGCTTTTAGATATTTTATACTTGTATGACTACTCTCAAGTGAACAAAAGCCTAATGCTAAGGAATCTGCGATTAGACTTCTTCAGCCTCTAGACCTGAAATGTTAGTGCCCCTTTGTCATGCATGTAAGAAACTAGGAGCGCTACCTACCCACCTTCTTCTAACTTTATTTAATTCATATATGCAAAAAGAAGTTTATTCTCATTATAAGTTATTGTTCTCATTTTTAAGTGTGGAATCCAGTAATTTCTACCCGGGGAAGGATACTTTTTTTTAGCTCAAATTATAACAACAATTCTACTGCTGCTGCTAATCAACCTGAAAAGTTCCTGTATGGGTCAGTATGGCTTGTCCATCTCTAGATGTCATGGGTCTCTATAAAAAGATTTGGGTGCTTACCAGGAAGTCTCGGAGATATAACTCAGGTAGCTGTAAAAATCTATCATAAGCCACAAATTAATTCTTTTGTTTTCTGAAGAAAAAGATTATGATATATGAAACTTCTAAAAGATCCTAAGTCAGGTACTCAACTGAAACCTTAACTAGAACTGACATTGTGTTAAGAATGATGCCAAGCCACTGCATAACAAGTGGCTGGTTTCTATGAGCAAATGTCTGGGCCAGATCAGTTCCATTAATGTTTTACTCCATTATCTGAGAGCTGACATCTTTTCAGTAATTACTGCAGATGATACCACCTCTAGTGTAATTAAAGAACGATTATTTAGAGTGAAGGGAGCCAAGATCATCCCTATTCTCTGTTTAGGCCAAAGCCAAAGAAGGGGTTGTCAAATAAAATGGATGTTTTGCATTAGGGAGCAAAAAAAGGGTGATGTAAAGAGTCAAGTAATTTGATGGGCAACGCTGTAGTGGAATTAATTCAATATGTTCAATATGGTCAGTTCCATGTGTAGTAATATTGGACAGATGGGTATGATAGCTATGTACTTTCACTGCCTTTGCATTAGTGATTCAGTACTTACAAAGCAAACCTCAGACAGTTCCTGGCATGTTGCCCAGTAAGAGAAAGACTGGAAGCAAAACACATTAAATGCTCCTGCAAATCTACATACTCTGCAACCCTTCCGAAATGAGCCTCTTTCAAAATGACCCTTTGGACACCAACCAAAAAAATAATCATCATCATAACATGAGCCTATAAACTTTTTGATTAACGGTTAAATAATAATGAACAGGAACTGAAAGGAGCAATTCACTTTGAATGAATACTAACGAGAGAGGGTTTGAAGCATTCTCTGTTTTTGACAGTAGCTAGGTGTAAGGACTAATTACATCTCTTACTTAAAACATAAACTGCATGTGTTAAGGAATTATTTAACAGAAGAATGGAGTTAATGAATGCACTTTATCAGATCCAGGAAGGTAAAAGATCACAACTGACCAAAACATACAATTCTTAATGCATCAGAGTTCAGTGTTTACACGGCAAAGGTCATGTTTGGTCAACTAGAGATAACAAGTCTTCCCTTCAGAAGCTGACAAAGAGATTCTTGGACATGTAGGGAAAGATGTAGAAACAGTCACGGTAATTTTAGCTCCATGGACAGTATGGTCATCTTCTCAGGCATTTGCACATGACTCCTATAAATATCAGCCACAGAAGATGGTTAGGTTCCCATATCCTGAAAATGAACATGTCATCATTAACATTTAAACAACAGATGTAAGAAGAACTCTGATATTGTCTGGAATCCTGCATGCTGGCGGCCTTGCTAGAACAGTAAAATGTCCATTGACTGGGCTCAAATACTTTACATTCACGGTCTGTTTAATTCAGCTATCCATCACTTCAACAGGGAAACAACAGCTCAGATAAACTGTTACCATCTGACCATTTCATTTTGGAGTTTGTTAAATTCCAGATTCAGAAGTGGGGTTTATTTTACCATTAAGCCTTCTAAATTGAAGGCTGGGCTTCCCCTTTAGCTATGGGACAAAGTATTTTGGAAGTTGACTGAAAAACTTGTAAAATTATAAAGAACTGGCAGATATCAAAGACTGAAGGTGGCGCAGTCAAATGAAAAAATGCTGACACTGTTCTGTTAGCAGGTTTTCTTTACTTCCTGAGAGACATCTTCCTCTCACCAATATGACAAGCTGCAATTCCAGATCTGAGGAAGCCCTGAGATTTGAGACTGACAAACCCCAGAAACTTTTTTCCTGAATGAAAAACTGGCAACCACGTCTGTCCATTTACCAGACTGACATTAAAGTGCTAAGACAGACAGAAATGTTCTCTGTGAACGCTAGAATTCTTAGAGCTGAGACTTGACCACATCCTGTATCGGCTCTCCTCACACCACTGTGTGATCGCTCTCCCTTTTTTCCTGGTCCTCGTGACCAGGCACCAGCTTGACACAAGGCAGAGCACTGCTAGAGGACTGACGGGAAGCAGCACGGCCAGGGGGCCCTCCAGCTTTGTGGCTGGAGCAGGCTCAGAAGAAATGCCAGCTCCTCTCCCTCTCAGCCAGAGGAGAGAAGCGAATCAGGAGAGCTTCTCTCATCATTCTAATCTCTGAGCTACTTCAGAACACGACAGAGAAGAGTCTTTTCTCTGAAGTTTGTTCTGCTTCATTTGCTTCATGAATGGGCATCAGATAAAGCAAAACTGATAGAGGAGCATCTAGACTACAGATCTTCATGAGATGGGACCCTACTTTGTTCAACTGTGTTGATACTTAAACCCTTGTTTGAGTCTTACAGGGAAGTAAAGGACTTAAGAGGGAGATAGAAGATAACTAGAGAGGGTAGGTAACAACTGAAGATTATACATTTCTAACTCTGGCTGTTAGAAGTATGTGATCGGTCTGGATGACTTTGTAGACCTTGAATGTGTTCTTCAAACTGCATAAAGACCGAGCCACGCAGCCAAAGAAAAAAGAGAGCTAAGCTAGGACAATCGATAGATGCCATCACTTGCAGACTTCTAGAGCATATTTTTTCATAAGTAATATTTTTCTATTGCTGCTGTTTCCAGTGAGTAAACAACAGAGCATACAAAACAAAGGAGAACTTCTGTCTGAAGAATAGACAACAATAAAGCCCAAGTAAGCAGTTCAGCCTGTATATACATATTGTCTTGCAGCCAAGCTAGATATGGGATATATTTTGTATGAGAATGTCAGAGCAACATTTGCAACCATTCAGCAGCCTACGTATATGCTCTACTTAATGCAGATCAAAGTCTAGTGTCAAAGTTCTCTGCATAATACATATAAACAGAATGCAGCACCTTCAGAAATAACATCCAATACATGTTTCTGATGCACTTAATATGATTTTAGTGCATGATTTACATCCATTTAGTTCAAGAAACACGTGTAACAGTACTCAGCAGCTCTGTACAAAAGAAAAAAATGTATGACCTCAGACAAGTAATAGAAAACATTCACAATATTTTTCATAAAAAATACCTTAGGTTTAATTTTTTTTTTTGAAATGATTTTAAAGTTTCTTGATTTGAGACTGTTCAGAGTTTTCAGTACTCAGACAGAGACACCATGTTAAGAACACTAACTACAATTCAATTGAATGCATTGTCCAGCGAAGAGGAGAGAGCCAGAAGCAAACTACACAAATATCATTGAAAAGCACACAGATGACAGTGCATTGCAGCTAGGATCATCACTGTGCTGACAATGAAACAGACACTATCCCGTGTCCACTTGCCTTGGTTAATGTGATTGCAAGTGTCTAGACCTCATGTTCCTTCCCGGAGTATTATCTGCATTATTCAGAATGCACAGCTAGTCTCAAACCTAACCAAAGCAATTCATCCAACCATTTACTACATTTGATAAGACGATAAGCTGCTTCCTTTCTTCCAGTTATAAAACAAGCCTCTTTTCATCCAAGTCAGCTATCAGTTGATGTCCTTAATATTACCGGTGAGTGTTTTCAGAACTGCAGATATAAAGAAACAGATAACATTTTAAAGAATTTCCCTTGTACAGGATGCAGCTATAGTTTTTCACCATCCATTCCGTCATTCACCCAAGCAGAAACCTTCCTTACACAAAAAATCTTGTGTCAGTATTAATTTGGCCCAAGTTCTTGCAATACTGTACAAGACTGTTCTTACTTCTTTTCTTTTTCTCTTCTTTGAAGTTCCTTCCAACCCAAACCTATGATTCTATGGTCAAGGAATTTGTTTCTATCAGCACTGATAAAGCGAAATTTCCCCCTTGTTTTGTTAAATGAGAATCTTGAATAATTGAACACTCTAAATATGGTGCAGAAGGTAAGTATACTCTCCTGCACAGGTAAGTAATTCCATGATTGTTACCAGTTAGGCATCATTAAAGCTTAGGTTTACAGTATGGAAACTAAGATGGGACATTTCTGGCATGTATGTACTTGCTGTAAGAATCGTAAGAAAAGGGAAGACACAAAACAAAGTGATAATTGATCCAAAGTCATTTTTCATTAAAATTGTTGCGAACTTTTTAGCAAAAGACTTCTCAACACAAATCGCTAGCAAAATTTATTTTTCATGTCCTAGATAGAATTCCTAGGTAAAATATGGAAATAAGGGAAAGAAAATGAGACAGCATATGCTACCAAAATTTGCCAATAACAATCCAGTGATTAGAATACCAATATATGATGCTAGATATTTCCTGTATCTTGGTTCGTTAACAATGACTTGTCCATGCCTTTCTTTGGTGCAATTAATATTTAATATTTCCCTGCACTATGAGTAAATTAATTTCAATTTTTTGCTACCTAGCAATGTGCTCTTAGGGTCAGGATTACTTGCTCCCCTATTCTTTACTCTTGCTCATAAAGGTTTTTCATAAAGGTGTCACTTTGTTTCAAATACAGAACCAAAATGCAGACTTTAGGGAATCTGGAAACTGGAATCTTTTGCCAGTTCCTTCCCCACAAATTACTATATATGCAAAACATAATAGATTATAATAATTATAAATATGTTTGAAATGGAATGTCAAATCTGATATTGTTAAAATTGAGGAAGTTAAAATGTTACACTATAATCACACAAATTATAAATCATCATAATCAAATGAAATAAATGATGACAAATTCAATATGTAAGCTCTTCCAATACCTATACTGAATTAAGCAAAATCACATATATATCCTTCAAAGCTCTCAAGATATAAAGTTCTCTAGTCTTTAAATATGGCGACAGTGCAAGAATCATACCGCTTCCTCTGGAGGTCTTCACTTTCATGAATTATTTTTTTTCTAGATGAAAGGAAAAGATATCCCTAATGTCCCCTGAGATTACCATGGAAATGATTGACATGACCAATTCTTTGCTGGGAATACCACCGGAGTAGGATTTAGAAAGGAATTATTATCACCCTCATTTTACACATTGAGAAGTGATGTGCATACGTGATTAAGTGATACAAGTCACACAGAAGACTCTGCAATTGAAAACTGGCTGTTCATTGATGTGCTTTTTCCACTTAATGAAAAGACCCTTCGACATCTGCCTTCCACTTCTCATTTAGGCAGCCCTATAGTACAGTTTCTACCCCACTTGATGTCAGTGCTTGCTACTGTAATAGAAACACTTTGTATCCCTAGTGAACTGTTACTCAATGTTCTAAAACTTTGCTTGATCTCATTTTCAATTGCTAAATTGCTGAATTGTTGATTGCATGCTTATAGTATTTTAAAACCATGTTGTAATTATTTATTTTGAGAAGCATTTTTTGTTGTTGTTTTTAATCTAGAGACTATTACATATATGCAGAAGCGTATCTGCATTCTGCCAGCAGGCTGCTTGCTAGAACTCTATGATAAAATACACCCATATTTCTCTTTTTTGAGGTCACTCGAGACTAAATATCACCAATATCACATCCATATATCCCTCATTTGCAGAGTATCTATGATGACAATAGGTGACCTAGTCAAAAACTTATTGCAGTTAATGTGTAGGATACCAATCAAACCACTGATTACTTTCCTTGCTAGTAGTGTATAATGCATCTTCCCCCTTCATTTCCTTATTGAGCAGATGTTTTGCCAATTTTTCATTCTTCTAACTCTCATCAACACATTTTAGCCTTCTTTCTTTAGCTTCCATTCTACAGTTATCTATGATTGCTACCTATCGGCAACCATACTTCCAGTACTGCAAAGAAATTAGCTAATTTGGAGAAAGTTACACAAATTACAAGCCATCATGAAAGATTTGTATGGACATTTAGAACAGAACAATACGGCCAATATTTTCAGGAGTGGTGGACCTACTGGGGACCTTTGTACTACCTCTCTCTATATAACTCCTACCTTTGACAGGTGACGAAGACCTCCATGGGACATTCTAGTATATCTAGGCATCTCTCCGGGGACCTCTTTTGCCATTTTGTAGTCAGTTAACTGACTAGCAAAAAAATAAAAAATAAACAAGTGAGAAATATTGCTAATTATTAACTTTGAAGTTTTGGTTTTGAGATGTTTTAATTTTATCCTATCTGCAAGTTAAAAGTCACATTCAAACCTGGTTAGACCCTGACCTAGACTTTCCTAGGGATGGGGATTGGAAAGCTTATTTATAGCCTTCTTTTAAGGTTATGAAACCTCAAAAACACCAGTGTTTTAAATATGAGCCTTCAACAGCAATATCATCTTCCACAAGCAAGTTCTGTGCTTTATGTAATGTGAAAAGTGGATGTTACCTTAGGCTGTGATTCTTATTTAAGTTCATACAGGGCTATACCCTAAAAGGAAGTTCCTTTTCTGAAATGTCACAATAAGACTGGGATAACGGGATGACTTATTTTCTGCCTGATGCCATTCGATTCTGAATTTAAATGAGCAAAACCTCAGGAAATTGGTATTTTTCCTACAGAATCTTGTGGTGTTTCCCATGGGAAAATATCTGCAAGTGAAAATGCAGTCGCAAAAGACTGATGTTAAATGCTAGTGCCATTGGAATTGCTTAGATTTGTTCAAACAATTGTGTAAGTCCAAAATCATTATTTCTCTTTGTTGATCTTTTCTGCATATTATATGAGGACATTTATACAGTGAGCAAACAAAATCAATGCTTTAATATCTAGCAACAGAAGTGTAACTCTGGCTTATGGAAGTAACTTCAGTATTTTAAAACCTTTCTCAGAATCAATGCAATCACTAAGAAAGAACACATGAATGACTTACAGTCATTTCACATCATTTTAGTAGTCTGGAATTGCCCTCTGTGGTCACTTGAAGACAGATTGGAAGAAAGCTGCCTCTTGGGACTGTATTTGTCACTGTCACTGTTAAAAGCTGAGGCACTAGGTAAGTTCCTGCCTGTCCAGCACATTCTCTAGAGCATGTCCCAGTGAAAGGTGCATAAGTAGAGGGCTGGTAGCACAGACATCAGGAGATGAGTCTTTCTGAGACTGCTGATGACCAGGAAGGCTCTCTGGCTTGTACACGGATATTGGAGAGCTCACCTGAATGAAACCAATCCCTCTGTCACAACGGAAAGCCCACATGGTAAATTATGAGACATATCAGTTGTCGCTGACTCTTTCTCATATGATTATAAGAAAAATCTCTTTACCACGAAGGTGGTCAAACATTGGCATAGGCTTCCTAGCAAGGTGGTTGATGCCCCATGTCTGTCAGTGTTCAAGAGGCATTTGGATAATTCCCTCAATACTATGCTTTAACTTTTGGCTAGCCCTGAAGTGGCCATGCAGTTGGACTCTGATCTTTGTGGGTTCCTTCCAACTAAATTATTCAATTCTAATTCTAATAGTCACATTTCATTTGGATAAGGGTATGGAAGAATTCATGGAAGATAGTCTTAAACAAAAAGAGATTATTCTTAGGCTTTAGAAAATAGTGAAAGGAAAACATTCTGATCAGTATACTCACTAAATCATTAGTTCTCCCCAAAATGACATATTGTACATAGATATAATTACTTGCATAGTATTAAAAAGAAAAGAAAAAAATATTTCCAGTACTTTGTGTGCAATGCAACATCACTTAATAAATGTAATGTATTTCTAAGGAGCTGAACTGCAGATGTATTTACATAATTTTCAGGTAAAAATTATGTTGCCGAAAGTCATATTTTCTCTATGTTTGAGTTGTGCTTTCTTATGTAAAGAACACAAGGGAAAATCTTTCCATTTTGCAACCATTTGGCATCATCGAGGAGCTTTTAGAGAGGGGAGGTATTACGTGCTGCCTAATGTATTAGCAGAATTATCAGCTCAACCTTGATTCTAGTAAGATGTTTTCTGTAAGAGGGAAAAAGCTGGTAGCTTTTCATGACCCAGGATGTGGTTTTGATGCCGACCCTCTTGGCTGGGAGAGCTTTATCTCCCTGAAGCTGCAGTTTGCCTGTGGAACAAGAGGCATCAAGAAAGGCTGAAGCTGCTGTTTCCCATTGCTTTGGCACATCTGCTCTAAACCCTAACAAAACCAATTTAGTAATTGTTTCTCTGACTACTAACTCAATGGAAATACCAACTGTTTGGGGAACCAGTTGTGACTGTGGACTAATACAGCATTTTATCCTCAGTCTGATAATCATCTTCATATTTTGTGTTTGTTAAATGCTAGCTGAAGAAAGCAACAGATTTCCATTTAAATGAAATGTAAAGTCTAACACTTAACTGCAAATCAGCTGCAGTAAGAGAGAAAGCTATGCAGTTTTTTGTTTCCCACTGGAAATTGTCTACTGTCCAGAACACTGGTCTTAATTCCTAGTAGAGTTAAAATTCTATTATAGCAATGAACCATAAGTATCTTTACAAGAAACTTCAGAGCTGTTCCAATCATTAAATATATATTTCTTTTTTTTTTTTTTCCTCCAGTTGTGCAACTCTTCCAACTATTAAATATTAAAACTTTACTTTGCCACTCAGGTCAATTCAAGAAATCAAGTAAACTCCACAGAAAGTATGCTGTTGGCTTTTCTGGTAGCGCAAGAGGCTGACATGAGAAGTGAATAAGAGGTGAGGGGTCAGGATCAGAAAGATTTTACTTGGATAGTGTTTTGCTTTGTTTACTCACTGCTAACACAGTACATACGTGGGCCTGCAGCATTTTGGATTCACCATAGCATACCTAAAGACATATGGAAAGGAAAAACAGAGCGAATAGGTAGTTGAGGCACTATGGTAACAAAAGTCAGTGATACTAATGATAGACTAGTCCTGAATATCAACATCTGAAATCAGCCAGCAATCAGCCATAGGAATGAGTATGGCCCTTTTACACCACTCGTTAGGGGGCCTTAGCTCAAGCACAGGGTTGTATTAACACAGCTATAGAGTTTCTGAATTAACCCAAAGCATGAAGAGACGAATGTGGATCTGCCTGCAGCTCTTTGTGCCAATATACCCTACCTGTGTCTACAAGGTGGACCTGGACTCTCTGTTATGAGCGTCTTCACATTTGAAAGTTCAGAAGTGTGCCAACTTGCACTGCAGAAGTTTTTACTGACAACTCCATAGCACTTAAAAACTGATCTCTAAATAGTTGCTGTAAAGCTCTACCTGTTTAATGCACAATAATTAGATACGTTAAGTTATGAAACAGTGACCTGATAACACCTTTTTTCAACATTTTCAAAGTTCTTTCTAGCTTTTTTTTCCTCATTTTGACATCTTTGTCATTATTCTCTGAATATAATCATATTAGTGAAATGAAAGCCATTGTGAAAGCATAGCTTGTGTGTCACTTAAGGAGAAATTTAAAAAGTTAAATACCTTTTTTTTTTTTTTTTAAAAAACAGCTTATCTCTATGTATTCCTTTTTTTTTTTTTTCTGTCCCTCTGTTGATAGGATGTTCCTGTTTTGCATGCACAAAAAATAAATATATAATAGTGATTCACAAGAACAGTAAAGTAGCAGTACAACCATGGGGTTCTGCTGTTATGAAGAAAATATGTAGTTCCTCTGTGGTACCCTCCAAACCCCTGGCTCCATTACAGTCTAACATTCAAATGTCTAATCATCCCATATAATTTCTTTTTTTGTTGTTGAAGATGGTGAAAAAAAACAAGGTTGTACTAACACTGTTTTAAACAAACATCACAGCTTTGTTGTCCTCAATAAGCTTCAATGCAATGACAAGCAGTGTGAATTTCTTCTGGAATACATTTGCAGTATTTAATCTACATTGATATTAACTTCAAAAAATAAATCAATGGAAAAGCATCAAAGGGGCACAGTGTCAGATGTAATTAAAATTGTACTACCTCAGAGCTAGAATCAGAATCTATATTTCACTACTATATGAAGTGTATTATTTCACATATCATACTGTACAAGTAAACCAACTGAGCAAGAAGCTGATCACTGAAAACAGTCTCTCAATTTAATTATTTTCAAAATTGGAAGTTCTTTTCAAGGGAAATAGGATGGTCAAGATGCTATAACAAGCTATTTTCAATCTTGTTACCTAAAACCAAATTCCAAAATACATTGCTGTAAGTAGATAAAGGCCTATTCATAAATTCCGTACTACTTCTTCGACTTTTTAAATCAAAATGAAAAGTTTAACCATTCCCAAATCAAAACACTTCATTACAATTCAGTTTAGCATTAACCTATCTTGACAAGCTGCCACAGTGCCTTGTCAGAGCTATAATTTATTTGCCTTATCCTCCTGTACGAAATGGGTTCTTTGACCTTTGATAATGAACTGTGGTGATCCTTTGACACTCTCAGGGTATCACTTAGTTCAACAACAGCGGCAACAAAATCAGCAGCGCATCATGGGAATTCGGCTCAGAACAAAGTTCAAAACAGATAAGAAATCAAAGGATGAGGAAAGGATATACCTCATTCCAAGAATTAAGAACCCATTAGAAAAGCTATCAACACCCATACAAGTTAGGCACAATAAATACACCAGGACAGTGAAAGACACATTCAAATCATTAAACCCCAAACTACTGTGCGATTCTGAGCAAAGAAAACAATTTAATGATGTAGAGAGAGTGTGAACTCCAAATAGTCTAGCAGTTGTTTATTCAAAACAGAAGGAATTCTCTGAATGTAATCTAAGGAAGTTTGAAGAAGAGGTAACTATTGATTAGAAACGTACAAATCATGTAAAAAGCCACTGTTGTGGGTTAACTGCAGCAGGCAGCTCAACCCCACACAGCTTCTTACTCCCCCCACAGAGGGATAGGGAAGAGAATCAAAAGAGCAAAAGTAAGAAAACTCATGGACTGAGATAAAGGCAGTTTAGCAAGTAAAGCGAAAGCTGTGCATGCTGGCAAAGCAAAACAAGGAATTCATTTACTGCTTCCCATCGGCAGGCAGATGTTTAGCCATTTCCAGGAAAGCAGGGCTTCGTTACACCTAGTAGTTACTTGCAAGACAAATGCTACTAACTCCAAACATCCCCCATTTTCTCCTTCTTTCACCCAGCTTTTATTGCTGGGCACGACGTCATATGGCATGGAGTACCCCCTGGGTCAGCTGGGGCCAGCTGTCCTGGCTGTGTCCCCTCCCAGCTTCTTGCCCATCCCCCAGCCTACTCACTGGTGGGGCAGTGTGAGGAACAGAGGCAGCCTTGGTGCTGTGCAAGCACTGCTCAGCAATAGCTAAAACACCAATATGCTACCAACACAGTTTTGCTCACAAATCCAACACATAGCACCATACTGACTGCAATGAAGAAAATCAACTCCATCCCAGCCAAAACCAGTACAGCCATTAAAATCATTGAGAATTGAATCTGACTGCATAGTTCTAATTTTATGTTAAGTTGCAAACCTGAAGAAATCAAAGTGGCAGAAGATATAATAGATAGTATCTGAAGATCATAGTAAACCCAAAATAGCATCCAGTAAAGGACTAATCAAGTTTGAAAGGTAACTATGAAATGAAGAGACCACCAGTTAAAAAGCAAATTTAAAAGTTATTTATCATTCAGTCCATTGAGAATTGCACTATGCCTTGTAGCATATACAGAATACAAACTAGTTCTTTCCCAAATAAAGGTGTTTCTCTATGATTGTCTCACCTGTGATGACTGTCTGCCAGTTCCAATTAACCTCAACATAGAAAAAGGCTAAACTGAGGATGTTAAAATGCATAACTACAGGCGCATAAAGCCCTGTCCTTGGATAACACTTTTACATTGACTAGCATTCTGTTGGATTACAATAGACCTGTTTGTGCAAGACAGATTTTATGTAGACATCATGAATGACAGATCCATGTGTAATCAAGGTCTAATCCCCCCAGAATTACGGAATAGCTGATATGCAGTCCAATGGATTATTAAATTAAGGGAAAAACAATTCATCCTGCAGGGTTTAAGGAATAATGTAGAATAAAGAAAGTACAAGCTAAATTGAATAAAATTAACTAATTGAAGGGTATTTTAGCATAGACATAAAAGTAGAATTCTCCTCAATATGTCCTTCTAGCAAGAGCCCAGAAGGACAGGTTCTTGACCTTACATTGTTTCGCTTTTATTCTGTCAATTGGAAAGAAATTTGCTCTCTGGTAAATGTCGCAGATCCACAAGGATCAAAAGAAAACCACTGAACTATAAAGTGGATAGTCCTTGAAACCAAAGCGATCTGGATAGCTTGGTAAGGTGCATAGTAAAGTAATGTTTACTTTGATAAAGCGAAATATAGTCATACACCTTTAGTAACAGAAGAATGATGATTATACAAACAACAGGTTTTCTTCTGAAAAGCAATGATTCTTGGAAAAGCTATTGATATTTCAGTGCATAACCAGCTAAGATGTAAGATTTTCAGCAGAATCCTAAAGGTCTAATACAAATAAACAGAAAAAAAAAAAAAAACTCAAGTAGTCAAACATATTCAGAATGCTGTACCAAGTTTTGGCCAAACACTAAAATAAAAAAAAGTTAAACAGAAGAGGGCTCAGATATATTCCATAAGAATGGTTAAATGCCTGGACAATATGCACATGAGAATACATTAGCTCACTATGCTTTATTTATCAAAAACCTTATGGTCAAACATTTAAGATCAATTATTGCTCTGTAGATGAAACGTTTGGCAATTGGCTCAGTCTACCAGGCAGAAATATGAGATTAAATGGCTGGAAGATAAATTAGAATCAGTCAGAGACAAGGTTCAATTTTGTAACATTGCCAGTATAGGGGAAAACAGAAGATTTTTCAAGACTAATTGTCTTAAAGGTGGTGTCTTGAGGTGGTTTATTTTCTTCTATAAGATCTTCACCAGTTCAAACAAGAATTAATTCATAAAGTCAGACTAGGTGATAACAATACTCCCTTCTAGCTGCATAATCTGTTACCTAGATGTTCACAGCCATCAGTCACAGTATATTACATAAACAAATATTTCATTTAATGAGATTTTTAAAACAGAGTTAATTTTGGAAAAGCAACTTGGAATACTTATTTTTCCTTTAATAATATAGACTTTTTGTCTGTATTTTAACTTCTTTGAATTTTTCTTCTTATATATTCTTCTTGTTTCAGCTTAGAAAATTAAATATAAACTACTATTACAAATGTAATACTTTCTAAATATATTATACTGCTAAAGTTATCTTTTTATATTTTTCATCAAAATATCACCTATCATTTTTATATGACTTATAAAATATCAGTAATACAAACTTCCATTCGCAAATGCAATTTCTTATTGTGATCCAATTTTTATCTAAATGAAAAATAAATTATTAAAAATTAAATAAAAGTGATATAGTAAGAGTATTTCAGGTAGCATTAGTTGGATCATAACGTTCTTAGACTTAATTACATGCTGTTCCTCCATGTCAATTTCACATAATATACTGTCTCATCCTCTCTACTTTTTTATATGCTTCTATTAATATTTAACTATCAAATATCTTTTACCAGAAGATGTTTAAACATTAGACAACTAGGAAATAACCATTCGTGTAGCTACTATAGACTAAATTATATTCCAAATTGGAAAGCCCTTCTATCTAAGTAGTAAATCTGCATACACCTTTGCTAGATATATTTGTTAACAATTGGGTTTAGATATTCTCTCAAACAGTTCAATTCAGTACCTTGCAATATTATTTAAAATGTTAGGTAAATGTTAGGTATATTAATTTCACAAGCTTAGCGTGAAATGTGCTTGAATACTGTGTTAAAATACAGGCTTAAGACTGCTGTCATCTTACATATCAAAAGATTTTGGCCAGATATGAAAATTACCTTTATATATCTAAAATAAAAATAAAAACAGTAATATCTTAAGAAAAGACTGTGATTCAACATAGGATTAGCTTCTCTGTAGGTCTAAGATGAACTCACATAACCACAGGATCATAGCAGTGAGGAAGATCACAGCATCATTTTCAGCTCTGTAAATGTTAGGTCCTAAACCTTCCATTTATTTAAAATGCTATGGAGCTTCTGCAGGACTAAAAATGTTTTTCAATGTTTCTGACTAAACAACAAGTAATAACTTTCCTCCATTTTTGCAGAGGCTGTTTTGCTTAGTTGTAAGATGAGGGAGATAACCGTTGTCAGCCTGATTTACTATGTTTTGTGTCTTTCCAATTCGTATTAAACAAATAAATACTAATGAACCCACCATCCTCACTCTAAACATCTCTTCTGCTTTAAATAATGAAAGCATTCTCATTTGTTTCATTCTCCTAAAATATACATTTGTAGCTTCAATGTGAAGTTACAGCTTTGTATGCCAGTCCTACGGGGCCAACTCTGCAACGGCGACAGAAGTTAAATGGAAGCCAGAGATGGAGCTTGTAATTCTGTTAAGTACACTGGAAGCTTCCAAAAGTGTTAAATCAATCAATAAAAACAACAGGACTACAATCTAATTTCAGCAAGATGTCATTCATTGTTTTACTTCCTTCAGAAAGCCTGCATTTGAAATTACCATCTCAAAAGTTGCTTTTAAAAATCTTCGTGATTTATCAGCACGTTGTTACTTGGCATTCAGACCTGACAGCCTCTCTGAAGAACCATTACAGACATTCATCTAGCTCTTCTTCTAGTAATTCCAACCATAACTCATATTTGTTACCATACTGGCAATCACAAATGAAGCCAATTTTCTCATGGTAGCGTTTACAGAACAAGTGATGGCTGATCATATGTAAAATATCTTTAGCCAACTGTATAGTAGCAGGTGATACAAAATTCTTTGGAAAAAAGAAAACAAAAGAAGGATACAGCAAACAGAAAACTCAAAGGGAATACTTACTCGTTGTGAGAACAGAGCTGTGGATTCAAAGAATTAAATCTAAAGCTAGCTAAAAAGACAAAGGAATACATCTTCCAGGGAAACTAACACGGAAGTAGGCACATGTTGAAAATGTATTTGGAAAGTAATTTATTGTCATTTTATTGTCTTTTTTAAAATAGAGTTCTTTTTAGAAACAGGCAGAAATACTTGCATTTGGTCTAAATTTGATGGGAAAGCATATTGCCTAAAGGTTTTGAGAACCATCTGCTCTCCAGAATTTAAAAACACGTTTCGTATCTATGCATTACTGTGACATCTTGAAGATTCATGCTGTAGAAATACAGTACTAAAAAGGTTTTCCTTTCTTCTCCTGAATAAACATTTAAGCCAATCAGCATGACAGAAGGTGCATATTAGACAATGTTTCCACCATGGAGGAAAAGCTATTGAAATAACAAGATCCAGATGTTAGACCAAACTGAAGTTTATCATCCTCAGAACCCCCCAAATTGTGTCTGATGTTTCATACGATTGCCTAATTTGCAAATGTGCATTTTCTCACTATGTGATAGAAAAAAAATACACCTGTCAAGAAACCTGTTTTCCACATGCACTGAATGACATCTGTAGCAGCTAAGCATCAGGGGAATCCAGATACCATTAACTTTTGAACATGCCTTGCTCTGCACAGCTTCCTTTGGAAATCACCAACGCACACAGAGTAAAGATGCCCAATTTATTTATTTATTTTTTTACAGAAACTATAGTTAGATTGAGGGGGGGAAATTGCTATGGAAGCCTTTCGAATAATACATTCATAGATTGTCTTGCAAAATTTAAAATATTTAATTTTCAACTCTGGGAGTTTAGAAGGAATTAAATTTGTGGGTAGGGTCACAGGACTGGACAGTCTGCTTCAACAATGAAGCTCAGTAACATTTATACCACATACAGAATGGCATCTTTAGAACTTTCCTGGTGAAATATATTTTTGCTATCATCTTATAAACCTTGCAGTAGACATCTAATTCTCTATTAAATCTGACAGCGTAATTCTCAGGATCTCCTAATTTCTCTATCAAAATCTCTCTCACTTCAGGTGAACTAGGAAGCCTGTGCCAGTGAAATATGCATGAATATACCAAAAACTAGTGGAAGACTATAACTGCCCAGGTTATACCCAGGTTAAACCTGGGTTAAACCCAGGTTTTTGAAAGATATCTGAAGATCACTAATATTTACGAAATAAAGATGCCCTAGAGATAAGACGAGTTTTGTTTCAGGAAGCATGAATTCTTTTTTATTGTAATTTTCTGATATGTTGCACAAGATATTATGACCATACTCTCAAAGGTAGTATAACTTCTAAGATTTTAAGTGTCACAATACATTTAAATATTGCACAAGTGGATTTTAACCTTATATCTCATATGCAGCAACATCCAGTCTTCACCACTCAAAGTCAATGTGACAGTTCTTTCAAACCCACAAGTTGAGCCATTGCATTTAGAATCTGAAATTCCAACACTGTGTTTCCCTCCCCATCTGTAAAATGGTAACAATACTCTTCTTCCTGTCATTTCTAAGACGTATCCAGGGGAAAAACAACAACAAAACTAACCATGATGGCTACAACAGTTTAAAAAAAAAAAAAAAAAAAGAAAAAGCACAGTCTTTCTTTTACTAAGTGACACTTTTAGTTGGGAATGACAGGGCTTGACTTTCAGAACTTCCCTGTCATAGTGGCTGCATTACAGACTCATTTTTCACTGTAATGTAAGACGGAGTATTTCTACCAGGATTTTATCTGATGGCTAACATCTGCTTTTGTGAAGAACATCTCTGCAAGATTCGTAGGGTCTTTCTGTGACATCTGAACAGAACTTAATATTTTTCATCCGCTACATAAGTTTGGAGTAGGAGGTTTCTGGAGAAGCAAGCTGATATAATGCTGGAGTTAAGCACATCTAATTATCACAGGGTATATGATTTGTCACATTAATTCTTTTCTTCTTATAAAAACTGCTGAGATGCTTAACTTTAAAATGCAATGCAGGTATTACACAAGTGAATTATTTTACTTATTTTCCATATATTCTAGCTGAATAGCAGTTCCACTATAGTTATGGTTGAAAATTGCTTACTGTTTAATATACAGCCATTCAAAACTCCCCAAAATCCACCTGCTGACTCAGTGCTTTAAAATTGTTATGGTTCATGGTGGTGGCCAAAATATAGGGTAATTTGGAAAACGTGCTCTTCAGATACAGGTCAGCTCCCCCCAAAATGAGTTTGTATCATCTTTTTCTAATGTTTTTCTCATTAATTCAGAACTTAAATGATGGATTATGGTATGTATTTTCCTTATATTGAAAGACATACTATAAAACAGTTGAAGTGAACATTTAGAATCACGGCATAAGAAAGCGATGCATAAACTGAAATATACGTTTCAGTTAACCTAGGACTTGTTCAGCTGAGGTTTACAACTAATCTTTTCAAAAGTGGCAGAATAGGTCCTGGCATATCTCTGGTGATATGATGTTCCAATCTATCCATATCAGTTTTCTGGGAGTACTGTGCGCATGGGCTAAATCCAGCGATGTTTTGTCTGAAATTCAAATTTAGGACTTCAGTGTAATATTTTAAACTAGTGATTTACCTTGGAATTACTGTAATGAACATTAATTAATTATAGAGAAGATAGGGTAATGCAACCACGTGATTTGCGTGACTGAACTGAGTCTGGCAAAGAGAAAGAAAACACTGTGTCCCTTGGTTAAGTTATCTCAAGTTCCCTTGCTAACATGAACTGCTTGGCTTTTGTTAGCTCCTTAACAGCTTGGTGGCAGAGCTCAGATACAGAGAATGAGGAACAGAGCAAAAGAATTCAAGTATAATACGTGATGAAGCAGAAGAGGCCTGAAGTGTTGTAGCTACGTTTGCAAAGAATACATGTGTAAGCTCTACCATGCGATGGCTCAGGCAATTCCAAGTAACAACTTCTTGTTGTGCACATTCACTGTATTTTTGAAAATCTATTTTAACAACTGTAGAGTTGATCAACTGAATCAGGCTGCATCATTTCTTTATCATCTCTCGATGAATCGAGTAACATCCTTTAAAAAACATCTAGTCTCAAGGAATTCGCAGATGAGAACAAATAGCCATCACGCACATAAGAAATCAAGCTCCAAGCTACCTATGACCTTCCTGCCCTTTATGGTGATGGCAGTACACCATTGTACAGCTGTGGGACACTGAAGAGATGCAATGAGCAGCACAGGCCTAGCAGAGGGACAGAAATCAGAGATCCTGGTGAGGAGCTGAGGGACTGTGTGCTGCAGGTTCCTTCCAAAAAGGATGTGTGTGGTGCTGCACTTCCCGTTTTAAGGTTTGAGCATAAGTGAAGTTGTGTTCAAAAGTTTATGACTTCCCCTCATTGATCTTAATTCTACATTAACCAAGATTTGTGGCACTTAATTTGTTTACATCTTTTTTAAAACATCTTTTCAAACTCTACACAACACAGATCAACAACCAACTAGAAAGCAAAATATCAATGGAAACAATTCTTACATTTACACTTAATTACAGCAATACAATAATGAAGACATCAGTTACACAAAAACTGGAAATTCACAGCTCTGAGAAGAGTAAAGACCCCAAAAAGAGGTCAAGAAAAAGTGGTGCCTTACTAATATGCCACTCTGAACTGCTGTGGCCTGATAGTGGAATGCAATCCTTAGCAGAGAATTTTCTTGCTCTAGTAGTCTTAAATTAAACCGCCAACACCATTTTAATGTATTTTTGTGATGTGAAAAAAAGAAGTGTCTTATGTCTGAAGAGGAAAAATATGGTTTAAAAAATTTTCTGAGCCAATACCTTTCGAAGGTTTATCTTGCCTCTCCAAATGTCTCACATAGAATGTAAAAAAATACAGACTAGAAAATGCCTTTAAGTTAAAAAGGGATTTGGATAGACAACTATTTTTTTTTATCTTTGTTAATGATGCTACAGCCAATTACAGTCGCTGAATTATTTGTTTTTATAATACTACAAACTAATTCTGTGTTGTTGGCATGTGGGTCTGCATTCAGAAAAAAACTGAAAAACCTCAGAGAATACAGAGCCTGCATTATTCCCCCAAAAATCCATTGCACAAATGACTAAACATACAATTCTTTCTGTATAAGAAAAAATATTTCCCATCTCAGCTTTCAATGTGCAACAGTATCACTGAAATAAAAAACACTGCAACAAGATAAAACCCATGAAAGAAAATGTTATACATATTTCAGGGACCTGTTTATCCATAATCAAAGAAAAAACAAAAAAAAAAACAGTATTAGCAAAAGAATAAAATAGAAATTTTATGGAATTAATTCCTGAAAAATCTCTAAATCTATTTTTATATGCAATGTGTTTTTCAGACAGCACATTCAAACCAGCATAACAAAGATCATACTTGAATATTTTATTGCTCTTCATCAGAAACTTTTTCAAAATCATCCTGGCATACAAGAAAGTAGGAGTTTTCAAATGGATACTCCTACAGAAAACAGTGAAATGAAAAATTCATTTGCTACAACTATATGACTATTTTCATCTTGGCTTTTCTCCTTTGTTCTTAAATGAAACAAAGGAAAAATGAAAACCAAAAAGCATTTGAGCATACAGCAGATAAGATGAGACAAAAGGGAATAAAGGTAGAGGTAGATTTGCTATTATAAACTAAAACTCTGTAGTAACTCTACAATGTTCCATAACAGGTATTTGTACTAAATCAATGTCCATACATTAAATCCCTAGCCATTATGGAGCACTCTTTCAGAACGCCTTGTGTACAGGAATTCATATTTATCTGTTCAATTAGCTCCTCCCACTATTCATGGTATCGTAGCTTGCTTGATCAGTCAATACGGCTACATTCACAACTGTTACCTGACAAAGGCATTACAGGTATACATACAGAGCAGCGAAACTTTAGATTTATTCTTTTTTCTTTTTCCTTAACCTTTAGGATTCTTCTTCTATCATGCACTGCAATATACTGTACGAAAACATCAGAACCGCACCGAAGAACGTAGGAACTGAAGAGCATAACCGCACTAGATCAAAGCACAGGTCCTATCTAGCCCAGGGTCCTGTCTCTCTCACTGGCCAAACAGGGAGTGTTTGTGGAATAGTGCTACTTACCTGAATACTCCGTCTTCACCAAGACCTACTGAATTATCTCCGGTTAAGCCGAGGTTACCATCTGGCTGCTTTAGAAGCTTGCAAGAGTAGATCATGGTTAGGGTACTTTGCCCTTGCAGTTGATAGGGGCAGTATCTCTGGACAGTGCTTTATTCTAGACATCACGCCTCTGGTCTTACATGAAGTGAAACTCAAACAGAATGAAACACTCTACCACATTACCTATCCCCAGTGCCCATGGTGAAATCACTTCCACTTTATTTGCATTTCCTCATGCTTCTTTCTATAACTAGGAGATTTATAACTTTCTCAGTTAACTATTGAACGAGTTTTTGCAAAACAGCTAGTATGAGTCAATTGATTGCTGCGGACCAAAAGGTTAAGTATTACAGAACAAAGGGATGAATTTCTATACCTCAGCACTTATAAGTGATGAGTGCAGAGTAGAAAAAAAATAAAGCATCTTTCATCCCATTTTACTAAACCAAACTTGAAAGTGCTGTTCATTTCCAACAGTTGCTTAAAAAAAAATAAAGGACCATGTTTTTATGACTGAATTAAATCTAAAGAATTTATTACAGAAAGAATCTATGTAAGACTCCATCTTATACATTTATTCATATTTAGTTTCCTACAGTGCAAAAAATGGCATGAAAATAGTGCTGCAAATAAATCTCATAGTAAATGTGCCAAATTTGCAGTAATCCAGTATTTTCTGAATGCATTGTATTCTGTAGTGCATTCACTTAATTTAATAATTACTTAAAATTAAAAAACTGAAATCATATACTGATATTGAAAATTTCTGAACAGTTACAGTTAGCTGACCCTGCTTCTTGCAGGAGGTTGGACTAGAGGGCCTTTTGAGGTCCCTCTCAATCTAATGATCCTACAGTTTAGTAGCTGTTACTTATCCTGACAAGAAACATAACATCACATGAATTTACCAGATTTTGAGCACAAAAATAGATTCACTTTGATGTTACTACATTTAAGAATCATAGAATGGTTTGGGTTGGAAGGGAGCTTAAAGAATACCTAGTTCCAGCAGCCCCCTACCACGGGCAGGGACATCTTCCACTAGATCAGGTTGCTCAAACCTGATGCATGCAACTCTCCTTCCTTGTAATTTTTTTTTTTTTCCAGTAAATAAAACTTTTTGTCTTTCCATTTATAAGAATGTCTGAAGAAGTAAAAACAGAAGACAGGTAAACCAATATATTAAACTTTGTATATCAACACTATGAATCTAGCAGCATTCCTAAAAATGAAGCAATTTTCAATGCCATGTGCAGGGATATGACCATGAAATTCAATTTACCTCTATAGACAAAACACACTATGGATGTAACAACCAAGGATATAAGACAAAGTGACCTGCAAAGAATAAAGTAACTCAATCTCTTTGTCAGTGCATACATTTCACTTTTTAGAAACTACTCATATCCTACCTTTCTTCTGCTGTATTTGCATTAGTCTCCCAGTCACACCAAGCAATGTGTTCACCTGCTTGCTATTCTGTTACTCAAGTGTTCTCTCTGTTAATTCCCGAACTGTCATTAGCCACAGCAATACACTCCATTGGAACTGATGGAAGCAGTAGTCGGTTAAGCTTAACCTCACAGAATTCAAGTGTAATAGCTTTTTGCTTCATTTAGGTCATCTTCACATGCATGTTAACAAGCAATATGATTTTTCTGTAACTGGTTTTCAAATAATTTTGCATACTAAGAATCTTTTCCTAAAACTGTTCTTTTCTAAAAATACAGTCAGCGTTACTGATCCAGAAGCATAGCTTTCAAGTAAGCAGGGAATGAAGGAATATGGTGAACCTACTACAGAAAAGAACAATTCACTAAGAACAATAATTCCAGAGCACATCAAAAAAGGAGTAGGGGGAAGAGAAGATTTAGGAGAACTGCAACTATCTTATTAAGGCAGTATGGTGAGTAACTTCATAAATTGTTGCTATAAGTTGGTCATAGTTGATAGAAAGATATAGATGACAGAATATAGAATAGTATATGAGTGGCTGTTTCTTGGGGAGTGATGTGATAGAAGGAAATAGAACAAATATAACATAATGCCTAAGGACCACAGAAACTTTATAACCATTAGGCTGAGAAGTCTTCACTTACAGATTCCACAATACTGCAATAGAACCACAACTCTATACTTTAGCAACCTTGTGAAAGAGGACGATGATTTCTGAAGATGTTTAAAATAATGGAAACTGGTAACATATGTCATTACTTGGGTGTGTTCATATTTATTTTGAGTTTGAGTACTGAAAAGTTGCCTTATTTCTCTGTAGACACTCAATCAGCTAAATAGGATAACAGCAACTATTTTAAATTATTCATTTGTCCTTAATGTTTCATTACTTTGGAGAATAAACCAGAAATAGAACGCTTCAACTTATGATGATACACAACATGAATTAATGCCACTGGCAATAAAGCCTTTTCCTCTACCATGAGCACCTTGATAGGACAAAGAATCAGCAGCTCATCTCACCACAGAAACATGAAAAAATTAGACTGAAAAGCATTAAGTTAAAAGGAACATAGTAACTAAAAGTTCAGACAAGATACCATCAGCTTTGACTGGAAGAGATGTCAAAGGACAAAGGTATAGAAACCTTGTTGGTACTAGAGAACTTCAGGCTACGTTGATGTCACCAGAGAATTTTTACATTCAATACTTCCACCAGAGAAATGTATCGCATGTACTGACCGACTGCAATGAAGCGCATCAGAGATTTAAAATCTGTCATTGCGAGTCAGTAGCACTTATTACCCTGGTTTTGGTACAATCTCTCCCCACCCCTCCTAAATAACAGAGCTGTAACAGTCGTGCTAAAGACTTTCTGAAATGTATCGCCATCTGTGCCTGCCAGTACTGCAGCTGCTTTTTGCTTAGGTCCAGTATCTTCTGCTAACAACATTCACTGTCCCTCTGTTGACTTACGGAGCAGCAGTCACAATTCTGAGGACTGACTCTGGGCTTTTTCACTGAGGGCACCAGGCAGCTCTCGCTACGTAAGAATTTCACATCTGCCAAAGCACTAGGAGTCAAGCGGCCTTCCTCAAATACACCCACAGCATGAGTCACAGAATCTTCCAGGGAAAAGCCAAAGAATTCAAAAACTTACTCTACCTGATAAGTTCTATAAAAATACACTCTTCAAACTTCTTGTCTATAGGTGAGAATATTAGAGATGTAGAAACTTCATGATGTTGTTTTGATACTCTGCTGAACACGTTCAGGCGTGAAACCAGTACGGTGATGTGAGATGAAACTTAATAAATAGAAAGGCTGCCTGTCTGAAAGGAAAAGTCAGGGCTGTTCTACTTTTGCTCAGTGTCTCAATATGATTTACATCTAAGGGTATCTATTAAAAACCCTGTTGCTTTTCTCTTTGATCTAAAGGTGTCAAGGAAGCATCTGTTATAACACACTGCCTATTATTTTAAAAATCTGAATTTCCTTTGAATGGAAAATCAGATAGAATGACATCTTTTTTTAATGTATGACAAAAATGCTGTGTATTAGGAATTAAAGAGATCAAGACAGTTGACAATAAAGACTACAAAGGACTGGTAAATCAATAGAATGAATGAAATGTATGAAAAGAAAAAAACACCACCCACCATTCTTCTTAGACAAATGTGGCAGACAACACAGTAGGAAAGAACAGAGTAAGACAAAACAAAATAAAAAAGTGACTGCACTATTAAAGAAAGAAAAACTTTGTAGGTATCAATTGACTAGGATCATTATTCAAAAACAAACCACAGTATTTATTTTACTTGTCAGTAGTCTAGAGAACAAAAGAAACCTGAACACAACCAAAGATCAACAGAGTAAATTCTTGTAGAACTAGATTATGGGACTGAGTGAAGGTTTATTGATGAAATTGAATGAAGAATGGAAAACAAGTACACAGACATCAGCATCACTTGCAGACTTGCAGTAGAGAAGATAGATAGTGAAGTGCACGGATAACTTACAAGGCTTAACTATCAAAACATACATAACTATTAAAACTCACTAGACTCAGTTTTAAACAAAAATTTAAAGTACAGCTCATAAAATACCATAAAAAACAGCTTAAAATTCTTCCCTGACATTGTTCAATGTCTGACATTTTTTTCCAAAGTGCCAGAAATGACTCAAAAGTTTAAATTCCATTAAGAGTCACTGGAGAAATATCAACATGTTTCCCTCGCAAAAGCCTATTTCTAACCCACTAAAATTAGTGCAAGTTTGTCTCTGATGCTATGTAGAAACAAAAAAGAGCACTGAAGGTGACATGGTCTTCATGACGCCTTGCACGTATATGACTACGCAGGGCCCAGTACTAAGATGGTGACAATTAGGATTTGGATATTAAGGTATACACACAGCTCCTGACACTCAGTGGAGTAAACCTAGCATATTTCAAGATCTTCAGCTGAAAAAAAAAAAAAAAGCAAGCAAGCAAACAAACCCCCAAAAATAAACAAACAAATAACAACCTATGGATTCACCTTCCTAAATTGGAACCAATTTAATTTGGAGGGTGGATGGGGAAGACAAGAAGAAATAGCCCAGTGAGAACAACTGCTATCAGTCTCACCTTTTGCCATTTCTATGTGCAACTATTAACAAGTCCACTTGAAAACATGCCTTCATACCTCTGCCAGGGCTGCTTGACACAAACGATGCTTATGTCTGTTTTCTGCTCATCCCTCCTCCACTCACTTGATACACGTGCTGCCTGCACTCCACTCCTGACTAGTCATTTGGATTGTGACCAAAACCTGAACAACCTTCTTTGAAAAAAAACCTCCCCTAAAGCACACTTACCTAAGTATAAAGCAGATATGTTTTTCTTTCATTACATCAAGACCTGGATAGTTCACCTACAAACTAATAACCATTCTTTCCCATGGCAAAATAAATAAACCTGGAGATACCAAGCAGAACATTCCCAGAATAATTGAAGATTTTTTTCCCTTTTGAACATTTGTCAACAAGCAGGATTATTGAACAAAATAAGTTTCCTTGACAGAATGATTTCAGCTTTTGAGAAAATGTATTCTGTCAACAAGACAGAGTAAGGATTTGACAAAATAATGTGTCTGAACCACTGAAGTGTTCGAGTTTTCTTCTCAAGCATAACAATGAGAGGTTGCGTGTGTGCACACAAAGTCAAAAGTAACTCTTTCAACACTATATACATGTTTTCTCCTCAGGTATCAAAGTCAAAGACAAGGTCTGACAACCTCTCTAATGTCTTCATATAATGAGCCATGGCCAGAAAGCAACATCATTTACAGAGACTGACCTCAGGACCCTTAGATAAATTCCTTTCTAAGCCAAACAATTAGCAAAGAATGAAGCAGCAAAAGAAAAGGACAGCAACAGCCAGAGTACATAAAAAATGAATCAAAAAAAAGAAAGAAAGAAAGAAAGAAAGAAAGAAAGAAAGAAAGAAAGAAAGAAAGAAAGAAAGAAAGAAAGAAAGAAAGAAAGAAAGAAAAAGAAAGAAAGAAAGAAAGTTACACGGTTAAACCCTTGTCCTAAAATTGTCTGAAGGTACTGGCACTCGTCTTACCCAGAACTCTGCACTCCACATCTGAAGCTCTGCTCCTGAAAAATAGCTGGTAAGCTTCCACATCAGTCATGATATTCCTGCTAAAGCTGAATTGCCTTTTAGGAAATTATTTGCTGGAAAAGCTATGGGGGAAGAGGGAGAAGGTGGTTTCTAGTCTTATTGGTTTTTACTGAATTCAGCTTCTCAGTATAGGACTTCTGGCAGTAAAAACATCCAGCACAAACTTCTAAATCAAACGTGAGATTTAAATACTTCATTCTTGTCCTCACTATCAGATCAATGTTGGATGCTGGTAATTTATGGATACCAATATAAAAGTGTACTGATAGAGTCAGCAATGGAGAGAAGCTAATAAAGAAATGGGGAAAAAGGAAGAACATTATTTACAGCATGCTTTGCCTGCACGGGAACGCACTAACCATCAATATTTTTCACTGGGATTTGTTCTGCTGGATATACCGTATTTCCTCATGGGTTCCAGTAAGGGGAGTTAAAAAAAAAAATGAATAATATCAAAAACTAGGCATTACAACTGAACAGGATTTCCTGAGTTTTCCTACTGTCTTTATAAACAACTTCCTATGAAATTACCTTTTACAATTGAATTAACTGAAATAATTTTGATACTTAATGTGGAAGTTCCTCATGTTTATTTGTGCTGCTGCAAGAGCAACAACACATTTTAAGAGCCTTTCTCTAGACTACATCAGTTACTTGTCAAAGGTTATTGATTTCTCCACTTCTGCCTTCGTTTTGATGTTAAATATGCATTTCTTGCTGTCCACATGTAAACCTGGCATTAGGCTTCAATTAAGGTCTACCTTTTTTGGCATGTTCTGCACTTATTAATGAAACAGTCAAAAGCAAAACAAAATGCGTCTTTCCACTGGTAATCTGGCCTTGGTGTAAGGCCCGTCGGTGGGTTTTCCACATCTTTCATTCCGATGAAATAACTGGATCAAATTAGATGATGACTGGAACATATGGCATCAAAATCCAGGTACAACTTGTTTCACAGCTGGGGTACAAGTCTTGACAAGTTTTGCTTGTAGCAATCCTACCTAAGCAAGTAGCGTGTGCTAGGTACTGCGACACCCTTTTCCAAGTCAGGCACTGGCAGAAGTGTCTCAACTTTAACAGCTGACTACAGTGAAACTGGAAGCCTTGTTTTTTGGAGCAAATTTCCAAATTTCAAGATACACTTAAGAGCTCTCCAATGTTCCATCAGGGAAAACTTACATTGTCAGCACTGAACGGTTGAAATGGTCAAAAGGCAAGAAAAACATGACCAAAATAATATAGCCAAAGAAATCAGTGCAGGAAAACCTCAACAGTACCACAGGCTATTTTTTAGGAACTTGAAAGCCTCGTGCACCAAAGCAGAAGAAACAGACTGGGCAGTGTGGGAATGGTGTGAGGCTACCAACAAATTAGAAACCAGGTAACAAATGGTCTTTACTAAGATCAAACTTCTGGTCCAATTTCAGCACTATAGTCTGAAATAGAGCCTTCAGGCTCATCTCTTAAAAACAAATCCAATTCAATACAGGAAAATATTACTCACGGTTAAACAGAAATTTGCTGAATTACTGAAAATGCTACTAGGTTCTTCAAAATACAAGGTGTGCAGATGTGTATAAATACATAATACACATATACAGTGTCTAACCTGTATAGAAAATAAGCAGGTGTATATATGGTATGTTTGAGTCTGTATGTACATATATATATACACACACACACAAACACACACAGCCCCCTAAAGCAAACATATATTTGTTACTTTCAGAAAGAACACGTATAGGTGGATAAATTTATTCCCAGAATGGTTCTTTCAGTAACTCTATAATTTCTCCTGAGGTTTAGCATTCTCTGCCCTATTACTTGGAGGAAAAAGACCTGATGAATTTCAAATTCAGTAAAAGCATGTTCTATACTGTTCTTGCATAAAGAATATGACGTTTGAACAAAAATAAAGTCTTTTTTAAGAAAGTTTATACATTTATTACATAAATATTTTGAAGCTTGTTAAAATATTAAAGAAATAAATGCCATAGTGGAATGCTAGACTCCTGCGCCAGTTTTTCGTGTCTGTAAATTTCCCTTGAGGTCCCGTAAGTGGCACTTCGGCAGCCTATGTTCTTAAAGCCCCCAGGATCTTAGAATTTAAGATCAAAAGATCTTTTAAAGAACAGTAGGTGCTAGAAGCTTTTAATATATAAGATGCTGGAAACATTAAAAAAAAAGAAAACAAACAAAAAACTAGCTGCTCCTCACCCCATCTAGCTATATATCTCATGAATCCCGTGAGTAGGTTAATCTTTGACATAGCCTAGAGCTACTTTTATTGTAAGAAGTTAAGCAAAGAACGGTGTACAACCTGCCACATACCAGTCTGGGATGTAGAGTGGTTTGGATTATAGCAAGCTACAGCACACATTAGGATTTCCATTAAAAATAAATAAGGTCTTCTCAACATTTTTCTCCTTAAGAAGGAACAACAAAGGATGCAGACACAGAAGTGAATATTAATCTTCCAGTTTAGCTTTGTACTAGGGTATGCCACAGAGCAAAGGGAAATAACAAGAGCTAGTGCAATCAAATAAGTTTATACTGGCACATGGGTGGCTTCTTATCATTCAGATCAAAGGATGCGCCTTACTGGATCAGACCATCGGTGTGCGTGTGATCCTCCCTAGGAGGCTGACATCGCCATATAATATACATCTAACCAATTGTGTGCTTTTGCTCAGAAGCCCTTTGAAAAGTCCGTTCTGATTGACTGAATGCTTCTAGCTACACGTTCCACAGCCTGATTATGTAGTGCAGCACTTCTGTATTTCCTTCTACTTGTTTTTAATTTATTTCTCTTTGCAGTCATAGCACGTCCCTTTGTTTTCCAACCACAGGGCAAAAATTCTCCCCTGGCATAGCACCCATTAAAAACATCAGAACTCTGAACATTATCAATTAAAAAAAAAAAAAAAAAAAAACACCACCACCAACTGAAAATCTGATGCCACAAAATCAAAACAGCTTAATCATTATCTATGGAATAGATACACATTAATACACATTCCAGATGGACTGAGTTATTTTACATGAAGCATTCTCTTCATACCATTGCCCTGCAGGTTAGGCCAAACCCCATATTCAAAAATAAATAAATGAAATGCAATTTCTCCAATACATTCAACAATCCCTATGGTAACAGTAAATGTTTAATGTAATTTTTATTTTAGTCTGACATTTTTAGCATCTCCATTATGTGTTTATGTGGCACAGAGAGATAACACCTAGCGAGGATGAGCAGATCCAAAGGAATATTTTTCATTACCTTTAAGGAATAAAAGAACTGAAAGAACAGTAAATAACATAAATGCTCTCCAATAAAAAAAGCGTTTCTCTGAGGAGCTACCAACACGCAATTCAAAGCAAAGGAAAACAGGATATTCATCCAAAAAAGAAAAATAGTTACCTGTCCTGGATCATACTTTATGTTTCCAGAACTTCTACATACAGTAGGCATAAATCCTATTCTTTTACTCCATGGAGAGGAAAGCTTGCATGCAAAGATCCTCTCCACAACTGCAATGTAACATCTAAAGATACCTTTCACTATTTGGGTAATAACGTTTCATCTAGAAGAAAATTTTCATTGCTCCATTAGAAGTTGGGAAAACACCTGAGCTAAGAAAGAGCACTGTAATCCTCTCAACTGAATTTTTATTATTTTTTATTTTTGAAAGTCTACAGAATAATAAGAAAAAACATTTTATTTCAGTCTTTCTGTTTGACAGCTTTTCTGAGGTGGCCATCTGCATTAGTTCTGCACGCCTGCCAGCTGACAAGTTGTATTTGTTGAGCAGATAATTGTAGCTGTTTTATTTTCCCAGTAACACACTATCACAAAACACAAGAGCGTTCAGCTTACTTTGGATATGTTCTTCAATATACAGAGGGCACTGAATAATAGTGAAAACTGTTTTGCCTGACAAGCAAAGCATGAATGTGTCACATCAAATACTTTGTCTTTCTCAGTGCTCCTTCAGAACAGATAGCATTTAGCCTTCATATTTACAAGACAAGACTTGCAAAGATAGCTGTGAAGAGGTCATATTTCAGGTACACCTTTTTAGAAAGTTTTCTTCAGATTTAAAACTTCATTTCTAAAGACTCTAAAACATAAAATAAACATACATTGCAACTCGTACATGAAAAAAATTTGAAAATTCGTGGCTTTTTATTATATCATGAACAAGTTATCTCGTCAAATATTATCCTCTACAAATACATCTGTACTTTAAATGAACTCTTTCAACATTGAAATTCCTAGGGACGATTTTTAATTATTCTGTTTAAGTTATATTGCTTTCCAGAAGTTTTGATCGTTTTGCCATGTAACTTACAAGGCGTGAAACTCCAACAAAGCTGCAGTCTAGATGCTGTTAGGATAAACAGCCAGCTACTGAGTTATTCAGCCACAAATTTTCAGAACCAAGGTCTAGAAGTCATTTGAGTGCAGTTCCACAGTCACTAAGCTAACTTAAAGACAGGCTTATTGCTGACATTTACTTTGCCCTTTCTTAGGCATTTCTGAGCCTACACTTGTGCCTAGTATTTGTATGAGTCCAGAGAAACCACTTTAGGAAGTGAAATTAGCTCCAAAATGGTTTCTTTTTCCATAGGGTCAGTTTTCACGTAATCAGCTCCCTGAGCCCTCTTACCACACAGTGGCCTAAATGCCAGTGCAGCTCAAGGCAGGAATGCATGCTTGGCAGCAGATGGGAGGACTGGACCCTGCAAACTAGATTTAGATCAGTTTACACTGCCATTTGCAACAGAATCTGATAACACGATTCTCTACCAGACTGTGAAGTGAAAACTCTTTTTTGTCGTTGTTGTTTTGAGTATTTGAAATTTTGAAAAAAAATTGTATTGGGCACCAGCATACATGTAGACTGAAACATCATGTTTAGTTCATCAGAACGGGAATACAATCAATGCTGCATATGAAAAAGTTATGCTACTTCACAGAACGGAATTAAAGATCGCCCTCAGTTTGGGCAGCTCGTTATGATGGTCACATGTACTGCCACATAGAGCAATTCTTCTTCTTCCTTCCATGCTGGCTACATGTGTTATTTAACCAACTGGGTGGGATACCAAGGGGTATATTGTAGATAATAAAAAAAAGAACCTTTAAAAGAGGGATCTGTAAACATGTAGAGGAGTTAAAAATTAGGACAGCTTGCCACTTAGATGTGGAAATCAGTAATTACTCAATAACTATCCCATACTCATAGGAATGCAAGTCCTGACCAAAATGCTGTATTTCTTATAAAGAAAGGAAAATCTTTCATAAAGAAGGAGAGGAAGAGCATCTGAGCTGCAGGCACTTAAATGGAGACAAAAGGAAGAGGAACTACAGAACCAGAATAAACGGCTGTACACAAATGGTTGGAGGCATGGAAACAAAACAACAATGCATACTTTTGGCTAAACTACATCTCACTAAGCTGAGCTACTAATACTATCACAACACTAAAGATGCTGCATAAAGCAGCACGCTGCAGGTAAAAGACTTGATTTACCAGGGTACTCCCTACATCATGCCTGTTCTACTCCAGTACCTGTAGAAGCATCAATGGGCATGACTCACTGCTGCCTGACTTATGGTCGGCACTAGGGTAATTTTATTTGCTAACAAGATGTGACGATATCACAAAAAAAAAAGAAATAAGATTCATTACGTACAAGCATTGAGACTTATGACTTGCCCCTCTCTAAAATCAATGGCAAAATTCATCCACATCCTTTTGTCAAATACTGTTGCACTCCAACTCAGAATTCAATTTAAAAATATACCTTTTAAGTCTGTATTTTCTACTTATTTTCTTTGTTAATCAATCATTTACACATCAATGCTATGCCTTTATAATCCCATTATTTCATCTTCACTGATTAGCTAAGAAAAGTTCCACTTTGACTGCAAAGAATAATTGCTGGAACTTATTAAGAAAACTTTTGATATATAGTTCAGATTTGATTTTTCTTAAGATCAAACCTATCATGAGTTATCACATCAAATGCCACATATTAGCAGTTAACACTTTAAGGCTGAATATTGAAGTGACTAAAATACATGCACTTGTAGCAGCAGACATACATGTTTATCACTTGCATGCTGGATGGGCCATGAGCCTTCTGTGTCAATGCTCTAATCAAAAACAAAAACACGAAACAGTGCAGTGCTATGCATACACACATGCGTAAGCACACATAACAGTAGCCTTCTTTTATAACCTTTTTCTTTTTAAAAAAATTACTTATTATAAGCTGATTTTTTATTTTTCTGGTCTGTTAAGGCAGAAATGAAATAATTACATTTGCTAGCATGAAATTTGGCTTGAGAAATCAAAAAGAATAAAAAGCAAGGGCAAGAAATACGGGGGTAAGATCATGTTGAATCTCTCCCTTTCTGTGTCTCTCCTTCCATTCTTTACAAAGCGGGTTATTCCTAGTGCAATTAGAGCCAGAGAATTTTATAAAATAGTCATCTTTCCAGGAAAAAAAGGGAGATTCATCTGCATTTGAGAAAGAAACAGGTGTAACAGCTGAAGGCACAATACATCAGGAAAAATAAAACAAGCATTTGTTCAGTCTTTCAAGATCCTTGTTTGAGTGCCTAAGTTTCTGCCTTTAACCTCTCTCTTTTTGTCCAGGTTGGTTATCACTGCATGTCTAAACAAGACAGTATCTTCCTCCTGACTGAGACTTTTTGTCAGATCAATAATATCCTTTATGTTTAGTACATCTTCATTTTTTAATATATAAACAGCATTAATTTGGAGGAAAACGGACTGAGTGCCTGGAATCTCATTGAGATTTTAAGGACTATATACTTAGCAAGGTAAACAGTATTTCACAGAATGGGCTAACACCTTGAACAAAACCAGTACGAGGCAGAAAGGGAATAGAAATGGAGATGACAAAAGCCTACAGGGAACTGACTAAGTTATCTGGGACTTCCATGAACAAAAATCGTTTCTCTGAGGAAGGGAAACATGCAAAACTACTTAAATTTTAATCTGAATTTTAATATTTAAAGTCAGACTGTCTCAGCCACTTCTTACTAGAGAGGGGCTAATGCAATGTAAGTACAATATTAGCTTAAGAACAAACAGTGCCAGTTAAATGCTTGGCTCATAACTAATCTATATGTATTCTCTTTGCATACAAGAAGCCAAGAATAAAGGAAAAAGATGACCTTTCCAAGTAAATATGATAGTACACTTTAATTGCGGAGACATACAAAATTACAGCTATGGTTTTGTAAATTACTGTGTATAATTAAATTGACAAAGACTAGCATTTACTTCCTTAAAAAAATTATACTAATATACATAAGCGATAAAATGTACTTATGCAAGTAGAACTACTAGAATAGTAGAGCACTAGAACTAGAATACTGCAGCAAAATAAAATGATAAATTAGAACACCACGCAACCGTAGAGGGACTCTGCCCAATTTTGACAACAGTGGAGGGACAGAAAGGGACTTTTATGTCCCTGTTCCACAGCTGTGTAAAAGGTCAATGTTGTTACAAGCACTAGACTTCCCAAAGGGGATGAGCTAAAAAGGAACTGCAATCACACTTTTAGCTCTACCCATTTTCTGAGACCAGAGTACAGTCTATGAAGCTATTTTTCAAGTTATTTCTAAGAATACTACTGCCTTACATGCTCCCGGTCTTTTTCACAATGTAAGAGAAAAAAACAAAGATATGTGGACACAAAGATGGACAGCAGTTTGTGCAACATATTTCACTCATTTTCCAGTAAACACAGGAAACTCAGCTCCCATTTGTGAAGTACAAGGCTGTACCAGGAGAAGTAAATCTACTAGCACATATGCAAAAAAGTGGTACAATTATATTATGAAGTAATTATAACTCAGAAGAAACTTTTCTGAAGTTAAAATTTCTAACAAAGCTCTCTTTCTTCTTTCGCTGTCAGCTTGGAAATGAATTTAAAATTACTTTGTATTTATCTGGTGCTTGAGGGGCTGAAAATATAAATATTTGTTTTAAAGATGATGCTTATTAATAGATATTTTACTAAAACCAACAAACACTAGAATGACAGGCCAGCTTTGATTTAGAGCAATACCATAAATAATCATCAGGACAGAGAATTAGAGCCATGTGTTTTCCTAATGAGCATGACTAAAACTGGAAGATAAAAATATTCTGTTGTAATTTAAGGGCACTTCACAGTACATTTGCTCCTATTTCAGACTTCCATGATAAAATCCCAGTTTATCCAGGAAAAGTCTCTTGAAATCTGACATCAAAGAAAAAGACAGGAGAAAGACCAGAATTCCCTTTGTTCACTGTGTGAATTGAGAATGGAGTAGATGTTTTAAGGATGTCTTGCTTGCATGATGCTTTCACAGGTTAATACGAAATCTATGGTATTTAGAATACTTATGTCTCCTATATAAAAAAATACCAGAGTAATATTATTAACTTATTTTTGCCTTCTTTTTTATATTCTTTTCTCTTCCATCCAGAATTTGCTGCCTTGTAGAAATTTTGACATATTTCAGTTTTACACAATCTCACATGTTTTCAGAAATACAGTCAACAGGTGTAAACAGGGTCAGTTTGTGTTCACATAATCTGTCACACATTTCAATAAGAAGCTATCAGAGATTTTCCTTCAGACCTTTCTTAGGCACTTGAACACATGGCAAATTCTAGTATTTTAAGCTCCCTGTGAGATTTTGCTTACTATATGAGTTAATTTAGTATGTTGGACACAGCAAATACGGTAAAGCATCACCTACGTGAAAAGGAAGTCATTAGCACAGTCAATGAAAAACAGTATCTTTTGAGAAACTAATTCTAATTTACTTTGCAAATTATACAAAGAGACAATATGTACCAGTTTTGCACCTTCTGTCTTCGGTGGCTAAATACGGACATCACCATTCCTCACTTGCCTACAGATACTGTAGACAGGAAAAGAATATTTCCAGTGACATAGTCCAGATATGGAAACCAAAGCATTTCATAAACGTTGATTTTGTTAACATTTAAATACATTTCCACTTCAAATTCTTATTCCTATTCTACATTGTGAGATCATTTTTCCTAACACTTCCTAAAAAATTATTACAAATAATTTCTCCAAATGATTTCAGAATAGAAATAAAAAAATGTTTCATATCAAGTTGTAGACTGGGAACAGTTCAATTCTTTTCAAAGCAAACAGTTGATTGGAATTCTGATACGTTCTTTTTCTGTAACATAAGTTCTAATATCTGATTAATTATCAATGCCTTAAAAAAAACACAACTGTTTTTGTTTAGCTCTAGTTTGGAAATCAAACATCTTGGTGCACTTCTGTCAATAATAAATAGATACTGGCTTAGTCCAAACAGATGGTAAATTTAGCACAACAGAAAAAACAGAAATGTGAAAACAACTGATTATTCTGACCAGAGGGAAAAAAAGTGTTTTTTTTTTTTTTCTTTTTTATTATTCTTTTTGATCCAAGCAAGACGTTTTACTTTCTTCTTGTTCACGTAAAAACTTTATAGTAATTCACTTTGCTTTGGAATTCAAAAGAATTCTGAAAACTCGGAACACAAAACAGATAACAAATCTATTTTTCACCATTTATGCAATGCAATCTATCATCCACCATCATAAATGAAAAAAATATGGCACTGACCCAAATCTGTCTTTTTTAAGGAAAGGAATAAGGCAATTCACATGTGACTTGTAGCATTCCTCATGTTTGTAACTGAAATATTACTATGAGCTATTACTTTTTTTCTTTTAAGATGAATAATGGCAGAAGAGCTATGTGACAAGTTGACAAGACAGAAAAGAATCATTCTTTTACCCAATTTTATTTGACTTGCTAACCATGTAAATATACTGTGAGCGCAGTCTTGCACAACACCAACCATCCTCAACATCTACTATGAAGAATCCTACCACTGAAAGCAGTAGCAGCAGAAAGCACTTCTTGACTGCCTGAAGCGTTTCACGTTTTACAGTAACCAAGTCCCAAAACCTGCTTTGGTGATATGTGAGTTTCAAGCAAATCAAATATCCAACAGTGCAACACAATCCCGCACAGCAAATTCTCTATTAATTCTATATTAAATTCTCAGGGACCAAAACAAATGAACATTGCTGAAATGCTATTAAACCAAACTTATTCTGGAGTACTACAAATGGAAGTTGTAGCATTTAGAAAATCATTTTTTCAGAAAACAAAATGGCGATAATTTTCAGACAACGATTTTTGCTGGTTTAGATGTTCATAAAAATAAGGGCAGCATGAATTTTAAGCTTTAAACAATGTTTTATTTCTCTTTATTAATAAATCCTTGTGAAATAGGTAGTAAAAAAGTCAAAATCAATCCTTACCAATTCATTTAGTGTAAAATGAATTCAAACTTAAAGAAATAGGATCCTCAAATGCCTCCTCCTTATATTTTTGAGTACTTCTAGTTTAGGTTGGGCAGGACTTTTGACAGAAGAACGATTTTCTCCACTGAAAGAAGATTATTGTATGATCAGGTATTTGAAAACTGTCAAGAGCTAAGATGAATGCAGGTTAATGGAAAAGCAGAAAAATGGTCCCAAATGTCTACGCATCCTACCCAAAGAGAAAAAAACAAACAAACAAAAAAACAAACAAAAAAGAAGCTGAATACTGTATTATATGCAAATAACATGGGAGAGAGTGTTTCTCACCCTTGGGGAATGTGTACTTGGATTAGCAGTCCTAAACACTGAAAATGTTCATCTGTATTAATATGGGTTCTGCAAAAGACCTATTTTAAGTGTTGTAAAATGGAGATAAGCTGTTGTAAAGAACATGGGAATCTGTGCTTTGTTTTCTCTTAACAGCACTTTGTCACTGACTTGTGGAATCAAAGCAAAGATTAGCAACATGTAGAAGGGCATATACAAAGTAAACCAGTCTGAGAGGCAAGAACTGGGTCACCTGCTGTCAGCTGTGATGAAGACTTCTACATGCTACAGAGAAGAAAGGGAAAAATACCAGTAAGGTATTTCAGTGGGTTTAGAGCAGCTGACAAACTTGCTACATGGAGAAACTCCTTCCTGGAATCTCACCAAAAGCAACATATAACCTGATTCGGATCTGCACAGACAACGCCAAATTAGGACTTCATTTAAAATTAAAATGAACATTTGTAATTTCTTTTTTTTGTTGTTGTTAACAATCACAAGTTGTTTCTTGATTCTACCAGCAAGGTTTGTGAGACACAAGAAAAGGTTTGTAGCAAACTGCCCCAAATCACATACGTTAAAGGCCGGGCTGAAAACCATTTTCAATCCATGAATATTCTTATCCATTTCACAAATTCCCTCTGACCAGGTATTCTCTTAAAACTTACTGAAATTTATCTTAAAATAAACTAAGCCACAAGTAGTAGATAGGAATGCAGAGATTAAAAGTCTTGGGATGTTGGAGGCATATTCAAATGCTTGGTCTCAGACAGAATACAGAGCCTGAAACTAGGGCTGATGAGCACTATTCTGATAAAACAGAATCACAGAACCATTTAGGTTGGAAAAGACCCCCAAGATCATCCAGTCCAACCTATAACCTAACACTACCACGTCCTCCACTAGACCATGTCACTAAGCTCTACAGCTAAACGTCTTTTGAATACGTCCAGGGATGGTGACTCAACCATTTCCCTGGGCAACCTGTTCCAATGTCTAACAACCCTTTCAGAGAAGAAAATTTTTCCTAACATCTAACCTAAACGTTTTATTGAAAAATCCTGTCTCAATGAGAAGTCAAAATTGCACTCATAACACCTTGAACTTTTCAAATTCAAAGTAAAATTTCCAAGGAAAGCCTGTCCTAATTCAAAGCAACTAGATTTAATTGTAGACTGTAAATATCCAGCAGAGACATAGCAAAAGCATATTGGCCAAGAAGCTCGTAGTCCCCTAGAATGGGGGACAGTGATTTCTTCCAGTGACTGAAAGCATCACCAATTGTTATTAATTAGGGTCCTTTTATTTACTTATTTATTTTGCATTTCATAAAAAAATGTATTACTATGCAGTATAAAAACAATATATTAGCATTCAGGTAAGCGCCTTGTAAAAAAAAAAAATCTTGCATTTTTGTTCATGCACTGTCATCCAACTGGGAAACAAACAAACAAAGAGACCTAATCAGAAAACTATGCATTAACCCTTTGCTTTTTATATAAATTACATATGTGTGTATATATATAAGCATATATAGATAGTCAGCAACACTTCCAACAATCCACAACACTTAAGAGATAAGCAGCACATCCAGTATATGAACGACCAAGCCTTTCTATTTGTTTTGTGTTACAGAAGAGAAAAAGAATGTAAAATCCTTTAAAAGAATTCATTTGACATTAGTTTTTCAGTAATTCTGTGCTAGCAAAGGAGAATGTGTTCAATCGTTTGGATATCCTAACACATTCAGTTAATTTTGCATTCACTACTACTCAAAAAAATCATAATTTTATGTTTGTGCTGCATCACTTTCAAATTAATTACACTTTACATTGACTTTTTTTCAGGCATAATTATTAGCCCTCAAAAAGTCTTCTAACAATTTATACTTAATTAGCCTCTCTCTGACATAGTCTTTGGTATTTCAGTTGACACACTTTCTAAAAAGTTACTTCCAACATACCTAGGTATCTCAACTTCCTGTTACCATTCTATACTGCTTTTTTCCAGATTCACATTTACACATCCTCTTCACCAACTGATTGGGTCATCTGAGCAAAGATCTGCAAGATCAAGGAACATCATATATATTCTAGTGCATAACAACGCACTATGAACAAGTAGTTACCAGATCCAGAACGACAGCCCTGGGATGAGCAGGTTTTGCCGTGACAGCCAGTGCTCTTGTGCAACACCCAGCACAGGAACAGCTACCACCATGATGGTTCTTTAAGGCAGCCACAGTGAGCTGAAAATACGTGACTTTGTATGCACTCTTATTTTAGAAAAAAATTCTTTGGCTTTAATGACAAAATGCAGGGATGACAGTAAATACAAGTCCGGTATCCTTAGTCTTTTAGGTCAGCTATTATGTTATTCAGAAAACACTTTCAATGGAATTCAAACCAACCTTTGAATACAGTAAGCTCTGGTTGTAAACATATCTGTTCTCTTCGTTTGATTCTGCCTAATGTTATGATTGAACAGAAAACGCAGAAAATTTTCAGCTATACATGAGAAGGTATTCCCAAGAGAAAATTGGGGAGAAGACAATGACACCTTCTCTCAGTAACCTTGACATACTTTGGTGTTTTTTACTTTTATATAAATTAGTATTGTTTTATCATTAAATATTGTCTATTGCTTTTTGATAAACAAAATGGCTTTTAATACCTATTGTTGTTAGTGACTCGTAAAACTTTCACTTTACTGCAATACAGCTTGAGATTTCTCAGAGGCTAAGGGAGTGCTCTTTTACTAAGCCTCATGGTCCAGACTGGGAGATGCTAACGCAACAGTCCATCTACAAGCAGTATTTTTGATAACTAGTGTTCATCGCATGCTCTTTGTCCTACAGCAGAATAACGAAGAGCAGAATAAAGACAAAAACAAGATGGTGACAAGATCTAGTAGACAAACTCTTTAAGGGCTACATAAGACAGCTCCTGATTCTTATGAAGAGAGTTACTTCCTGAGGTTTAGACAGCTGTTAAACAAGATTATCACAACTCAAGTCTTTCCACTTTGTACTAGCTTAATCAAATAGATTATACTTCATCCAAATATTATATTGTACAATACATAGTGCATATATGTACAATTATCATAGTATATACTCATGTAACTATCCATTAATAAATAAGCTTGAAATTACATGTATGAGAAAAGAGTGTTTCTTTATGACAAACACCAAGAAATCACTCAACTGAGAATGAAACTTGGGAGTGATATGAGGGAGTCCAATTTTATCTGTGACCATGTAACAATCTCCCCCTCAGTGCCAAACAAACAAAAAATATTAAAATGTGCTACACTTTCTTGTATAACGTCCTTGGCTCTACTTTTCGCTTTGTCTCAGAAGACTGCAGGGCAGCAGCAAGCATTAAATTAGCAACTGGGGTCGCTGCACCATTAAGAGCGAAGGCTGCAGCAAAAGCAGGAGAGTGGAAGCACTATCGACTGAATACTTTCAATGTTGATATGTCCTCAGCACCCTGCACAGGAGCTGCAATCAATTACTAGAGCCTAAAGGCTGGAACAGCTCTGTGACCTGACCGTGAATTTCCTGAACCCCATGCATGCCACTCAGATAAAACCATTCTGTATGAGAAGCCATGCTCTGCTTGCATCCATTTTCCCCCCAACACACTGCATATTTCAGAAATGTAATGAGTTCCACAGGTAGACCAGCAAACATTGCAAACTTCTATTACTCACGCATTAAGGTATAGCTAATGCAAACATTTCTGCATCCAGAAAGGATGGTATCTATACTGAAATGGTTCTTTCACTCTATGTGTGTGTGCAGTATTTTCTACTTTTACATACAGTGAAGTGAGGAGCACCTCATCACTTTCCAGTTGAGTTACCAGGTATTTTATCATTAGTTACTTTTGATACTTGATAATGTAGGCTACTTAACAAAATTAGTATTTATAGAGAGGTTACTAAAGGCTTGTCATGAAACATTTGATGAATTGTCATTGTGTTTTGTAAGAATGGGATCAGAAATTAGGTACAAACACCTTTTCTGAAGACAATGAGAATCACTGAAATAGATATCATTAAATGCACTTGATAGTTATCATTACGCTTGTATTTATTTTTAACTATCCTACAGGAGTCCTGATTTTCACCACTAGGAGTTAATATAGGAGATTAAAAAAAACGAAAGCACAATTTATTAACAGCAGTGAATGAAATCAGCCACAGTCCTATCCCATTAAAAGCAGAGATGTGCAGGATAACACTTTCATGGATGACAGCCACAGATACATTTACTGAAGATCTTAGTGGTCACAGAAAGCCTAGTATCCAAAGGAAAGCACACTGTGTTGCTCAGTTTTATCAGCATGTTGGTTTCTTATTGTGCATTATTGGGAAGACCAAAGAAACTGTTAGTGAAGCAAAAGAAAAATTTCATCTATGAACAGAGCTCCAGTCACTCAGAAAATCTGTTCACAAGCGTCTTTTTTCCTTTCTGTAAATTTTTGCAAGGGCTCAACAAGCCCTGCATGTCAAAAGCTGCTCCTCACTGCACATCCCCAAACCCAGAAGCTGTTAATGCCCACAGAAGCTTTCTGGCCCAGGCTCCTTATTCCACTCCCTTCACATGGCACCCACCTCTCTAAACTGACTAGCAGCACAGCTGTATTGGGTTTTCCTCCTCACTTACCCCCACTTCAATTCCTGCTCTTCTGATTACACTCCTACTGCCATTTACTTCAAATCTCTCTTACCTACTGCTACTGAGGTATAACATGACAAATCCATCCAAGAGTAGCATCATTATACTTGACACTGCAGTTAAATACACAAACAAAAAAAGCAATCTGGCCAAATTAATATTTTCTCTTTTTGCACATAACAGCGGTGAGCAAAGCATCCCACATGATCTCCATAAACCATCATCATTTATTTAAAAATGGTAATATCAATGCCAATAACCAACTTCAAGGACACCATTTTAAGAGCTGAAGTATCCACAGCATCTAAGCAATTTGTATAAACCAGCTAATTATATCCTTCTGTACCTATAGAGTGCTTCACATTTTCAAGAGTAAAACTCAAAACTCATTGTAGAGTCCTATATGTTCAGTTATTGGTGTAATTTTATTAAGAGGAAAAAAACAACCAGAATAGATTGCAAACATTTTATTTAGTCTGTCAGATTGGGATCGCAGTTCAACAAGTAAAATTGTTTACAACAGCTTTCCAACTATATGGTTTACTTCCTGGTTTTATTTGTAAACTTCATACTGAAGTTTTGTGGCACTGATCAGGATAACAAAAATTAGTCATTCAACACTAATTAGTGTTGTCCTGATAAATTATACCTGCTACAATCCTCTGGTAAAAGCGATAGTCAGAATAACTTACTCACCAAGTATCTCTTCGTAGAGAACACACTAGTCTCCAGGAAAAGAGAGTTTGTAGGTACAGGGGTATCTCATGAATGATAGCTTCCCGTGAACCTGTGAGGAAAAAAAAAAAAAATCAGATATATAGATGTCCTTACCAAAATTTACCTTTGACTGACTTCCCTGGAAAAATTAGTTTTGGCCATTTTGCATTCCATATTGAGACCCACTCTTCCTGTACCACTATATTTATTTAAAACAGCAACAACAACAAAACCCCATAAAATAGTTTGTGGTAAAATCCAAGAAGAGTGGTTTTTATTTCATTTTAATTTGAAATCTATTCTTATTGAAGATGCCTATAAAATTTAATTTAAGAACCATAACTTATATCTACAAATTTTAAAGCAGTCTAAAGAATTTTATAACAGAGATAGAGTTTTCTATTAAATTGCACAGGTTTTTAAAGTTTTATTGAATCCGATTCAAACTCTATACAAGACTATGAAAACAATGTTAAAGGGTTTTTACATAAAAGGAGACTGTTGGAATTAAATGTCAGCATGTTTCTGATTCTTCCAAGACTTTCTCTTTCATATCACCCGAACATGTGCTAGCCCCAACATAAATTACTTTCGCACATGAAGTAATGTAAGCCCATGCTTACATTTCTTCATGAGAGACAGAGTTTAAATGAGTTTAATGCTACTAGTTATTTTAGAATACGGGATTATTTACTTATTTATTAGCTACAATGACGATCCAGGTCAGTTTTGGGAAATGCTGACTATATAGTTGTACAAATAGCTGCTTTACTGTTACAATAGAGAAGAGTTTGCTACTACAAAATCATAGTCAACGGAACTAAGCTCATAACTGAAATGACTTATGTTGTTATAATAGCTGAAATGAAAGAAAATTACTGTAGCACATTTGCAACACAAAAGCACACTTTAAGTGCACAAAACATTGATGATGACATTTTTCAGACAGTAATTTAGTTTGTTCTTTCGTAGTAGTTATGTTACTGACAATCATTTTTTAAAATAAGGTAATATTTAGGGAATAAACATGCAGCTGCACTTTCCACACAGAGCAGAATGAACAAAAACAAAGACATTGAAACTTACAGAAAATCCGCAACAAGGTCATGTAAGCACATGACACTATTATCATTATTTTCTTTTTGTCTGGAGCAGCATCAATCCATCCTCAGGCACTAAAGATTATCAGACAATTTTGCTGACCATTGCTATTGCTTCCAGTGTGCAAGTATCTACTTTAAAAATATTTAATCAGTGTAAGTTCTTCTTCTGCAACCTAGTTCTACAGAGAAAATAAGAAGGTTGCAGTTTAGCTATTCTAATCCTACCCATTTTAACAAACATCTGTCCTGCATGTTTATTCTAGTGTAACAGCTGGCCACACAGTTACTTTTTTGAATCTCCAGTAGAAAAGAATGCATTTACTCTCCAAAATGCACATTCATTTTGAGTAGTGCAAAATCCTGTGAATAACAAATACTCCTGTAGTAAATCATACTATGAAATTCTGCAAGGAGGAAGATGAATGTACTTCTAATGAAGAAAAAAAAACCTCCTCCCAAAACTCAGAGAATATGCATGTTACCCACTATTTCAGTTTTTAGAAAAGTCTATTGAAGTAGCAAATTAATGCAGGTTTGTATTTTAAGCAAACACGTTAGAGACATATACATACTACATATGCATCATGCATATGTACCAACACATGCAAACTTTGCTGTAACACATTTAATATATATATGCATGTGTGTGCATGTTAATATATGTAGGTTGGTAGATAATGTGTATTAGCTTAAATTCTAAGGGTGACTCCAGAATGTTGTAGCTACAGGTGTTTGCACAAACACTGTCAAGCCCAACGAGCCTTAGAAACAACCCAAACTATACTCCATATTGCAGGAAATAGCTGCTGGATAACAATACCACAGTATTTTAGGCCTTTTTCCTTTCATGCTATATTTAAAATATTACCAAGAACTTCTTTTGCACCTCACAACAAATCTTTGTTTCAATTTCCTTCTCTGCTTCACCCATTCCTCCCACCTTCACCTAACTGCATCTTTTATTTTCCTCTTTTCACCCAAGAGAGGCAGCACTACTTTATTTCCTCTCAAAACCTGGATTTTCCAGGATACTTATTCAGTAGCTAGGCTACTTGATGCCGTACTAAACCAGTTGATTGGACGAACAGAACTAATACTTACGCCTCTGAGAACAGAACAGGTAGTTTTTCTAAAAATATATGGGTCTGTTTGATTGCAGATTAAAATCAACTGTGGAGCCAACAGCTTCCTCAGAAAAAAATCATCACCCAAGAAGAAAAAGGACAACATCTTTTTGTGATATACAGAAGGAAGCTAAAGTTTCTCAAGAGAAACCCAGAAAAAAGAAAACCTGAATCTCACTGAGACCAGCTATCATGATTTAGGAAGCCAAAAAAGATGGCAAGCATCCTAATTTTTTAATTTAGGGTGAGTGGTAGTCATACTTCAAGCTCTTTGAAGCAAGTAGAAGAATCTAGATACTCAGCCTGTTTGAAAGTTTGATGTTCCTGCATCACTTGACTGCAGGAACTTTAGCCTTTAGAAGTACATCAAATGTTCCAAACATGATAGTACTATGAGACATGGCCACTCTGCAGTGCAGTTCAGCCATGTCCTGACAAGACAACTTACTATCATCCCCAAAGCTCTCTTCACCTTCAAAGATAGTATCAGAATAGCTTATCTAAAAAACAACCATGCAAATAAAAATTTGGAGCTTATGAGAGGGTATCTCTTGGTCGCCAATTTTAAGAAGTTACTCAGTAGGAATGAGCAAGATCCAGAGAGGATATGCGTTAGCGTGTTTGGTCAAGAATTTTCTAGAATGAAACAGGTATGTCTATTCATTTCTGATCAAATGATTCAAGGGAATGAGAAATGAAGGATAAGGGAGAAGAGACATTACAAAAGATGCTTGGGACAACTTTCTGAAAAGACAGATTACAAAAGTTATCTGTAACAAGTAAACCTAAAATGCATTTCCCCTCACAACAAATAAGACAAGGAGGGCTTCTAGAGTTCATTATTTTAGAGCTAAACAAATTATCTGGAAGGAGCGGCAACTTCTAAGTCTGTGAATGTGAATATGCTTGACAAAACACAGGGACCCTGAATACCTGAATAATACAGAGGAGGATTTTATCTTGGACATTTCAAAATTAGCTAGTCATCTGTCAATGGTTCTGCTGACCTTTAACATATACTGTCCAACAAAAAATAAAATAAAAAAATCTAACGAATGATATGTGAGAGATGTAGTTATAACAGGTATATTGTTGACCTCTTAATTTGCCACTGGTGGTATAAGTCTATTCTAACATTTTTTACGTCTTTTGTTCTTTTTCCCCCTTGCCTACATTATACTCCCAGAATAGCTAAGATCGTCAACATGATTTGAACCTCAGTCATCCACTTACAGTACATAAACTACTTTCCCTTTTTTACTGAGATGTTTTAAAATGTGAGGTGAAGATTAATGAACGTGTGCAAAAGCACTTGGATGGGAAATCTGGGTGCTTGGCATTCTTTCGGGAAACAAAGACCAGAAGACAGATTGTGTATGCTACCTAAAATTACAATAAATTACAAACTTAATAATAAGTTACCATCTAGCAACCTCTTTACTTCTCTTTAGAAGAACATCTTTTCAGTAGGAAGCGGAATTATACTGAGGTGCACCCAGCCATATCACTGGAGGATAATGGATCTCCCCCTCACTACGTACAATGGCATTTGTCATGTAATTACCATGTTATTCTCAGACAGTTGTTACTGCAGAAGCAGCATACAACCCCATAGGTGTTCCTTTGTTTTTCCTTGCATTGTCAATAGTAAGAAAAAAACACCACAAAAAGTCTACGTGTTCTGAGAGAGAGCGATGGGAAGACATGTTTAGAAGAGGTTTAAAAATGACGGGAGCTCTTTCAAAAGAGAAAGAGCAAAACTGATTTTTTTTAATTATTTTATGTAGCTGTTAAGATTGTTACAGGGGGAGTAGGGTGTAAATGAAACCTTCAATTTTTAAGACAACATGGTTGGCTTAAATATCTATAGAAAGCAATCTGGCATTTCATTTGATTCTAATTGTAACTGAAAAGTGTGAAGAAATAAATAAAATACTAAGAACAAAAATCTACTTATCTTTGGTTTAGGGGTTCACATACTGCAAAAACTAAAAGTATCCAAAGATCCATGGCTGTTGTCATACATCTGCTCAGCTTAAAATGTGAAATGAGTCAGCAATTTCAACCTAACACTTACTTTTCAAGTATCCCCATCACAACTGGCACTAATTAACCTTGCAAAGAAGTGGAAGAGATTAATTCAAGTGGAGTGCCATGCTAGAACAACTCTGCTGCTTCTCTGTTAGTATAGTTACAGCCCTAATTGGCTGTGTAAACCCTAATTGGGTGTAAAGACTGAACATTCCAGGGAGAAAAACCAACTTCTCCCTTTCTGTTCACTCTCAGCAACACTTGGAAGCAGCTTAACACATGTATTTGTGCTACTCATGATGAATATGCCTTCTCAATATTGAAAAGCTTTTATCTTCTAGGAGTATCTAACAACATTTAGAAGCACTACTCCGATCCAACTCGGAGATTTCTCAGTCTTCCAGATGAAGAACTGGCCATTGGGTTGTGATATCTTTTTACAAGTAGCATATATTAACTGGGCACCCTTTCGAATATACATTTTTATTTTGTCCCTGGGACAGAGTAGCTGAAAGGCAGAAATGCTGCCAGTATCAGAACTGAGTCCCTCACCCTTTCCTTCTGAAGACACAAATTCTGTTGCATCTACAACATTTTCCACTCCAATAGATTTTGTCTTTCAAGAACTACCAGAAAGAACATCAACAAACCTCCACACTCATCTCCACACTCTGAAGAGGCAGTGTGGTCCCCATTTCTCCTCTACTGCTTACACTAAAGCTGAAGTAAATTTTATGCTGTGTCCCAAAATGCTGAGTCTGATAAACACTCGAGATCACAAACCTGTCACATGTACAACCTAGAATTAACACCCTACACCCTAGTGAACGTGTACAAAACCTTACTGGATTAACAGCTGTTTCTGCTACGCCTTCTACTCAACACATCCTGTACTACAACTATTACCAAATGAAAATTTGAATATGCATTTTAAAAATCTTGGACACAAAACTGTTTTTGACAATCTATTGTTGAACATGAGAGTATAAATTAACCAAAAAGCTTTTACCATTCTACACTGGGGGTATATGTTCAGGTTTTGGTAGCAGCGGTGCAGCCGCAGGGCCTCTGTGAGGTTCCAGCTGGTCCCAGGCCCCAGTGCAGGGCCTGGCTGCCATGCCACGGGTGCCACCGGGAAAACGTGTTGGAGTAAGGGCAAAACATTGCCCAGCAGTGAGGAGTGAGGGCAAAAGTGTGAGAAACAGCCCTGGGAACAGCCAGGCCAGAGAGGGAGGAGGTGCTGCCGGCACGGCAGTTGCTCCCCTGCAGACCCTGCACACGTGAGGGACCCCACACTGCAGCAGGCAGACATCACCTGCAGGAAACTGCAGCCCATGCAGAGCCCACACTGGAGCAGGCTTCTGTCAGGAAGTGCTCAGACCCACACTGGAACAGGGAAAGAGTGAGAGGAGGAAGAGGCAGCAGAGAGGAAAAAATAGGGAAAAAAGGGGCAGTGGAAGGTGTTTTAGTTTTTATCTTTGAAATCATACATTTTTAGTTGGCAATAAATTCTATCAATTTTCCCCAAGTCAAGTCTGTTTTGTTCATGGCAGTAATTGCTAAGTGATGCTCCTGCCTTTGTCTCGGTCCATGAGCTTTTTCATCCTATTTTCTCCTGCTGTCCTTTAGATGAGTGAGACAGTGGCTGGATGGGCATCTGGCAGCCAGCCGAGGACAGCCCACCACACCAAGACAGCAAAGCTGTTACAAATAAAAGGAACATAAGCAGGTTCTGGAACAACACAAATTCACAGTTCAGCTGCTATTTTTTAGTCAAGCAAGAACTGCAAGAGGAGGAAGGAGGAAGAAGAGAACTAGACAAACGTTGATTCATTCATTTTTCCATAAAACTATGTAAAATTAAAATCATATTCTGGAGGAACAAAGAACAGCCAAAAACTAAATAGAGAATGAGGTAATAAGCAACCCAGAAATAGATCATGCTGGAACAGCCCAATCTCTTTCATTTCATAAAATAATTCATTGTCTAGAGAAAAGAAATGCAGTAAAATCTTATCTCTTTGGACTTCAGTGAAATATACTACGCAATGTAAAGCATTTTGTTTGAATGGAGAATAAGTGATACACGTGTTAAAGGGGTGGATAAAAGGAAAAGGACAGTGTTTTCTGTTTTCTAATGAAAAAAACAGATATTAAATGGTCCTTGACGTCAAGATTTAATATTCAATATTTCATTTTCAATCTGGCTGCAAAATGCTGGAACTTTTTAATAAAACTTGGTAATAAAGCCATAAGTCATCATCACCACAAGGAAAGACTAGAAGTATCTGTAAGAAGATTTGGATGACCTTGAAATCGTGTCTTGAAATTCAGTTGCACAAAGCGCCTGGAAATACATATTTTTTCTCACCAAGCAATGGGCTTATCCATTGGAAATGACAAAGGTAAAAGACTGGATAAATCAGTCAACAACATCAGGCAGTTTTACAAAAAAAATACATGACGCTAATGGTATAGGGTGATAATTTCCAAACCACATGAGTTTGCACCTAGATTAATATGACTTCATTTCAATTTTATGCAATTCTAAGCACCCATGTGCAAGAAGTATTAATTCAACAACTAAAAGCAACACTATATGCCTGCCACTTTGCACATTTGCCAGGTTTTTGAGATAATGCATTACAGTCTACAATTTTCTCTTACAGCATCACTTCTTCACTTACTCTGTGTTTCTACCTTGACAAAAATTGCTTATATCAGCTAAATATTTCCAAGGTTTTCCGTGCTTCCTCAACTACTATCAGTTTCTTTCCCCACAGTATTACATGGCAGTCCTTCAATTGGCTCCTGTTGCATTTGACTCACAGCAGAATGTTCCTAGAGTAAAGAATTTATGTGTCAGAACAGATAATTAATCCCAAATCATCTTAAAAGGTCTTCAGCTTTCATTTTTTAATCTAACTGAACAATTTACTATCTCAATTTCTGGTCACATCTATGAGGGAGGACTTAAGAGATTTACATATGCTTTTACGTACATGTGTACAAATGAGCCTCAGCTCATTCACAGGAACACTGCAGAGCAAATTCCTGTGGGCACCAACACAAGGGAGATGTTGATAAACTGGAGAAGGTATAGCAGAAGGCCACAATGATGGTTAGAGGGCTGCCGTATCTGTGTGAGAACAGGGTGAGGAAACAGCATATGCTCACCTGGAGAAGGCTTAGGGAGGAATCTCACTGTTGTTTTCAACTGTCTAATGGGTTATAGAGAAGATGAAGTCAGACTCTTCCCAGAGGTGGACAGTGAAAGAATAAGAGGTAATCATCCTGTGCTGCAGTTAGGGAAACTTTGAGCAGGTGTAAGGGGTAAAAAATAACAGAAAGTGTTTGACCCCTGAAAAGGGGCTCAGAAGCTGTGGTATCTCCATCTCTGCAGTTTCAAAATTCATCCAGAGAACTTGAACTAACTTCAAAGTTAGCATTGCTTTGAGCTGGCTATTAGAATAGATAACCTCCAGGAGTCTCTTCTCAACCTGAATTACTCTATTATATACATATATACATACTCATGCATATACAAACCTTTTCGACTAGAGCACCACACTGCTCACCTCACACTGCAAAATAAATATAGATTCACAACATCCCAATTTCTGTTGGCCCAGAGAATGACCCTGAATTGTTACCATTAGTCTCTGCTGCACACTCCCAAGCAAGATGTTCTTATTCAGGAGGATTATCAGAATCAGTAATGGCCTTTGCTCCTGCATGGATTTATAGTATTTGCAAGTATAACTTGTGCTGCATTGAGATAGACAGAGTAAACAAGGCCATAACAAAGGAGCAATACCAATGAGTTCTGGTTATCAATGTCAAGCTTCAAAAGAGAAATTTCAGTGCTGAAAAGATGAAAATCTGAACAACTGGGACTAAACAGAGTTTCTCATTAGAATAGGAAAAAGTTCAAAGATGTGAAACCTTAGTTATAATGCATATTCTCTTTGCTATTTGTTTTCATGTACTAAGTTTCTTAAGACAGTGCAAAACTAATTCCTTACTAACATAAATAAGCACTGTGTGGCGCATTTGTGTGTTCACTAAGATTTACACAAAAGCTAGAGAGAAAAAATATCGTGCCTTCAGGATACAGCGTGATGGTTAGAGCCTGTCATAATGATAAAAGCACCTAACCTTGCTGTCAGTAGATGTCTTGCTTGAAGTGGCTGTGGAGCTGAATTTCCAAATTCAGTGGAAACCAGTAAGATTAATTCTAGTATGCACAGTTCATTACCTCTCACAGAAAACACCATCAACAGAGTTTAATAACTTGCTTCTAACTGTGATGTCTCCAATAATAATTATTGATTATGTCAAAAAAATTACATTTTGTATAAGACTACTGCAGAACACATACAGTAACTAACTGCCAGCTGATACTTTGCCAATTTGATTTATTAAGAGTTATGTATACACAAGTGGCAGCTAATGTGCTGGCTGCCTTCCTGCTATGCCTACTCTATCCTAGTCCCTCCCCTTCAATGCTAATCAGTGAGCAGAGCGTAACAAGGAGATAATTACACATTGCTGCTATTTGTGCCAAGAGACTTTATGTAAATATTTTTAATACATTCAGTTACTTTTCTCTGGCTACAGGTTGCATTATAAAGCAGAAGTTTAGAGAGAAGCACTCATGCTTTGCTGTTTGACAGTAACTATTCAGACCATGTCTAAGGTGATACCAAAAATGTGCAATGTACATGGCTATAATTTGTCTTTTAGTTTACTTAAAACATACGGGAATATTTATTTTGTAGGCATCAAAGTAAAGATCCAATAGCTAAAGTAACTATTTATACTGAGTGTCTGAAAGTGAATTAATATATTACATTTTTGGAGGCCAAAAAGTGCTCTACTATCCTGTTACTTAAAACAGGGTATATGTAAGCTATTTTTTTAATTTTAGTTTTGTAAACATCCTTATGAAAATCACTTGAATTTTTCATTCTCTATTCAAAAAACAAACTCTCAGAGTAATGCCAAACTCTCTCCAAGTCAGTGCTATGAAAAACTGTCAGAAAATTAGCATGCTCCATTGAAAATACAGATAAATATGAGAATGAGCTTAGCCTGCATAATGTTCATTTGAGGAAGAAGCAACTAACATAACGAAAAAAGTCTAAACAAGACACTAAAGATTCAGGCTATTACTAGCAAAATTTGTTTCCTTTGTTCCTCATTTTAATATTAAAATTAAGTTGGAAAGCAAACTAGATTCCACTATTCTTAAACGTGTAGCTTTTTATATTATGATAAACTGGAGGAACTGAAAAAAAATCTCAGAATAATTCATTCTAATTTGTTTCTACCATGAACAAAAGTCCCTTGGAAGCAGACCTTTATATAAAGTCATTAGACTGTTGTTATATCAACGGACAAGGTTTTTAATGAGCCAATGGCAGCTTGCTGATAACAATTAGATGAGATGAAATTAAACCATGCACTCTTTAAAAGAGCAATGGTGCTCCTGATAACAGAGACTTAATCATTGTTTTACCTGATCGGCTGCATGTCTGGAACTTACTTCACTGCAAGCTGAAATTTAGTATTAAATGTACATCAATAACAATGTGCAAATAAAAATCATGTAAGCAAACTGATTTAATGCCAACCTAATGAGACTGGAAACTCTATTTAAAGAATTAGATTTGAGTCTTTATCAAATAAAATGCTTAGAGGGGAGAGGGCTTCCCTGAATTTACTAGAGTAGATTTCAGTGGCTAATGAGAGGATCAAGACTAAATGTCAAACTAAGTAATATCATAAAATCTTCTTTTCTGATGCTTGCCAATTCACAGTCTCAGTTTTCATACACCTTGTTGTAGGTAACAGGTTAGTAGGTCAAATATGAACTTTGAACAATAGTAAAACCTGCTTTATCAATGTTTATTCTGAATATATCATCTGAAGTCCCTACATACCAAAAAAAAGCTTAGCATAAGCTTTATAATAATCACAAACAAAAAAAATTACAGAACAGTCAGAGGTGAACCAGATTCCTAAATTCCCAGTTACTAACAGGTTCTCGTGGAAACTATAAGGCATATTCTAACAGGTTTGAGATATCAAGACAAATACATTAATGACTGCATATATCTATTAAGGTTCTGTCTGTAGCACTGACAAAGTAAACGACTTATATGACGAATAACATTAGTTATCCTGTCTGCCTGGTTATGATTAACTTTTCCCTAACCTTTTTCCTTGATGGAGATGTGCATCTTATCAACGTGCAGGCAAAATATGGAAAATTACAAAGAGGAATTGGACATATTTAGCTTGACTATTTAGTTTTCTTTATTTGTATGTAAAGGAACACATTTCCTTGGTAATTTTGGCTGTTTGTTATATTTAGAAAATCAGTATTTTTTGGAGACTTAACCACCCTTCCAAACACCCAGAATTTCTGTCATAGGAACCTCCTTGCCATGTTTTGGTTTTCCAATGAAAACAACAGAAATAATCCAACTGAAATTCAGGAACAGTACCACCTGACTTAGCTAAGCCAGCACACCGCACAACTAGGGTTAGGTGGTGCTCAGCCCTCAGGCTATGCTCTGCTTCACCACAAATGAATCATTCCACAGGGGTTACTGCTGGCTAATACCTAAACCGCCAAAATGTGCAAACATTTGAACATAAACAACCTTATCACTTTATAGTACGGCATGGCAACAGCTACAACTCTATCTCAGTAATTTTTCAGGCCTTCCCATTTATGCTTCAGACTTTTTCTAACCAAAGGTGCTATGTTGAACATTTTTAAGGATTAACCCTGAATAAGATGGCCTTTAGAAATAAACATTTTTAAGATGATCAGTAGGGGTGGGGGATGATGAAAAAGAAAGGAAGGAAAAATGAAACTTTCAGATTACCTTTAAAAATGTGCAGGAAGTCCAAAAGGGTAAAAAAAAAAAAAGAGAGAGATTAAAATATGATTTTTTTCCCCCTCTCATGTTTCAGCAAGGGACTTTAAATATCATCATGGGAGAAATCAATTTGCAGCAGCTGTGGACTGCCTTAAGGGCTTGAGCAGCTTAATTGGAGAAATGTTTTAAAAGTTAAAAGGCCAGAGTCATGTCAAGTACATGAAGCAAAAACTCACAGATGTTTCTAAATGTATTCATTACACAGTATTACAAAGTATGGCATCAATGTAAGTAAGAAATGTTCAAAATTATCATTAAAAGCTGTTCTATTGATCAATTCTAATAAATTACCAAAAAATATTAATATGAGCATGCATATTATATTTCAATCTATTCTAAAAGTTCCATTAGTAATTTTTAAGAGTTATCTTTTAATATGTATTTAATGTATAGAAGCTAAATTTTCAGGTACTTAGAAACATTATAACCACTTAATTAAAGTCAGGATTGAAATTTAACAGTTCACTTAAACTACTCCTCTCCTAATTTAGTTTTCTTTTTTATGTTGAATTTAGTGTTCATGCAGGGAGACAATCTGACTTTCATGAAAACCGAAGCCCAAATGCATAAATACGAATGGGCGCAAAACCTCTGGCTTTTAATTTCAGAGCTAAAATGCATATTTACCCTTTGGCTTAATTGCATATAGAAATAACGTTGGCTTTGAAAGCATCTGTTCACTGAGTAACTCAGACCTTCAGGATGAAAATAATACAGGAGGAAAATAATGTCCACAGAAGAAGTGGCAATTCTACTGTTCGCTATTACCTCCCTTCGTTAGAAGCGTGTATTTTACCTTTCCCAACATCATTCTCAGCAGTGTTGCTTAGGAAGTAGACAGCAGCATCCATTACAAGCCCATCACTCCCAAGAAGGAGAGGTTTTTTAGCTACTGCTCTCTCCAGTGAGATATGATCTGAAATGTGGATAAAGTGATGGAAGCAGGCAAGAACTTTGTTGTGTGAATTCTTAAGGTACCAGCTCGCAATCTCTTTAAATCAACACAAATTCAGGCTTCCATCAGTTCTATGACCAACGCATCTCAACTGGACATACTCAATACAGCACATAGAGCTAATTTATATGTATTATGTGGCCATCTTCTCATGCTTTTCTCAAGGCTGTTGGAAACCCAGAAATGCACAAACCAGCACCAACACTAAGAGCTGTAGTCTACCTACCACCGAAACCAGTATGTACAAGTTTGGTGTTCGCATAAGCACAGTAGGGGTATGTAAGTATTCAGCTCCTACACTTTCCAAAAAAAAAAAAAAATCACCTGTTCTAAGATATTCATCTTACTATTACCTCAAAATATGTAATTGCAAAGACTGATCACTGATGATCATAAGTGCTTATTTACAGATCAGACAACTGGTTATATTTTAAGAGGCTACTTCGAGATGAGTAGCTCTCAGAAATTCTGCTCTCATTTATTACTCAGTCAACTACCTTTGAAGGCTTGCACAAACAAGCACAGCACACATTCTTGGAGATTCCAAAGACTATTAACATAAAACTTCAGATAATTCCATCAGAAGTACCTTACATAGCTCATCATCAGGTTAGCTGCAGAGTATCTGGACAGAAAGAGTTTCAAATAAAGTGGCAAGGATGCTATTAGAAGGTTTGGTTTTTTTAAATTTCCCTGTAGAAATACACTGTTCCACTGAAGTAGAATCTCATGTTCAACTAGAGCTAAGATGTAATCCAAAATAGATTTAAATAAACAATTCAAAGAAAACGCTACTGTTCTGGAACTACTCTAACCATACTAGAGGTAAAGGAGGTTGTGAAAATCTTTACGTTTGGTCTCACTCTCGCATTGTAACTCAAATGGCTCTAGTGTACTTTTCCAGATATGCAATAGAGTTAAGTGTCTGGAAAATAAAAAAGATCCTTTATTATACTTTGGTAGTGTTAATTTACTGCACCATAGCAACAACAATAGTTGAGTGATGATTCCATAGGTCATTATATCTGGATTGGTATTAGTAATGTTAGACTATGAATAAACAGCCTGTGGATTATCATACAAAAAGGTATAACACGGATTGTTCTAATAATGATTAGGTTTATATAATATTTCTAGGTATTTAGACTGAACACATCATCAAGGACCTCAGTTCAAAGCGGTATAAACTGTGATATCCTCATCACTCTATCTACAGTTTCTCAGTCTAGTGCCAAGCACTCAGTGGTGTTACACAGGATTATTTTTTCAGTAATAATTATAATTCTTCATCTTCTGTGTTCTACTTCTATCTGCTGAGTTCTCCTCGATTCACCCATCTGCTGGAGTTAGTCTGAAAGCCTGCAGCACTGAGGCTCCTTCCCCAACTCCCTACCTGTGACACAAGAAAGCCACCTAAATATGGAGAACTTCTGGATGTTCTCCCTATCTCCAAGGACTGTTATGTGTTCTTACATGAAAACCAGTATATTATGCTGATAAAAAGCCAATGCAAAAGAACCAGTCCCAGTCACTGCAACACAAAGGCTGTATCTTTTTAACTAGTAAGGTCGATAAATGTTTTACCTAACAAAATATTCAATTCAGGAGCCTATTTCTATTCAGAAAATATTCATTTAAACAGGTTTTAAGTGCTTGCCTAAGCTCTGTCTCCCCATTGCACCAAGCCATATTTAAGGCTGACCTTCACTATCATCTCCAAATCCATCTGCTTACCAACTTCTCTAGTCTCTGTCAAAGACTAGTAATCAAAGGCTTTGATGTTCTTTTATGTTTTTACAATAAATAGCTCTGAAGCTATTTATTATAAAAAGTATGAATAATAGTGAAGCTATGACACAGAAGTCGCCTACAATAAGAAACTAGAATTAAAAGATGGATTAGTTCAATAATTGATCTAATTATTAGGAAAGAAGATTACAGGAGGCCCAAAAAATTGTGCTGAGCCTCTATGGAATGCCTTCTGGTGAAGAGGATATGAAAAGAGTCCTCACCCATGTCAGAAATTATTTGTCAGGAATACAGACCTGAATATTAGGTAAATGGAGTCCAAGAGACTGCTTGTTTAAAGAAGTGTCTATCCAATCATTAAAAAACAAACAAACATAACCCAACAGTCCTGTTGTATAGAACTTCCTGAAGTCCTGGCCTTCATCAGCGACACAATCTCAGCTGTACCTGTGTGGCATGTCTTCTGTTCAAGGATACACAGGTGAAACTGAGCCACTGGCTCCACCTTTATACCTGCCCTTAGCAGGAGACTGAAAGGATGCAGGGTGGGAATCAGGTGATTTGAAGGGGCACTGCTCCATTATTTTGGAACTGCTGAAACTATCACTTTCAATCTTTATTAAAAAAAAGGCTATACACACTGTGGATGCAAGCCTCTACTGTGCTACTCCAAGTTTCTGTCCTTGAAATTTCTTTTAAGTAATTATTTTGACAAAATTATATTACTAAAGTATCTCAATTTTGGCAGTGAAACCAACAATCAGTATTTCCACGATGTATGTGTACAGTACATACTTCTACAGTCTCTCCATAGCTACTTCCACTACAAGTCCAAAGGCATGTTCACAGCTGGAAATATCCCTGAAAGCTTTTCCCCCTTTTTTCTTTCCTACCTCATTCTAAGGAACCTCGAGCATCTCTAGCTTTAGGGTTTATTCTGCATTTAGCGTTCTTGTGCTAAGAGATGCCACAAGAAATAATACATGCAACGTCGGAACTGAGAGGCGCATTTCCTGTTTCCTCTTCTGTTCATAAAATCAGAAAAAACACCCCCTGCCTCTTTTTAAAAAGATGCAACTGAACACAAATGGCTATGTTTTGCGATATTTATCTTTCTGTATTCAGACTATTAATTAATCCTGTCATTGTTGTTTAGCCTTGACTAAGTCTGTCCCCCTCGCTGCCTCCTTAGGCAGTAAGCCCCCCGAATGATTTGCTGGGGGCAGTCCCAGCTTCGCAGTCTCTGCTGTTGCAGACACCTGCCGGTGCTGTCTGATCGCCAGAGAAGAGCAGGGCGGCCGCGCTGCCCTCCCGCCGCAGGGGCTGTCCTCCGGTTCCCAGCAAGGACAGCTTGCCCCTCCGGGCTGGGGCCGCGGCAGCCAGCAGGAAACCCCTGCGCAGCGGCAGCACCTTCACAACTGATCGTTTTCATTTACTGGCTGCTCTTTCATTTACACACCCTGAAATTTATTTTATCGTTTTCATTTTCTACTCATAATACACACAGGAGGAAAATGAGTCCAAAGAAGTCATACCAAAATAACCTTTCAGGGTATTTTGTAGGTAGATGGGATATTCTGATATGGAAGTCCATTATTTTTCCATTTAGGCATTACAATATCCTTTAACTTACTCCCATTTTCCCTGCCTAATTTGCCATCTCTTAGATGCCAAGAATGTGTAGAAATCTCTGAGGGGCGTTTCTCTCATCAGCAGAAAAGGAACATTGGAATAATGACTTTCAGGCACTGGTGGCAAGTATTGTATTCTCAAAAGCATAAAATCAGAAATGGAAAAACTCCTAATAGGTCACCTAATCTATCTTTCTGCACAAACTGAGTTCTGCATAGTTGAAATATACTCTATTTCATTAAGAAGTTGTCTGCTTTGGATTCCATACACAGATTTCTTTCCAGCAATACTATCACATGCTCTTCCCCATGTCCCCTTTCAGTTTCAAGGAGGAGTCGGAATTCAGAATAAATGAGAATAAAGGATGAACAAGCTCAGAGAGTTGTTACATTAAAACCACCATCTTAGCCTGACATAACCCAGAGTTTTGGGCTCTGTATTAACAGGAAAAAATATTAGACAGGTGTAACATTTCTGTGGCAATAATTACTTTCTAAATGTACTGGAATAAAATTTAATATTGATGAAACTCCATCTGATGCCAATGCAGTGACTACTGCCTTTCAAACACACCTCCCTAATTCTCAAGCCAGAAGAACAAGATCTTGAAATTCTGGAATAATGAACTTTCTTACACATTCAGATGACTACCAATATCTAGAGATACACTTTAGTAGTTCTAAGAAAAAAAATAATAATCTGTTTGCAAAAGCTAATGGGTCTATATTTGCTCTCTGCTTACTTCTGCAACTTTTCAGTTACACCACTACTTTATTTGTGTTACTGTCATAAATAGGAACTTAAAACATTAAATGGCCCCTGAACTGGGCATCTGTTTAATCAAGCTATACTATTCAACCACTTTCACCAGCAGAAGTTGTGATAGGGCATCTACCCAGATCCATATGGTGTTATCAAACATCTCTAGACCACGAATCACCAAAAAGTTTTAATGCTGTCAGGAGTTTCAGGCCATAGACTCATGCTACCAGGGGAACAAGTCTTATTTTTTAATGCATCCTGAGGATGAAGGAATTAATTGAGGATGAAGGAACAAAACTGCTACTCTTCTATTCAGATAGGTGTTCTGTGGATCTGGAGACAACAGACACCTCGCACGTTCAGCTGAGTAGCAAACAGCCACAGATGGATGAGAAGCTGACCTTCTAAAGCATCACTCCGCAGAGCTGAATTAGCACAAAGGTATAAATAATCACCTATTAGTATTGCAGCAGAAGCAGTGATTCTGTCATACCGCAGGCAAGATTTTATTTGTATGTAATCACAGTTGCTATGGGGTAGACAGGAGTGAAGAGAGACAAATAAATTATAACCTTTTTGCAGAAGTAAAATCAAAGAAGTTTTGTGGAAGCGTTTAAAGCAATAAGAGTTCTTCCCAAATGGGGCTTCTTGTATTCATTTTGACAGCAAGGGATTTTTTTCTTTCCAGATCACATAAAAGCAAAAAAAGAGAAAGTTTCTGTCATAGCTTAAGCCAGTAGTTTTCTCCTAGAAATGTGTTTACAGTTTTAGTCTCAACAGGGAGGCATGTTTTGCATGTAAATAGCAGGTGGTTATGGAGAGTTACTTTGACAGCTAATGTCTTGAGCTGCCTTGACATCTGTGGTCTAATAGAGTGGCTCTGTAGTAAGTGAAGTTCCTGATGAAAGGCAACCAAATTAAGTGGAGTTTTTCATCTCAGTTTCTAGTCGGCTATACCGCGACCATTCAAGGGGGAATGAAGAAATGATTAAAAAGAGATTGCACTCTGGCTCCGGTGGCAACTGACATAAATGAACTTGAAAAGACAAATAAGACGACACTAATTTTAAAGCCACAGTGGTTCTTCTCAGTCAGCTTCACTGGAAATCACATTGCTGAAAGCACAGGTGGTCTGACTCTTGCCCAGAAAACAAGCAATGTCATGCTGTGGCAGAGGGGGAAGTCAAATGCACCCCAAAGAGAGATAATTAAAGTCTTTATCTTATTTCTTCTTTTCTGGAAAGAATTAATAGTTACCATGTTCATAACATCTCCTGGATCTTGTGTTTATGTTTAATTCACATTTTCTTTCCATTGCCTAAATTATAACCTGAAAATCACATTGCAGATCTCAGGAAGGTACATAATTCTCAATAGCAACATCTCTGCCAAAGAATTGATTTCCCAGGCTTTAATCGTGAACTTTTCCTTTTCAGATGACGGCCTTTCCTGTGCATCTTCTCTTAGAATCACCTGTGACTTACAAATCCTACAAAGATCGGGCAGAAGTATACCACACTCATGAGAGTCAAACATATCCAAGAACTGTTAGAAGACTCTCAAATCTATAAGACTCTATGAAACTATATCGAATGTACAACTCATCCACATAGGCATTTATGTTTGTTTCATGAAGAAAAGGACATGTTTTCATGTAGACTAGGACATGGGATTTTCAAGCATTTAAATAATTCACAGTTCAGCTACACATTCTGGCCCCTCCTACTGGACATTTGCATTCAACTCTGTGGCTTTCTTGCAAACACAAATTTTGTTTTTCGACAGCACTTATGGAAGGCTTGCTACTAGAGCTGCCAAAGACATATTTTAAATGAAAATATTTCTGAAAATAGTACAGCGTTTTTGTGAAAAAGTTTTCTACCTCTAAATAAATGGTATTACCAAGATATTGCCACCATCTGATTTTATGCTAAAATTTCAAAGCAAAAAAAAAAAAAAAAAAGCAGATGTTGAAGCATTACATCCCTTCCTCAGAATGGAAACTACATTTTCAGAAGTGTTCTGGATGTTAAATACCATACAACTATGAAATGAAAGGGAGTTCAGGCAGCAGCTGCTGTTTTGCAGCATGCTGCTCAGACATTTCCAGGGAAGCCACTCTCCAAATAACAAGTGAGAGCCCAAAGTGCAAATGTGACCGTCTTCTCATAGATTTGCACATTCCCGTGCCACCAGACCCTGCAGTGGTGTGAAATATTCTTTGCAAGGGAAAGAACAGTGTCACTGCTAATCTGTTTTCTCTGAGAAACATCCCAGTTGAATGGGAGCAAAGGTGAAAGCTGCATTTGAGATGTGTAAGATACAACATCAGTCTGCCAAGCTATAAACAAAATGACAGTCCTAACCATTCCTTAATTATTCTGATTCTACCTTGCCTTCATATTGGTTGCTGGCAAGTGTGCTTCATTTTGCCCTACAGTTCTGCTTCATAGAAAAACTGTATTTGTCCTGCCTTCACTGTCTGTCAGAAGGATGCCGTCACAAACATGGTGGTCCTAGAGGGATCTGTCCTGACAGGTGATCTCTTACACGATGTATCCTGAGTCTATGTCTACTTCTTGCCCCAACGTGCAGGTAGAACTAGAAATCTAATTGGAAAAACATAGAACTGGCTTCTGGTTCTTTCACTCTGTGCATCTATTTGCATCAGTTGTGTTATGTCCAGGAGCATTAAGCAGCTACGTACATGTAAGGCTTAGGATCTGTATGGAAAGGAAAAGAAACTCAGATTAGATCACACTCTGCAGAAAATTAAAACACTGAAGCTCCATAACCAAATCCTGAAAATCAAATATTGACAAGAAGATAGTCCATAATAATCTCTTAAGTGTTTCTGCTCTGCCAATTATGTGCTAAAAATACTTGGAGCCCACATTTCACTTAAGATAAAATTACCATGCAAGTGACATTTCCTCCTTTTGCATCTCATGATGAGACTTTGACTCAGAAGTCACAAACAATCAGGAGAGTTTGTTAAATCCTTGCCATTTCCTTTCAACTCTGCAGCCTTGACATAACATCATTAGCACAGATACGACTATAAAGCCATGGCTCAGCAAAACTAGGTTAACCACGTACGTTCCAAAGAGCAACAACAGACAATGAAACACTTAAACGCGAGGAAACAAACATGCTCGAAAACGCACTGCAACAAGTTTCTATTCTGCTGAGAAATACAGGGGCGGGAGGAAGGCTGCAGCTGAGAATGCCCCTGGGGAAAGAGGGCAAAGCCGATGCGGTGACGCAGAGCACGGCCGGGGCCTGGCGGCAGGGTCGCAGCGTGCCTCCTGCCCGGGCAGCTCCTGCCTCCAGCCCCGCCAGGCGCTAGCACCGCGGCCTTCGCACACCTCCGGGCATTGCTCTTCACATCCCTTCCCCGGTAAATTATACCGACCCGGCCTGATCCCATCCGGCCCGAACTGACATTTGAACACTCCCAGGACAACACAGATCTCTATTCATTTTGTAGGAGAGGTGAAAGGAGCAGATGGCCTTTTTTTTTTTTTTTTCCTTCCTCACCAGAGCTAAAAAATCTAATCCTTAATAGATCACCGTGATACTCCTGTATGCTTAGGTCAAAAATGCAGCTATAAACTTACATAATTCCTCATGTAATGAATGGTATAGAATGCGTACACAGTCATGTCTTTCAAAGTCACAGTGCAAGTTGTACTTTAACAACAAAACTGCATGTTAGCAGTAGAAAAGCCACAAACACTCTAAGAAAAACTTCACTCTAAGAAAAAGCTGGGGAAAATGCAAAATTTCTACAGGGTACACTGAATCTATTACAATTGCCTAAAGTCATTTTAATTATAAAAAAACAACTGCTGTAGGATAAAATATTCAATGACAATAAATTATTGTATTATACCATTTTAATTGAAACTTCTCATTAATGAAGATACAAAAAGTATAATAGCAGAGCTACAGAAAGAATTCTTTGAGATTACAGCGTATGGAAAAATACATGTATGTTAGGTGTCTAATATATATCTGCACGCATAGGCATCATTTATTTATTACAGGTTAGCCATTGATCTCTGAATGGAAGTAATCTAATAAAGAAATAAAGAACCATATCAGACAGGAGGGAATAAAACAGAAAATGCTACATAAGAAATTAGTAGCCGTTGGTAACAACTTAGTGTGTCTAATGCAGAGTAATTCCTTTGTCAAACTATACTTCCACTTTATTAACCAACATCCTCCTTTGCACCAAACATGTCCAACAAAAACAAATAAAAACAGAAAGTGAAAGTTGCAAAAAACCAACTATAAATAGTGAATGAACACGTCGATAAAAGACTATCTTTTCTGTAGGGCATACCAAGACCCAGGTGGTACCAAGTCCTTCTTAACACAAACAATGATTGATAGATAGATTGATAGATAGTTTGATTGGGAAATATTTTGATAAACTATCTCCCAACAAAGCAATGCCGTGCTTATGCTAAAATCATTTTATAATTCTATTTTTAAAAATGTTGTGGAAAAAATAGGATCTCAAAAAACTATAGATATTTCTTCTAGATTACAACTGCAAATATTTCTCAGTATAACACTGACTTAAAATCACTAGCAGCAAATCATTTACCTGGGAAAGCGAGTAGATTGAATTCAGTCTAGCTCTGAGGGAACAAAAATCTGTACCAGAAGAATCAGTTCAAACCCACATTGGGCACCTCACTAGAAGGCTGACAATTAATGAGGCCAGAAAACCAATTGCACTTTGTTCCTAGAAATAGTTTTTGTCAGATTACAGAACAGCCACATTGACAAAACAGTATCTAAAAACGATACAGGTATTGTCCCTGATGTTTCTGTTTCCTGCAGAGAGGACTCTGGTGCTCAAGAGTAGCAGTCAGTAATATTCATATGCAGTTACAATTAATCTTAAGGAGCAGCAACAGATTTTTATCATTACTCTTAAATTTAAGATTAACGAAGCACATTTCAAACCTGATAATGTATTTACCCTTTACATCGACGTGCCACGTTACTAATAAAGACTGTATTTATTGCCATTACTATTTATTACCACTCTTGTTACAAAACCAAAAAATAATCCTTTACAGAAATTGTTGGCTAACTTAAGATGTTACTAAGTTGAAGTTTTTGTATCTTAGACCTCCTCCTTTTTTTAATAAAAAGTGTCATCAGAATATAATTCAATCTTAATCATCTCAACATCATCTCTTAATGATGAATTGTAGTGCAACATCTGTTGCCTATAGTCAGTGTGTGGCATGTGCTCATCATATAGACCATATGAGATGAAGAATTCAGTATATGGATTTTTTTCTGCAATGCATCGTAGGTATTGTTACTCTATCCTGTCAACAGCCAAACTGAAATGTTCAACAGAACATGGGAATGAGTAACTGAACTGAGGCCAGCTTTCAGTTTTTCAGTTGGCATGCTTTGCTCTTTTTTGATATTCCTTATGAAATTAATCCATTTGCTATCACATCATGTTTAATTAGTATTGGAAATGATTCTCTGAAGTCCATTTTAACATCAGAAGTTTCTAGGATACATCTCCACATTCTGATGGTGTGATCTATTCTTTTTCCTTTTTACTCCGTTTATTAAACCTCAATACATAGTCTATCAAGTAATCTAGAGGTTTTCAGTCTGAAACTTTTATACCATCACCAATCCAAAATTTTTCATGATTTATTCAAATCATATTTTGGTTACTATTGATCCATCCTGGAAAATATATATATATATATATATGTATGTATGTATGTGTATATATACGTATAAAATACCAATCTAACCCTGCTTATGCATTGTAACTACCAATATCACCTCAGGTTCACCTGGATTCAGCCTCAGAAGGCATTCTTTCACATCCCAGCCATTAGGTGTACATTACTTTACCTTTTGGGCTAGATGAGTATAGAAAAAAAAAAGAAAAAATAGAGAGCTAACTACCATCAACATATTATAACGATTTGAATCTGTATCTCCTTAACGCCTTCAACTGCTCCATGTATAAACTGTGAAACCTTTAGTGGAGTCCCACTTACGAAAGCCTTGTGAGGCAGAAAGCAATTACTGAACTTCCCTTCAGGATCTCCTCTGATATGATCCTACAAATTAAGCTCTGCTTTGTGTATTGGGTTATGATGCCATAAAGAATCAATACAAAGATTAACACCACTTATCAAGCAGGCTGCAATGCAAAACAAATTACCACAAGACAACAGAATTCTCTCTTTTTTTTTCTAACAAAATCCATTGCCATTTAATAATTGCAGTTTAATTGGATGTAGCAATTGCTCCATATGGACTTTGTGACAGTGAAAGAAAGTTGCTCACAAAATTTGAATGAAGCTGTTGCCTCATGAGGCCTGCAGAAAGGAGGCCTTTAAATGTGGTGATAGTAACCTTCTATACAGATTCATGTAGGATCTTTTCTTATTCTTATTATTATGTGTGTGTGCAGCAACCACACAGCAGGACTCCCAGTCCCAACTGGGGGGGTTCTACTACTCTGAGATAAATAAAATATGTGATTAATAATACACACTAGAGCAACATCAGTGCTTTATAAGAAAATGGAAAATATACTCCTGGAGAAGAATCACATACTTTACAATAATTCTACTTACCATTCTGTTTTTCTTCTCGCTTATAAACAACAGCAACAGGACAAAAGACAGCAATTTTAATTGTAAAGCAGCTTAATAATTTTATAAAGGGAGCTGTACTCCTGCTGTACATCTGGACATAATGAATTCCTTTTGAAATGGGAGAAGGAAAGAATAATCCCAGAAGCTCTAACAGATAAGATGAAATGCCATCCTAATGCAATTTGCGACTTGTTCCCGCCACAATAAGTAGCAATTTTTTTTTAGCAAATTGAATGCTGTGTTGTTCCCAATAACCGGAATGAGCGTGGATGGGGAAGAATCTGCTTACATGGGAATAATTTTTATGTAATTATTAATGAAGTTGTTTATAGTTCACATTGTCTGTGTAGCCTATAAAATGACTATATTGAACATTCAGCAAAACTTAGACAAACCATTAGTCTCATCTGAACAGAGGGAAGGGATCAAAGAGACCAGAATATAGTTTCAGAAGCTTTTTAAATTTGAGTTTAATTCAGTAGAGTCCAAACTACAAATCTCACGTGATTTGACAAAGTCTTTTGTACTTACGTATCTTTCCACTTGATTTCATAAATCCTTCATATGTTTCTGCCCAAATGTTTAAGACTTTTACCATATCGACTGGCTTCGGATGAGAGTTATTTATGGTTGTCAGTATTTGAAAAACTTGGGTTTAGCATGAAAACAGAGATTCTCTGGAAAGAACTCTGAATGACTCTTATGGGTTCCTCCAAACTCTTAACAGGTTATATTTTTTAAATGCCATGTGGCTATGGGTGTGACATTTGAGGTCTTACAGTCCAGACCATGCTTACACGCAGAATTGCTACTTGCATTCAAGAAGACAGCTACCACAATCAAAAGAACAGACAAAGCCTAATAAGACCCAGAAGAATCCTGGGTTTTCTGAAGACCACTAACTGTGACTCAAAAGACTCTCTAGAGCGCTAAGAAATGGAAACAAGACTTGAACCTAGATGTAGTTTTTATTTTTCTGTATATATCCTTTAATTTTTTCCACTGTGCTTAGTGGTTAGAAAGGTATTTATTAAGCCCACATATTACCAAAAAAAGTAAGCTGTAGTGGGATATAAAAATCACCAGTGGGACGCTTATGTTGGGGAGAGAAGCTGCATTATGTAGTTGCCAAAGAAAGCACAAGCGTGCTTTCTTGCAAGGCATGGTACCAGGCATGAAGATGGAGGTTAAGATTAAGAATCTGGCAAGGGTCTTAAGATTTTAATAACATGCTGTTAGAAAGAATGATGATGGGTGCTATCCCAGAGCTCAAAGAACTACTAAGCCCAAGTGAAACGTGAAAGACACTAGTTCAAAGCGTGGCTGAAAACAGACGGATTTCAGAAGCAACACCAGGTATAAGTGCTCCCCTTCCACTTATTTTGCAGGTTTTTTATTTGTTTTAACCCAGATGAGTTTGCTGACCCACTTCACAACATGACTCCGTAAACAGTTGCGTTAATGTAACTGAAGGAGCACTATGCTGCAGCGTGACACAAATGAATGGCTCTGGACGTGACAGGAACTCATGCCAGCGTTGTTGCTGAAATCCTGAGATTGTCAAGAGGGCTTCTCTTCTCACCTCAAGGAAAGTTCTGCATTGTTTTAATTGCCTGTGACAAGCGTTTGATCCAGAATAAAGGGAAGGTGCAGTTTCATCTATAGCTGAAAGGTACTCTAAAATTAAATGCCACCATGGTGACAGAAACCAACTTTAGGAAAAAAAAATACTGTAAAGCCATATATCTTCAAGAGAAGTAGAATTTAGCTTATGACAATAAAGCTTTAACCTGTTACAAAAAATAAATTGTCCTATTTTCTAACAGTGCAAATGTAAATGATCCTGTAACAACTGGAAAAGCAACTTGCCTCTTATTTGACTGTCACAGAAACTGTATGAAGCACTCAAGAGGGTAGGAGTAGGTTCATTCCTTGCTGGTCCTCCAAGGGAAACTCAATGTATTATCAAATGGACTTGAGCCACATCCCACCAGCAGAAAACCACAATTGTCTTTAGAGATCTGCTGCATCTTATACATACACATGCACAATTCCTATAGATTTCAGTGGGAAGGATACAGACCAAATTTATGAGACACAGCATCTGCACAAATGCTGTAGTATCTATGAAAAGGCAAACAGAGCTGTACTTCAATTCTCAGCTCACTTACACTACCACCTAGTGAAGTTACAGAACCACTTGAAATATGAGCATTCAAATCCCTAAATACACATATCAGCATAATTTACAAAACAATTTGCAAAAATATAACAGAAGCACAGGATTGTAACATAACCTTTCACAGTGAAACATTTGCAGTAAGTATGTAAGAAATAATATCAAAGATCATTTCTCTCTTCTCTTGTTCTGGTTTTTAAATACAGTAACTTTAGTCCCCAACAGAAACTTCTCATTTCTCTTTCCTTAAATTAGCTGCCCAGTGCAGGTGAATTCCTTAGATGCAACCTGGAAGTTTTCACAACTTCTGATGCTGACCTTTTTCATAAATATATTGCTTTAGGTCCAAGCCCTCTGCAAGCATTTTCTGATCCTACACTCACACTATTCCAGGAAGAGTTTCCATGGTTTGGGCAACCTTCTTTTTCACTGAGGCTTTGCCTGCAAGTCTAAATGAGCTCAGACTTCAGATAAAGCATTTATCCCTATTGGACCCATACAAGAGCAGGTGTTTGCAGAGACAAAGAACAGCCTTTTCCAAATGAGTTGGCACTTCACTAGTCAATTGGAATGCACTATTTTAGAATTCTTTGGTTAGAATAGCAAAGCACTGAAAATCTATGATAACAGACTTACTCACCTCTTTGCTTCACAGTAGCCGTAATTTCCCAAATTTTGCTCCAAGCAGCCAGTTCCAAGTTCAGTTCTAGAGCACACAGTGCCAGCTCAGTGGCCCTGTACTGTGTTCCACTGACCCTGTGCCTGGCCGGGGTACGGGGCAGCTCAGAGTAAGCTGCAAAATCCGCCTACATGCAGGCTAAATTACCTGTGCTTAGTTTTACACTGCCGTGGCTGAGATTTCTCCTGGCACTGAAACAAAAAAGTGTTCCCAATCCACGCTAAGCTGCCTTTACTGCTGCAAGTAGTGAACTCTAACTTTACTGAAAGAGAGAGACCGCAGAGAGCAATTACACAGCAAAAGACAGAGGTTGGAAGTCTGGAACTCAGATGGCAAAATTTCACATTTATGATGCTCAAATGGATCTTCAGATTTTGCTTATTTATTGCTTCATTAATTAATTTTCACCTCATTTACAGTATTTTAATAACTACCATGAAACAGACTAATAGTTTGCATTATGATAAGAGTATTAAAATAATATGCATCTCTATTTAAAATGTTTAATTTCCATGATTTCCAAGACATAAACTTTGTTAAAATCAGCCAGGAGTTCACTGCGTATTTTAACCAACTCAGTTTTAATTTCAATTAGTTATTAAATGATAGGATTATTTTCCTTACTGGATAGACAAAAATAATCCATACATTACTGAATAAAACAAAATTATTTCAACGTAGACCTCAGACAACATATAATTTTATGTTTTAAATTCTTTCAAGGGAAACAAACCCCCAACAAATCGTATATTTTTCACCTTTAAATTGATTTTCAATATTGTTCTGCTTTATTTGCTCTCTCCACATGGTTTCTTCTCTTTCCTTTCTATTGCACTTCCTTTTCTGATGTGTAATTTCCTACTTGCTTTTATTTCATTTATTCTACTATTTTTCTCCATTATTTTTCCTATTATTTTCATCTTCCCTTCTGTTTGTCAATTTTATGCAGGTTTTTTTATTTTTTTTTTTAGTGTGGCTCATTGTTTTGACATGCCTTTATTGTTGCATTTATTTTTATTTAGTTTTTTGCTTTCATTGTTCTATAGATGAGACACTATGCCAAGTCAAATCCCTTTTCAAATTTTCTTTGAATAAAAGATGAGCTGCTCTGGAATCAATCCAGATGTAGCTGCCAAAATGAACTGGTCTAGCACAGCTTTCTCTGGATCATATTCCATGATGCTTTCACTACCACTCTAGCTGTAAGAGGAAGAACTTTCACCGTGAATCTCTTTTTTTATTTTTGGTGCCTCCGATTATCTCACTCGATTGTATTTCAGAGTCAAATACATGGGGGAAAAAAAAAGAACTCTCTCTTATGCTACCGCTGATGGAAACCTTCAAAAAAAACAGTACTTGTGTGAACAGTAAAACTGAAAACGACCGATTTCCTACAGCTCTCGTCTGTTGGGATTCTCCTGTGTCTACTACTGTGGGGGTTTGGGGTTTTGGGGTTGTTTTTTTCATTTTGTTTTGTTGTTTTGGGGGGGTTTGTTTTGTTTTTGTTTGTTTTTTGATCAGTAGCACATTTAACGTTTCTGTATTTCTACCATCGTGTCAACCCTGTTTAAAACGTAACAACAGATTCTAATTTTCAACTCAATAGTTTTCTCACCATGTCCATGGCTTAATGTAACACTGGTAAGTCGAACACTCCTGACAAATAGTATATATATCATTATTTTCAATGCTGGCTTAAAAAAAATCAATTATTCCATTTCAGATGGGCAGGATGGATTTTTTTTTTGTTGTTATAAACATAGTAATCTTTCCAGTAGTGTTAAAAATACACATAGTAGGATCAAAAAATGTTATTAACTATGCAAAAGCTCAGGTCTGCACCTAAACATTTTGTTTAATATTTTTAGATTACCTGTGAACTCTTACGGCACACCTGAATGAAAGTGCATTACTTAAATGCTTATTACTGGAACTTCAATTACTAAACCAGGTTTTCTACCCTTAGCACAGATGTCTGAATGTCTGACGTCTTTATGGATCCCTTTCCACGTACCAAAACTACTGTTTCTACTAAAAAAAAATGGATATATTTACTGCCTGTGTAGAGATGAGTTGCAGAATTCAACTTACTTGCCTGCTTAGTGCCTGCCTGTACAGGCACTGCCTGCCTTGTTCGCCTCTAGCTCAGTTATTTCTGCATGGCACCACCTGGACAGAGCTTTACGTCCTTATGTTATGGAACATTCATAGGCCAATTTCCAAATGGTGTAATGCAAGCTAATTACATTTTCTTTTACTGTGCTTTCACTATGGAAATAATAATTTCCTTCACTTTCGAGTTACTATTTCCATGGTGGAGGTATCAATTTACATCATCTCTGTCCTGTGCCATGTGACGTGCAGACTTCTAATGCCGTCAGAGAACTCTACGCACACCAGTTAATTTAGCAACAGACAAGTGCTCTTGGATGAATTGTACATTTAAGGATCAAGACTGTGGTTGCTCTAAATCTGAAGTGATAACTGACTCTTTAAGAAAAAAACAAAAGTAAAGTATCTGAATCCCACACCAATTCATTTGCATCTCTGCTATGCCGTGCTTTAATAACACTGAAAGCCACAACGAAAATTAATTGGTAACACTCCTTCATGTATACCTTCAGGTATGAAAAACAGTAAAAGCGTAATGTCATTCCAAAGGAAGTTCAGGCGAATAACACCACAGCCAGCAGTCAGTAGAGCCAAATTTCGACAGTATTTAAAAATACTTCCTATTTAGATTTGGCAAACTGCTTCTTGGAAAGGAAACCATTAACTCTGCTAGCAGGTTGTACCTGAATGTCTCTGAATCTATTCAGCCCACCTACAATGAATAAAAATGTCAATCGGGATATTTGTGTTTGTTTTTTAAAAGAAAAACAGAGAAGAAAATTGGATGCAAGACAGTATTGTGTCTATAAATGCAATTAACCCAGAATACCTATATGCAGAGGATGCATCATGCATCAACACATAGGACTGATAGATACGGATTTGCATATGTGGCACAATGTGAGACAGAAAGTAAAACAAATGCAGTGAAGCAGAAACAAAAAGTCTCTGTGTTTGACTTTCAATACTAAACCAACACAAGGTTTATGTTTACATGACTTGAGGAAAAAACACCTGTTAGCATACTTTTAGTCTGTACTCACCATCTCTGCCTTCTTCTCCAGTGAAACTTACAGTCTCCCAGGTCACCAAATCCTGCTCTATCATGGAAATTTTCTTCCTTTGGAAAAATTACTTTTTATATTTATTTTTTAAATGAGTTCATCATCCCCAAGATATATCAAAGAAAAAAAACTAGTTTGTAGAGGAAAGCCATATAACACAAATATAACTATGAGTAGTCTGAATTAATTGCTGCATTAAAAATGAGAAATCAACTATTATATTCTAGGTTAAGTTTTTCTCCAGAGGAAGTGTGAAACTTTCTCATTCATTTTAAGAGAAGTTACAAAAGCTTTAATTCTAGCAATGTGCGTTCCAATACTGTGTTCACAATTCTATGCGTACTTCAGATGCCAGATTCAGTGCAAACACCACAAATGCTGCCACATTAAGCCAGAAGACGCACTTCCAGAGAGTCATTTGGAGAGACGAGTCATTTGTTTTCCCCATTTTCTTGCGCACTGAAACTCACACTTTCACAATGCCAAGGAATTGCACGTCCCTGATGCCTTCTGTTTCTTCAGGTACAAGGCACCTATTAAAGCTCTCCACTGCACACAGGGAATACACTCTCATTCTCTTGCATCTTTCACTTTTTTAGTCTTCTCATAACACCTCTATCCAGTTAGTAGCTACACTCGTAGTTACAGATAATGAGGTCAGCAAATTTGATTTATATAAAAATTACACTCTCCTAGGGCCGCACTTCAACATATTGCTCATGTGTACTGTTCCCTAGATCGCAAATAAATTCATCTCCCTGCATCGTGATAGCGTTTTGGTTGCCAACTGACTCCACCTATTACAAACACTAATTAAAAAGAAATATACTACAGAATAAATGTAGTAATTTAACACGTTTCTTTCTACAAGCCAAGTACTTGAAGGGTAGGTCGAGCACAGTTCTACTTAGAGAATTTGACTTATGGGACCATCACCTCCTGTGATATTACTGAAGAAAGAACATATGAAATGATCTAACAGATTTATATGAATTTTTGTAGTGGCTCTGACCATTATTGGCATTCTTCAATTATCATTGACCTTTCTGTTCTAGGACAAATACTATTCCCTGGAGTAGCCACTTAGAAGAAAATCTAATGTGCTGTTCCTGAACATATCATTTTTATGCTACTTAACAAAGAAATGCTGCTTAACCAGCTAATTGTAGAAATTGTATGTCATCTAATGATAGGTCTTCTCGCTAGGAAAGCTACAGTAAATTAGCACTGCAAATGGGATGGGGCAATTCTGCTGTTTTCTGGTAGGCTGTAAATGATAGATGTTCCTGGCATCTAGAAATATTTTTGCTTTGTTTCCCAAAAGCTGTAAACTCATTAGCATCTCATCATATTCTCGAGCGCAAAACCCCGCAGCATGCACCGGACATCTGGGAAAAGCTGTAAAAGCAGATTAATCACTGCCTTTTTGTGATATGGTGAAATCACTGGAAGGATCCTTTACTCCTGGCAACCATATTTCTGTTCTGTTCTTCTTAATCTCTAATCCCTTTCTCTATTCATAGCAACGTTAACATGAAACCTATTTTCTCATTCAGGACACTTACCAGGAAAATGTGTATTTGTCAATATATGCCACAAAACTGAGGTGTTGAGTTTTATCTTTAGCACCATAATATCCACAGTCATTTTTTGCTAGACATGACCGGTCAGACAAAGGCCTTCCTTTGGGAATAATTTACGTAACTAGCTAGGATATGTATAATCTACACAGTGTCCTTCTTCAGGGAACAGCCCATGTCTTTATCACTGAACACAGGGAACTCACTTGCCTGCCGTAATCAGAATCAAGTTCCTGAACGGGCATTTATCTGTCAACTTCCATTGCAAACAACACGAGTATCAGAGGATTTGATTAATGAAGAGTATAAGGCAGAGCCAATGCTGAGGTGTTAAGACAGAATAACAGCTAATAAAACTGTCTCTTTAAATATGCTTTCTGGTCTGTTAAATGACATACCTGTTAGTAGTAACAAATTTTCAAGTGAATTTTCAAGTGACACCATCAGTTACCAATGAAAAAAAAAAATTAGAAATGGCTGACAGGAAGAAACCTTATCTACCAGATCTTGTCCACCGAACCTTGGGTGCATTTCCGTATCATGTGCACACAAGAGCTTCTTATCAGAGGATCACATCCCCTACTCCATTCTGGGACCTCATCCTGAAATTTTGTATCACTTTACAGTCCTTTATCCATATACCAAATTATCACCTTCAAATTATGCTCTAGATGGTTATAAGAAATTATGAACATGTTTCTAGTATGGCAGGTCACGATAATTAAAAATATTACTGATGAGAACTACGCATAAGCAAAACCAGGGTTGCAAGCTTTTTCGAAGTGTACTCTATGTTATAAAAATGCATCAGGCAATACTTGCAAATCTGTCTTTAAAGTGTATTTATCCAACTGTGGACATGATCCGCCCAGTCTTGCAATGCCAATATACTCTGACGGTCTGGGCTATGCCAAGTCAAGCTTCTGGGATAGATTTCGGAAGAGAAGTCAGGAAGTGATACCCATTTCTATACACAAATGGGATCACAGTGAATTCCTGTACAGTGGAATCATATGGTTATCTACTTTGAGGAGCAAAGACCTAAACTCTTATTGAAACTTCCTAAGAAACATAAAACAAGACAGAGTATTAAACACTGTTTTTATTCTTCCAGTTCTTGATTCCAAATGGTAGTTATATAATTACTAAAAACACAAGTGAAGCCTGCTGGATGAAAAACAATATGAAATGATCTATGTTTTTTCAGGAAACAATACACAACCAAAGACCTATCTGATTTATGCTAAATAAAATTTTACCAAATTGTTGTTTCCTTACACTCAAAACAATTCACAGGAAGCATCCTTTAGAGAAAGAAAAGGCCCTCTCGTTCTCTTAAGACTTGAACTTTAAATTCAAGAGACTTCAGTTAAGTATCTAGAATTAGACAGAGCAGAACTTACAGCCCAGTTCCTCCCACACACCACTCCTCCACGTTTATCACCAGGCTATTTCAGCACACACTTATCTTGCCCTAAAGCAAACTTTCTGAAGGTACGCGGTTGTTGTGACTTAAGCTGCACAGCCAGAGCAAACTAGAAGCAAATCTCTAAACCTCAGAGGTTGACACTGTAGGGGATCATCTTGGTATATCGTTTGCTTCAGTTTGAAGAATTATGACAGTATTATAACCTTCACTAGCTGTAGTCTCCAAAATACCTGAAAACAAAAGCAAAGAAAAACCTCCGATGCTTGGGATGTAAGTGTGCATAATACACAAGTTTCCTCTTGCTTTCAGAAGGAAAGAAGGAAGACATCCAGGATTTGCTAAGGCTTCTTTTCCATTGTGGAAAGAAAACGCAGAAGATATCTCATGCAGTCACTGCTCATTGGCTAACAGAGGACTGAAACTCATTTATTTAAATAAATGGTGACCTTCTTTCCTGTTTCCAACTTCCACTGATGAAATAATAGCAGCGTTAATAAGCTGGCTTTCTTAAATAAAGTAGAATGTGCTTGGCCTCTTTTTTCTGAAGTAAAACAAATACTACACACTTTCCACTACATCGCTGAAACTCCCTGCTATCACATCTTCCATTTCTGCCCCAATTATTTAAATCACTCTTGTAATTTGAGCTGATGTACGAGTCTTCTACCCAAGTACCAATTACAAAGAAAGAAAATGAGCCAGATCCACATCCGATGTACACTGAGCTACTCCAAATTATAGCAGGTGAGTATCTGACCTCAACACGTGTTAGATCCCAAGCCCTTATTTATGTGTTAGAGAAAAATGACACAAAGCCCCATTCAGTCAGTATGGATATTTCTAGCAGACGCTTTAAAAATAAAGATACATTTTTTCATCAGATAATTCTAAAGAAAAAAAGCCAGCAACCAAACAGATTTTCACCCAGTTTTACCTATGCCCTTCCTTGCATACATGCAAATAAAAATAAGAAATCAAAAAATAAACACAAAACGGTGTCTTATTTTTAAATTACTGAAGAGCAATTAAATAACATAAGATAATTCAGAGATATCTTGATCAATAATTACTATCCTATCTCTACAATGCAATTCAAAACAGTAATATTACTGAAGTATAAGCCAACATACTGCCCTCTGGTCACGCTAAATGCAAGTTATTTTCCAAATTGCCAAAGTCATAAGAACAAAGTTATTCCTTTTTTAAAAGAGCCTATTTTTACTAAATAGTGAATCTGTTTAGTGAATCTAACAGCACCTGATTCTCATGTGTGTCTTTTTGAAGTAGAGAACTCTGATCCTCCAACAAAGTAAGGGAGGCAGACACTGTAATCATCAATTACATTGTCAGAGAGAGCAAATTACATATTAGCATCCAAACCCAAATAAGCTGAGGGAAATTGACACAAAAAAGGAAACCGCTCCCTTCACTCTCTTCCCCTGCTGCAGAGATAAAACAGGAATTGATCTTTCATAATCTAAATTAAAAGTATGAAGAAGGTGGAAAAAAATCATGACATTCTTGAAACATTCTCCTTTGACTTGGTCTACGCAAAGGATTTTAGTCCCACATAAAACAGAGGTCATTCCCTATATGGTGGCAATGTTTAAAATGTGTTCAACACTTCATAAGCATATAGAAAGATATGGTTTTGGCAATAAGATTAAAAGGAAAAAATATATAGATGTCAAAAAAACAACACTGGAAAGAAATATAATATATACTCACAGAGGGAAATATTCTGTTGCCTTTCCATTATAAATCTTTTCATTCCATAGGCAGCCCCATTTAACTGCAAGAGGTTAGGTACTACTCTGATTAAATAAAAGGGACAATATTTGATCTCAAGTAATCAATATCATCATTAGCCCATGTTTTACCTGCTTTCATTTTTAAAATACAGCTCTTAGAAACACTGGTATTAGAATTAATGAAAGCTGTGTGGATTTCTATGGACTTTAGATCAAGGTAATTACATTAAGTATGTCAGAAGAAGGATGCTGGACTACAGATGCACAACAACATAGCTTTTAATGTAAAATTCCAGTATTATAAAGACTGAATTTGTTTGTTCCCCAGCCCAATCACTCTGGTCTTTTTCCATATAAAGCATAGTGCACGTATTAGATTATAAGTAATGGTCGTTATTTATGCTACATCTTAAAGTAATTCATCTTGAACTCTTGGCAGGAGGACCAGATCTTACATTTTTATCATGCACTAAACCTGTCCAAATACGAAGTAACACTTTAGTGTTGCAATGTGCTTCTCCTTCCTGTATCTCTGTAAATCAGTAAATGCTGACAAATCTTCCTGATGGCATTTCAAAAGTATACAAATATATATAAGGTAGTTTAAAATAACAAGCTCTTAGAAAGAAAAAAATGATAAGCCTACATTCTACCAGAAGATGGATTCACTGGGTGAGAAACTGTGCTATTTGCAAGCAGTTGACTCACTGCATGTGAAAAATAGAGTGGCACTTGCTATCTGCCTGAATGAGTTTGCTGTAAACAAAGCATGATGTGTACAGGAGATGCTCCTGTCACTGCTTGAGCTCTGTCTGCCTTTCTTTTTTTTGAAACCTGGAAAAATGTGGAAAATAAGGACTTATATTTGAATGTTCAGTCCCATAGGCTCAGAGGGCTCACATTTTGTCCCAAAACGAAGCTTCAAGACGTACCCAGCTGAGACGCTGGACAGACGAACCCTTTAAAAAGCTACAGCATCGCCGAGTGTTGGAGGCGGGCCGGGCCCTGTGGCCCCGCGCCCCAGGCCCTGCCCCAGGCCCCAGCGCAGGCTGCCCAGCGCCGCGTCCAGGCGGCGGCGGAAGCCCCAGGGAGGGGACCCCACAGCCCAGGGCAGCCCCTGCCAGGGCTCCGGCGCCGCACAGCACAGAGGTGCTGCCCAAAATCATCACTTAGGCAGAGCACACTGCCACGTGCTGAGAGCTGCTGACCAGCTCTGTTACGTGCATCAGACTGCATCTCAGTGGTCTTTATGATAACAGTTTGCAACCGTGCCAACATGGAACTTGCTGGGGGAAAAACCATGCCTTTTGCCAAGCAAATGCCAAAGGCATGAAATGCAAGTATCCACAACACTCGTCCCTGGTAGACAGTGTCCGCTTCCCAGGGGTATTCATCATGCTGCCTGCAGAAGCTTATACAGCTCATTCCTTAGGGTAAGATATTTTCTTAATGAACAGCAAGTTTTGCCAGACTTACACTGTTACCTAGTATTTTCCCTGGCATCGTGTCAAAGAAAGGTTTTAAGGCTTATGTTAAGAAATGATGTTTAGAATGATGCTGGGCCAGGCCCTGAGCTGTTCTTAATCCTTCATATGTCTATCGACTCCCACAGAGCCATGCTAATTCACACCAGCTGAGCAGCTGTCCTATCTGAAAAATGTTTTATCCCTTAATCTGATAAAGGAGATCTTCACATAAAGCCATGTGGAGTCAGGCATGCTTCTGTAAGAAAAGGGAAAGTTTGATCCAAGATCAGGAACAGAACCTTTTAGATTCACAGTAGTATCATCAGACTTGTATCCCAACTTACACAGTCAGCTATTACTGAATTGCCTATGGCAATTTCAGTTTGACAAAGAAAATCAGCACTTATCTCAGTATCAGAATAACAAATATAACAGCTTCTTGACAATTAATTTTGAATATCTGACGTGTCAAGCATAATAGCGAGAACTCCAGGCCTCACGGAGCCCCAAGCTCTGTGCCTACATGCAGTCTCATGGTCATCCAGACGAGCTTGTCCCCTGAGAGATCTACCACATGTACAAGCCAGTGTAACAGATAACATCGTCACTGCTCACCCTGCAGCCTCGCCGAGACAACTGGCTTGGTATTACGGCCATGGTCCTGTTCTAGATGCCTGCGATAAATAAGATACAAACAAAATGACAAAAAGAAATAACTGAATTTACATTTCAAAGGTTTGAAGCATTTACTGGAAGTCACAAAATTGAAAAACCTTTAATCCTCCCTTTCTAGGCTAAATATGAAGAAATTCTTATCGTCAGCCCTGTCGTGGCACCGGGTGAAGTCAGTGGAAGGTTCTAATTAACTTCAGCTGTGGAATGCATAAGGGATGACAAAGACACTCAGGCTCTACAAAGAAAACTGATGAATTCTGTTTTACAGACTGCATAACAAAAGGCCTTTGTGAAAAATCATCTCGCATTACTCTTTAAAAAAAAAAAAAAAAAGGAAGAGCACAGAAAATATTCCTTCTCTTGGTAGCAGCTGAACACTTTAACACTAAGGAAATGGAGCCGAAGCCATCTTCCTTCTGATGCATTAAAGTCTGCGGCACACATTGCTTAATCTGGATCAGTCCATGAAAGCCATATGGGTGCTTAAGAATGGAGGTTTTTAAGAACTTCGGGATTCCTGCAGGAAAGCCACTATAAATGGCAGTTGATACTGCTAGCATTTTATTACATGCATGCACATACCCCTACTGTTTTTTCTCCTCTCTTGGCTCCTTGGAAGAGAGAATTGGTTTAGGAATTTCAAGTTACTTTATAGACCTTATCTTCTTAGCTGCAAAACCAAATCATTTTAGTATAATTGCAAGAAGGAATGAAGATATCACTTAAGTCTTGTCTTTTTGCAACTGAACTTGCAAGATAGGACTTGAAATGTAGGTGTCTAACTCCACATACAGAAATATACAATACAAAGAGATATATATACACAAATAATGGAAAGAAGTAGTCTAACACCTTAAGAATCATGAAGGCTAGGACAGGGAAACCCCATCTTTCCACATGCTTTACTGTGACTACACTGATGAAAGTTTTGTTGTAGCTTATGGTGTACGTTAATGTCTATTTACTCAAACTATGATGCCCTTTGACACTCTCTGCTATTATATTTAAAATATTTTAAATTAAAAAAAGAAAAAAATATTATTTCCTATCTACATCATTTTTTCCCCTCTCAGAGACTTAAGGCAATTCATATTAATAACATTTATCTAGAAAATTATTAGAACTTTATGACACATTCATTGTGATCTAGCATAATAAACTTTCTCAGAAAAATATTTCAAGGTTTTCACAAAGAAATGCCAGATCATGATTGTTTCTCATATGACAATGCTTTCTGCCTATAGAAAAAAGGAAATATCAGCTCCCAAAAGACATGCCTTCACTTCTGATAACTGCCATCATATAGACTTACAGCAAATGACCAGGGATTTTCTTTGTGCGTAGGTACGTTGCTGCCGTTGTTTTTAAGCACTGAAAACCACAGATGACTTGAGCCAACAGTGACCTTTAAATATCAGTTATACCACTTTGTGATAAATTAATATTGCTGCTTGAGAGCTGTGCGAGGCCCACAGAACCCTGAGGACTGAGTGGCTTAGTTGGTAGCACAATCAGTAGTAGTTCTGATTAATGAATAAATACAGATGGGACAAACAGGAAATAACTGAGCTTTTTCTTTTTACGTCTCAGTCAAAGAAGAAAAAAAAAATACAGGGAAGAAACAGAGGCACTTTTAGCCTCTTTTCCATTACCAGGAATCACCAAGCAGAGGGCTCAGCTCAGCTCCTATGCGGCGCAGAGCAGTAAAGCAATAACGGAGGGCATGAAGAGGAGGATTGTTACTGCTGCTCCTTTCTCTCTTGCATTCTATCAGTCACCAAGATTTTAACTTTGGACACTGCTCGCACTTGCTTGTTGTCTTTGTTGACCTTCTCCCAGCCTTTCTGGGACTGGCTCCCTATTCATGTGGGCACTGTGAAAAATAGCTGGAAGCTACTGGAAGAACTGGGAATCAAAAGCAGTTGCTATTCAGTACCCATGGTAGTCTTTTATGCCATAGACCTACAGGTTGTGTTCCTTCAGTACCTGCCTCAGGAACATCCAAATTAAATAAGCCATGGATTATTTTAACCCTACTCAAACTGTGAGATCTTAGACTTTCAATGTGACCCTCTTCTGTAGTTCTATTGCCCACACACCCTGATCACCCTGATTTCATTTTTCATATGAATTATCTTTCTAGACAAACTGATGAGGCATTTTATTCAGTCTCATATCTAACAGAGTTACAACATCACTAAAAAGGAATTAACTTTAAATGTGACAAAATATCTTTGTTTTATACTATACAAAATTAAGCACTGGAATTGTTTCCACAACCCACTACTGGAACCCAGCAACACCAAAAAACACAGCACACCATGACAACAAAAACTGAAAAGATATGGAGTTCCACTAGCGAAGAGTTTTCCAAGAATGTTCTTTTCCAATAAAATGTTTGTAAATGAAGTATATCATTATTCAGCACATCCATCAATCAGCAGCATATCTGAGGAAGAAATGTACCTTATGGGTAACGGGTGCCATTACTATTCACTTCAGAATTTCCTCAGTGTTCTTTAAAATCTCTGGTACTGGTCAGTATCAAATGGAATAATAGATTAGGTCAATTCCTCAGCTCATCTGGCATGTAAATTCATTTATACTTTATATCTGCGTATTACAGTGAAATATGGTAAAGTACAAAGGAATGCTAATAGGAAATAAAAAACTTCCAGAAAAAAAAACATTGGCTAAAAGTTATTTAGTTTTATTTGCGAAGAGAAAGTATTATATGCAAAGTAGTCATACTGCTAGTCACGCTTTTGCTATAGTATAGTTTAAGGTCAAATCATCTTTAATGTGATGTGACATGTGGATAACATGCAAATTCTCTAATGTAATGTTACAAGAATACACATAAATATTTCAAAACTAAGTGGAAAGACAAACACAATTCATCTTGTCTAAACACACGTTCTCTTTTCCCTGCATCATCCTTAGTAGTTAAAAACTATGATCTACTGTAGACATTTCCAAGAATATAAATCTTGCAGCAGCTGCTAACGATTCTCTGGCAAAGACAAAAAATTAGAAATCTAGCTTTTATATATATATATATATATACATATATATATATATATATACACACACACACACACACACACACACACATATACATA